>OY856411.1:1340543053-1340673053 GCA_963693085.1 Alisma plantago-aquatica | reverse complement strand
ATTATCAAGATTATTAACTATATTTATATTGATTTTGTGTAGGTCTTGATGAGGTTCAACCATCATATGGAATTCACCCAAAATCCTCCCATCCTTGGTCTCGACCAAACAGTTTTGACCAACAATCTCGACCCCAAACGATCTCATCCAGTCATCCTTATGGTCCTAAGACCGTTTGGAGGCATACAGTCCCAAGACCGTTTGGAGGCATAGGGTCTCAAGACCGTTTGGCGCCATACGGTCTCAAGACTGGTAGGCCAGTCACCTGCGAGACCGTTTGGGCGCCAAGACCGATATGAAGCGAAGACCGTTTGGTGTGCATCTGCAAACCATTTGGACATGAACGCTCCAACACCGTTTGGATCAACAAGATCGTGCAAGCCTCATCGGTCCTCAAGACCAGTTGGAGCCAAGACCAGTTGGAGACAAAGACCATTCGGACTCAAGACCGATTGAAACCTATTGGTCTCCAAGACCGTTTGGACTCCAAACCCATCGGTCTCAAAGACTGTTTGGACTCCAAACCATTTGGACTCAAGATCGTGTGGACGATCAAGAC
Source organism: Alisma plantago-aquatica (assembly GCA_963693085.1). Taxonomy (NCBI): domain Eukaryota; kingdom Viridiplantae; phylum Streptophyta; class Magnoliopsida; order Alismatales; family Alismataceae; genus Alisma; species Alisma plantago-aquatica. The sequence continues at coordinate 1,340,672,494 of OY856411.1, read as the reverse complement.
CGATCAGAGTAAGACCGGTTGGGGTGGAAAACCAATCAGATACAAAACTGTTAGAGCAAAGAAGCCAAGACCGTTTGGTCAGTCCAATCGGTCTCCAAGACCGTTTGGTCCGTCCAATCGGTCTCCAAAACCGTTTGGACGAAACTGTTAAGACTCCAAGACTGATTGGATGAAGACCGGTTGGAGGTACTTTACTCTAAACTGTTAAGACTCCAGACCATTTAGACGTAGCAAACCAATAGAAGCTAAGACCGTTTGGATGTTAAACAGTCTCTAAGACCATTTGCTACAAACCGTTCAAGCAAACCGTTTGCTCCAAACCGTTTGAAGAGAACTCACAGCAAAAATGTGAGGACCTCACCAGTGCCTATAAATAGAACGACAATGGTCCTCATTTGATCATCGTCCGGGGATGCCACCAGGCTTCCCAAATGCAAGGCTCAATCCATCTCCGTCCACGCCATTACCACTTCACCTACTCCTCTTGCTGTGAGCAAGGAGGCCAAGACGAGAAGGAAGGTGGAGAAGAAGATCTGCCCGATCTGTCTTGGTGGTTCTTCCTCCTCGTCCAAGATCTGTCCCGACACGACGTAGGAGACTACATCATCTTCACCGAGTTGCGCCACTCTTCTACACCATGCTCATGGCAGAATCTTCCCTCTCTCTTGTTCTTCTTATTTCTCACATCATGAGCGAGTAGTTCCTTTTTTCTGGGGTGCGGGGACTAGCCCCGCTACCCATGCTTTCATGTCTCTTCATTTAACATTCCAAGGCAATATATATAACTTTTCATTTTGTTGTTAATTGTGAATGTTTGTAGATTGGTTACCTATTTGCTTTCATCATGTTCTTCCCTATGTTGTGAGAGCTTCTATATGTATGGTGGGATGTCGATTAATAAGGTTGACTCTCAAACTAGAAATAGAATGAGATTCCTTGATGTCGTAAGTGTATGATCCGTGAGGGGACGAGCCATCTAGCCTAAGGTGACGCTTCTGTGGCCTAAACATCCCTTAGGGAGGGTCACATCCTTAGTTGGATTTTGTATCTTCTTTGTTGATCGTCGATGTTTGCTTGTAGATTAATCATCTGCTTGCTTATCGATTAGTGCGGTTGACTCCCAAACTAGAAATAGAATGGGATTCCTTGAGGTTGTAAGTGTATGATCCGTGAGGGGACGAGCCATCTAGCCCACGGTGACGCTTCTGTGGTCTAAACATCCCTCAGGAAGGACCTCAGCCTTAGTTGGATTTTGTATCTTCGGAACCATAAGTGTATGATCTGGATGGCGATGAGACATCTGATGCCTAAGGGGATGCTTACGCGGACCTAAACATCCCTTAGGGAGGGTTCGCAATAGTTCTATTTGGATAGTTATATCTTGCCTGGATGTTTGATGTTTGGATGTGTTTGTATGTGTAGTGGTGGTGAATCCTGAGACCATCCCAGCGATTCCATATCATTAATCTAGATTCAACTTTAATTATGCTCTTTACTTTCTGCAATTAGTTTAATCAACCTCAAATCAACCAATCGTTATGAATATTAGTCTTACTTGAAATAGACTAGACTAACAACGATTCTTAAAAATGTTGACTCTTGGGATTCGATACTTAACTATACTGTGATGAGACCCGTCCACTTGCGGGTGACATTATTGCACAAGGTTTTGGTAAAAGCTCAGGGATTTCAACCCCGAGTGAATTTGTTAGTGCGATAATATTCTACGTCAAATTTTGGTTCATCATACATGAACAAGGAAAATGTTGCATAGTTTTCTGAGACGCTTCAAAGAATGACTTGGGATGTGTGTTTATGCTAGACAAGAATGTGATTTCTTTTGCTTCACGACGACTTAAGAAACACGACGAGAACCATCCAACACCTGATCCGGAGTTAGCGATAGTGGTCCTTGCCTTCAAATTTGGAGACACTATTTATATGCGGAGAAGTGTCATATCTTCACAGATCACAAGAATCTACAATATATCTTCCTAAAGTGGGATCTAAACATGAGGCAAAGAAGATGGATGAAGAAGATCAAAGATTATCTTGTACAAAGACTAGAGATACATTCTGCCACCCACTTGGGACCATAAGACCTACCATGCTTCCGCTGCGTTACTCTGATATGTTGTCTCAACACTAATCTCACTTATCGCTTGTACCAACTACCCTGCTATTATGCACACACCCCTGGTGTACATTCTCCTATCATATAAAGATGTCACATGTTTAAGGGAAACCACTTCTGAGGTAAAACAAGATATTATATGTATATGTCGCCTCAACTGATCTAGATAGGGATTGGAAACCATGTTTATCAATGTACAACCCTCTTGGAACCTGACACGATTTTACCGTGCGTAGACGCAAGTGCACGCGTCAGAGTAACATAGGCCTTTGTGAGGCCCGAGTCGAACTCAGGGAATGGATTTTCGGTAGACTACTACTAACTACTTGCAATCAGCTAGACCGATTAAAAAGGTTTGAGAGTTGATTGAAAAATAAAAGAAAAATAAAAGAAAGCAAAATAATCGATTAAATGTTTGGTTTAATCAATTCAAAATGGAATATTTAGGATTGCAGTTCACCGCAGGTTCTCGTTGTATTAATTCCTACACAATTATCTTAATTAGTCTCTCATTTCAGATAGTGGCATGTAGTCAGAATTGCTCGCTTTCGCGATACAATTCACTACCTAAATCTAGGTCGGTTCCACGGTAGTAGTAACCTATACCCTAAAATAGGTGCATGAAGACCAAACTCTGGGGTTCCACCATTAACTGTACATTGCCTTGTTCAAAGGATTTTTTTTATTAATGTGATGATCGTCTCTTTTCAACCGTTAATCCTTCTTTCAAAGTAATTAAAGGTATTAGATTATCATTAGGGTGATCAATCATAATGATATAATGGAGAAAACGACATCATACCACGGATTTGAGATATGAATTATGAAAAACTATGCAAAAAGTATCATACAACAATCACCTGGGCTACTCCCGGTCCTAAAGATAGAGGGGATTAGTCCTGCATGTTCATCTCAATGAAAAACATGATGAGAGAAAGGGAAAACATGGGGAAAACGTGAATAAAAGTGATGTAAACCCCTAAACAGAGGAGATTCGGGCGTTCCTCGGCATAGGATGAGCGATCTACAGTCTTTCGGCAATGGAAAACTCCTTCCACAGCTCTCGGAACGATCGGGGTGTGGCTCTGGGCTCCGTTCTTCTCTCCTCACTTTCTCGAGACTTGTGCAATGGATAATGACATGATAGATTGCTTCCGACCTCCGTAATTAGGTATATGCCCCACTTTAGGTCGCCAACAGACCACCGCTGTATGATTAGACACGATCTTTAGCAAAACCTGATCTGACGATGTCGATACCATCGACGCGGGTCAATGGTATCGACCTGCATGAGGTACCAGCGCTTGCGTGATTCTTGGGGTTCTCTCTGATGTTGCTCAATACCATCGATTGTGTGTCGATGGTATTGACACCTTAGACGTCACTTTTCTATAGAATATGACACTGAAGCTGTTTCTGCTCGGTTGGAGTCGATAGTATCGACTCCTGGGTCGATAGTATTGACCTCTGAAAATTTGGCTCGCTGACGCTCTCTCGATATCATCAACAGTCCCACTGATGGTACCGACTTCTGGTTGCTCTTCTCTGGCAATGCACTGTGACCAGGTCGATGGTATCGACCTCCCATTGATGGTATCGACGTATGCAGATATCCAAATTGCCTGAAATGAAGAGAAGAACACCAATCAAATCCAAAAAATATGATATTTTATACAAAATAAGATGAAACAAAGTAAATTTGATGCATAATGAGATAATAGACTGAAGGAAACAAATCATGCGATACTAACCACAAATATGACTAATAAACGCATAAAACGCATGTAAAACTAGCCTATAAAAGTGACTCAAAATCCTCACATCAAACTCCCCTAAGCTTGAACATTGCTCGTCCTCGAGCACAAAACTATAGAATAAAATTGCGAGGGTCAACTAAAGAATATACTATCACAACAAACAATACAGTATGATTCCCCCCATGCATGCACATACTGGGCCTCACTAACCATGGAACGGTAACTACCCTACAGGTGACAATGATCATCCATAAGAGATATCCAACCCAAGATTAGTAAACACTATCAAATAAGGCAGTTAATATAATAAAAAGTAGCACAATACAATTTGACATGCAACAGTACAAAAATGAGCTACATGATGTTTATGCATATGAAAATGACCTAATGCTTACATTTTAGGTGGAATGATGCATGCACTATCACTCCATCTCAATGAGAAATAGAATATTTACAGACTACATATGTGCTTGCTCTTCTTATTATGCAGGTGAACAAGTTCCTTTCTCCCTCTGATCTTCACTTACTTACTCTTTTTTTTTTTCACGCCCTTATTCTCCTTAATAGACTAAAAGGAAATTTTCAACATCTTTTTCTTGGGCTTATTCACTTTTTTTTCATTGTACTTTATTTTTCAAAGAGTATGAAATAAGTTCCCCCTTTTTCTTACTTTTTAGAATAAGCAAGGCACATCATGTCCTATATGCTCAAGATTATGCAAAATGCAACTAAAATGACATTGACATGCACCCTAGAATGTGTGCATGCATGACTATAATGCAACAATTTTTTTTTAAATGCAAAGGATGCAAAAACTAACTACAATGCAATCCTATCTACATGATATGCAATCAAGAGATGAAAAATTGTAAAGTGCTCCCAATTCTTGTGGTGGAGTGTAAATGAGATGAAGTGGATAGATCACAAGATTAATTGACGGAACCATTGGAAAATATTATATGTCCCTCCTTATTGACATGTGTACAATCAAAGAGTCTCTCTCTCACTTCAGATTAAAGTCTCGTTACCATTTGGTCAGTTTAGGCTCAACATCCAGTTCCGTCCACATTTCCTGTGTCATAAGCATGTACAGTTGTGGCCATATATTTTAAAGTTGACAAACTTAATTATTTTCATGAGTTAAGTGCTCAAGTTCAAACAAAGCAAGCTTACAATTACATGAAAAAATTTCAAATTTCACACCCATAACTCCCATGTGAAAAGCATTGAGATGACACATTAACATTAGACATCCACAGATTACACTAGATAGCATGTGGATCCTAAAAAAATAACTAAGAAAAATGCTAAAATAAAAGAAAACGGAAATAAAAGCTAAGATAGAGATTGTTCCATCTCCCCCCCCATGCTTGAATTCAACTATGGCCTCATAGTAAAAAACAATCTCAGAAGGTGGAACAGTGATACCGTCTATTATTCAAGTGGCAGGTACTGTGGACAAGTGGGATCCCATGATGGATATTGTCCCTGGAAGTTTGGATCATATGGGGGCATCGGTGGTGGCTGTGGGTAGCCCCCAAAGTAACCTTGATTCCAGTAATGATCATAAAATGGTTGTTGCTGCTGCTCAATCCTCCCCAACCGATCGTAGACCTGCTGTTGATTGGCGAACAGTTGACGTTCATTCTCAAAGATGACTTCCTGATTCACATACAGCTGATTTTTGGTATCTTGGATATCGACGAATGACGCAGTGTGATGTTGTTGCGTCTCCTGGATGCCCTGGAGCATGTTGTACATGCCCTGCATAGAACAAACCTCCTCTCCTTCTTAAGAGGGCTATGGTGGCGGATGCTGTGAGGATGAAGATGCACCTGGGTAGAAGCGTGGCCGCTTCCTCGGCGCCATTCGTGTCTGAAGAGGAGTAACAGTCTCCTCTTCCTCCTCCTGCTCGTCACCATCATCATTATCATTGTCTTCCTCGTCTTCTTCACTGTCAAAGTCATCGATTGCAATTATGGGCCACCGGAAGTGCTGGGGCCCCTGAATATTAAAGACGGGATTTGGAAGCGCACACTCTTGATATTCTTTGTTAATGTGACAATGCACATATACCACGCCATCACGAAATGTGAGAAGGTTGGAGTGGTGGAAGTGGGCAAGATTGACAGAGCTCTTGCTGAGCAGCGGAGGGAGAGTAGAAAGATCTAACCGGCCCCAGGTAGATGGCTAGCGGCGTAATAAGCCCCCAAAGTGAATAGGGGCTCGTCTGGTACTTCTTTTCACTGCCATCACACGCATCAAGAAGAACGCGCCCCAGTTGAGCTTCTCCCTCTTCAGCGGCTTGTGAAGAAAAAAAAATCTGTATCCTAAAATTTGCTCAGCGACAGCTCGCCATGAGAAAAGAAGGTGATGCAGAGCATACGGTGTAAAACCCATACGAACATGTGCTCAAAGTCGATGACGACTGCATTATGATAGCTGAGTGTCTTTCCTGCTAGAGTGGTTACAAAATATGCAAACATGGCATCGTAGTCGGTCCGGTTGTCCGGTCGTCGGTGCTGCTCGGGTGAATGCCACCAATTGTAGATTGAGTTGAATTGTTCGAGCGTGATGGTGTAGTTGCGGTTGAACAAATAGAAGGAAACACAGCCTTTGATCCACTCGCGGTCGGTGGTGATAAGGTCATTGGGCATGACATAGATGTCGAGGGATGCCATGAACTCTGCCACAATCTCCTTATAAGTTGGCCACTCGCCAAAGAAAGGATGACCCTCCATGTGGTAGGGAATTGCTTCCTCCCATGTTGTTGCCCTTCTCCCTACTTGGCCCTGGAGGATATAGTTGAGGTTGTCCTCAAACCCAAGGTCACAGATCATAGCCCGATCAACATATCAGGTCGGCTCTATTGGCCGCTTCATCAACTCGTCGAAGATTTTCTTCACTTCCGTCGAGGGATGGGCAATCCTCAGACAGGGAATGGAGCTCGGCGGTGGTGGCACAAATGTGTCAATCTCCATGGGAGCAGTCTGCGAGGAAGATGAAGTCGTGTTCCTCACCATGATGACTGGAGAAAAGGTGTAGAAGAATGGAGCTCGATGAAGGTTGGAGTAGATCGAAGAAGATGATCTCCAATGTCGATGAAGAGCTCGGTGATGATTGCTCGATTGCGAGATGCTCGGTGAAGATCTTCGGTTGCTCAGTAATGCTCATTGCAAGAGTTGAGGGAATTCGCTCTGAAGGTGTGAAGAGACAATGAAACAAACCCCTCCTTATATAGCTGAGTTCGGCGCCCCTGTTGACCCGTCGATACCATCGACGGGGTGTCGATGGTATCGACACCTTTAGTACAATCTAGATTCTGCTAGTATCGACGGTCGTCGATTGCTGGATGTGGGGGCTCGAATTGATGACGCATCGATACCATCAACATGTGTCGATACTATCGACTCGGCCTACAGATTGGTATCCAAATTTGGCGTGCGTCTTCGGATATGGCCCGCGGATTGCTGACATGTAGCGTCGATACCATCGACTTTGTGTCGATGACATCAACATCTGTGGATGTCATTCCGTCCTCACGAGGCTTTGGATCTGATTTCCCCTAAAGCAGGGTCGATACCATTGACTCGAGGGTTGATGGTATTGACTTCACTGATAACAATTACTCTGAAAATCTCCAGAGATCTCGCGAGCATCGACCGTGGGGTCGATGCTATCGACTTTCTCCTGAAATTTGGTCGATGAACTTGATGGGTGGTCGATACTATCGATGAGGCCGTCGATAGTATCGACGGAGCAAGTTTTCTACATATGCCGCTCTGCACCCTCATCACTACCATCGACATAGAAGTCGATGATATCGACCTCCAATCAGTACTACACACTGACAAACCTATTAGGGTATCATTTTTACACTAAAAATGAAATTAACTGAAACTAACTTGAAAGAACGAAAGAAAATAAAGTAAATGAAAAATGTAAACTACCAATGGTTGGGTTGCCTCCCAACAAGCACCCTACTTTAACGTCTTAGGCTATAGACGCAATCATTCCTTTCATTCCTCCTTTAGTGCAATGAGTTGAACCTCATGCACTTTCTTTGTGAACTCTTCCCCATAGTAGAGCTTTAGCCTTTGACCATTCACTAAGAACGTTTTCTCTCTGTCTCTCACCATAATTGAACCATGTAGTCACACATCTTCCTCCAAAAAAGGTCCACTCCACCGGGATTTTAGTTTCTCGGGATGCAACTTTAATCTGGAGTTGAACAATAACACACGATCACCCTTTTTGAAAACGCGTATTTGAATGTGGCGGTCGTGGATTTACTTTGTCCTTTCTTTATAGATCCTCGAGTTCTCATAAGCATTCATCCTAAGCTCATCTAACTCATTGAGCTCTAACATTCTCTGCTTCTGTGCATCATTATAACTCATATTAAGCTTCATTGCACCCAATGCACTTTGTGCTCTAGCTCTACCGGCAGATGGCAAGCCTGCCCGTAAGTCAACCTAAAAGGCGTAGTTCCTATAGGTGTCTTAAACGCGGTCCTATATGCCCATAATTCATCCGGCAGCAGTGCACTCCAATTCTTTCTAGAAGAGGCCACTATGCATTCCAATATCTTCTTGATCTCTCTATTGGAAATCTCCACTTGGCCTTACGTCTGCGGGTGATACGAGGTACCGACATTGTGCTTGACCTCGTATTTATTCAATAATGCAGCAAATTTCTTATTCGTGAAGTGGGTGCCTCCATAACTTATAATCATCTGTGGAACACCAAACCTGCAAAAGATATTTTCCTTCACGAACATGCACACTACCACAGCGTCATTAGTCCTTGTGGGTATTGCTTCTACCCACTTCGACACATAATCAACGACAAGCAAAATATATAAATTGGAATTCGAGGACACAAATGGTCCCATGAAATCAATGCCCCACAAATCAAATACCTCAACTTCTTGAAACACGTTGAGGGGCATCTCTTGCCGCTTCGAGATGTTACCTGCCCTTTGACACGAATCACATTTTTTTACATAGTCATAAGCATCATGGAAGAGTGTAGGCCAATAAAGGCCACTCTCTAATGCTTTGGCCGCCGTCCTTCTGCTTGCATGATGACCACCAGTAGGTAGAGTATGACAGTGACGAAGCACACTATCGTATTCCACCTCTGGTACACACCTGCGTAAAATGCCATCCCTGCATTGTCTCAACAAAATGGGGTCATCCCAAAAATAATATCTCAAAGAATGGAAAAATCTCTTCTTCTCTTGATAGGTCCAATCATCTGGAATTTCTTTACAAGCAAGATAATTCACAATATCCAAAAACCACGGATCCTTAGATTTTATTGAAAGGATTTGCTCATCGGGAAACATCTCGGTAATGGGTATGTTGATATCTCTCTCATCTACCCGTTCTAACCGAGACAAGTGGTCCGCAACCACGTTCTCAATGCCCGCCTTGTCTTTAATTTCAATGTCAAACTCTTACAAGAGCAAGATCCACCTAATTAATCTAGGCTTAGCATCTTTCTTTTCCATCAAGTATTTTATGGTGGCGTGATCCGTCCATACCACAACTTTTGACCCCACTAAATATTGCCTAAACTTTTTAAATGCGAAAACCACGACAAGCAGTTCTTTTTCAGTGGTGGTATATTTAAGTTGTGCATCATTTAAAGTCTTAGATACATAGAAAATCACTGCGGGTTTGTTCTCAAAACGCTGCCCAAGAACAACCCCTACAGAAAAATTTGACGCATCGCACATAAGCTCAAAGGGCTTAGTCCAATCCGACGTTTGAACAACTGGTACTGAAATTAATTTTTCTTTAAGGACATTGAAGGAATGCATGCATTTATCATTGAAATCAAACACTACATCCTTCTCAACTAATTCAGACAATGGTTTAGTGATTTTTGAAAAATCTTAGATAAAACGACGATAGAAACCCGCATGACCAAGGAAATTCCTCACTCCTTTCACTGAGTTTGGTGGAGGTAATTTGGAATCTTTACAGGATCTACCTCCAGTCCTTTGCCAGACACCTTGTGACCAAGCACGATTCCTTCTCTAACCATCATATGGCACTTTTCCCAATTTAAGACTAGATGTGTGTCCTCACATCTTTGTAACACTTTATCCAAGTTATACAGGCACTCATCAAACGACACACTGTAAATGAAAAAGTCATCCATGAAAATCTCTAGACAGCGCTCTACCATATCCGAAAATATAGTAAGCATACAACACTGAAAACTGGTCGGTGCATTACACAACCCAAACGGCATGCGACGATATGCAAAAGTCCCATAAGGACAAGTGAAGGTAGACATCTCTTTTTTTGGTCGGCCAAAATTCTGTTGCTATATATAACCAAAAACTTCAGGTACAAAGTGCCTCATAAGAACCTGGGATCAGTGTGTCTCCACGCAGGGAGAAAACAAAGATCAAACAGAAGGAAAACCCCAGGATGCCGAGACCTATGGACAGGAGAATGACACTAACAAGGAAGAACAGTCGAAACTGAGAAGGGAGATGCCCCACAGATTCATTCCAAAGCACCCACAAAGATACCTATGAAAACATCTCACATATCAACTTCAGACCATTCTCCTGTCTGGTCATAGACTTGCACACAGGACATCAGAAACTGGGAAAAAAACACAAGCAACAAAAAGGAATGTTCCAGCTGCCACTCTGAAACATCCTCCCTGGAAAGAGAAGGTCTGCCACACTTATCTAATTCCATCCACAAAAGTCGTCTGGACAGTCATCATCTTCAGACAGGGATTACCAAACTGGTAATGATTCTCTGCGGTCAATTGTCCAACCCCCCGAGCACACTAGCAATACAGATCACCCACAAATATGTGTAGCAGGGGAGGCTTTCAATCCATCACATAGAACCAGTGAACCAAGAATAAGGAAAATCCTGCCGGAACAAGCTTTCTATTCATTGACCTGCACCTGGGACTCCTGTTGAACAAGCAGCAAGAAAAAGCAGATGACCAGCAGAAAAAACCACTACCCTTCTCTTCCCTACTCGTCCCAAGATCCAAAACCTCCTGTTTACACAGGAGAAACAGGTCGAGCACCTGAAAGTACTCAAAACGAAGGGATCAGTCAGTGGCATCCGCAAGCCTGGACTTCACGAACAGACCAGAAGGCGCCACCGCACCAAGGTAGCCTCCAGGACGAGGAAGTCACCGCCAGTGAAAGAGGAAACTCCACCGAGCCTAATGGACGCCGCCAGAGCCCACCCGCCGCTAGGGTCGCCAAGGTTGCGTCCAAAGCATGAACACATCGCCCTGGATGAACCAGTCTCGGGGGCAGGTTGTCAGTATACCATGGACTATAGGACCCAAGCTCTCAACCGAACCAAACGAGCAAATAGGATGGCGAGAAGGAGTCGAAGATGAAGCCCCCTCGCCAACACTATCTTGACTCCAGGAACAGATCACGGTCAGCAGCTCCATCTAGGTCGCCACTACCTCCGGATCTTACCGTTGTCGCCAGTGAAACCGGTGGAAGGAGCGCCATCGCCCTGGAGCATTATGCCGCCAACAAGCAGCACACAGAGGGGGAAGAGAGTTGCCGGTGAGGTGAGCAGCAGCGAACTACAGACCTGGAGCAGGCGGCTTCTTTCCATCCGCCACGCTTGAGCGGAGAGGAATCGACTGAGTCGAGGTAGCCGAACCCGGTCCATATCAGATCTTCGCGCGCGTCGCCTCGCCCTCCCACTCCGAACCTCCGAGATCGCACCAGCGACGCCGCCGGGCTCCTTCCTCCGGGGTCCACTTCCAGCGCCTCCGCCTCCCAGAATCCAACCCGGAACCAAAGAGCACCAGGGGGAGGAAAGCGCTGAAGCAGCGCTCCCTCCCCCCAGCGGTAGCCGCCGGGAAGGGTTCTAGAGAGAAGGCAGAGCAACCCTAGAGAGAGAGGAACCCTTGCTTCCCCAAGGTAGACATCTCTTGATCCTTAGGGTCTATTGAAATCTGATTATAGCTAGAATAACCGTCCAAAAAGCAAAAATGAGAGTGGCCAACCAGCCGCTCTAAAATCTGATCAATAAACGGGAGAGGAAAATGATCTTTTAAGGTTGCAGAATTCAAGCTTCGGTAGTCAATGCAAACTCGCCACCCGGTTACCAATCGGGTTGTGATAGGTTCATTCATAAGATTCTGAGTCACCGTGATTCCCCCTTTTTTAGGGACTACCTGTGTTGGACTTACCCACGTCAAGTCCGAAATGGCATAGATGATGCCCGCAGAAAGGAGCTTGATCACCTCCTTCTTGACGTCTTCCATCATGCTCGGGTTGAGTCGATGTTGTGGCTGAATCACAGACTTTGCTCCTTCCTTGAGCCGGATCTTATGCTGGAAGAGAGTAGGGGAGATCCCCTTTATGTCAGAAACGGGCCACCCGAATGCACCACGGTGGTTTTTCAGCACAATCATCAACTGCTCTTCTTCATCGACACTCAGATATGTTGAGATAATCACTGGTAGCTTTTCATCATCCGCTAAGAAGGCATACTTCAAGTGAGGGGGCAGTGGTTTCAGATCTAATTCTAGCGGATAGATCAATGAGGATTGAAGTGGTGGTGGCAGCGGTCCAAGATCCTCATAGTGCTTAGCGTAATAGCAGGGGAGCAGTTGAAGCATCTTTACACATTCTTGTAAAGACATGCTTCTCATCCAATCATCCATGATGTTGAATAGGAAAGCTTCAAGGGGCAATTTCGGATATGAATCAAGCATAGAAAGTGCTATTGCATCATCCTCAGTAGATAGAGGAATTTCCTCCTCTTCATCATTTGGGTAACCCACCACTTTACAAAGAGATACAACTTTTGTTTGTTCCATGATATCCATGGCCAATGTTCCCTTATCAACTTTAGTCATAACGTGAGCCTTATCCAGAAATAGTTTCCCTAAACAAAGGGAAATATTTTGATCATAATGCTTCACTTTGTGACATTACTCCTTCACCTCTGATTGCTTCGCATTGGGTGGCATGAACATCTCAAATATGTCATCTGCTATTCCCAATGTCAAACGGCCTCTGCCCATTTCCAGTATCATATCAGTAGTAGCCTGAAAAGGTCTTTCTAGGAGTAGCTCATTCCATTGCTCATCTTGCATCTCCATGACCACAAAATCAGCTGGAAACACAAATCTGTCAACTTTTACCAAAACATCCTCACAAATACCATATGGTCGTACCACAGAATTATCTGCGAGTTGAATCGTCATGTTGCTTTGTCTAGATTCCTTAAGACCCAATTTCTTGAATGTAGATAGGGGAATCAAGTTTATACTTGCCCTAAAATCGCACAACGCTTCACCGAATTTCACCTTACCAATGTAACATGAAATATTGAAGCAGCCCAGATCATGTCGTTTTGGTGGCAATGTGCCCAAAATGAAGACGCTAACCTGCTCTTTAAGAACCACCACCTCAGTATCAGAAATCTTCCTCTTCTTGGTAATTATATCCTTCAAAAACTTACCATAATAGGGTATCTGCTCAATAGCTTCTAACAAAGGAATGTTAACCGAAAGTTTCCTAAAACTGTCTAGGTACTTTTTGAACTGTGCATCCACTTTCTTTGCCTTCAAACTATTTAGATAAGGAACTGGAACGGTCTGTGCCCTCTGATGTGGTGGCACATATGGCATCCTCTTTTCAGTCTTTTCCTCTACAATGGGCTCTTCAATGGCCTCCTCTGCAGCATCCTCCACGATCTTTGTGATTGTGACATCCTCTGTGGCCTCACCTGTGGACTCTGGCTGGGGTGTGCTTGGTTCATCGGCCTTAGAGTTTAAAATCTTCTTCCCACTCCTCAACAGGATTGCTTTGGCTTGTTGATTTCCCCTTGGAACATTTTTATTTCCTGGACAACCTTATTGTGTTGGTTTCTTCAAGCTTGAAATCTCTACTGCCATTTGTGCTAAAGATGTCTCAAGTGTCCTCATCTGAGCTCCATGAGTTTGTAGGGTTTGCCCAAACTGATTCATGAATTCTCCTTTTTGCTTGATTTGTTGGCCAAAAGTGTTCATGAGCTCTTGATTCTGCTTGATTACTTGATTGAGAAACTCATTGCTCGTTTCCTCTACTGTGGGTTGTGGCTTAGCTTCCGGGTCCTACAAGAAATTGTTGGGATCCTTCCAAGAAAATTTCTTATCCTTCCTCCAGGAATAGTCATTATTTCTATATCCCTATTGCTGACGCATGAATTTCACCTATGCCTCATCGTCAGACCCTTCATCTTCTTTTGCCAGAAGTCTCTTTGCAATCAGATCCATCTTTTCATTCAGTTCTTTGATGGCTTTAGCATCCCCTGCAGATCTGGCTTATTCCGGTGCATCTCTAGCACCCCAAGATTGTTTCTTTGCCATATTATTTAGAATCTCCCAACACCTTGTGTCAGTGTTGTTCAAAAAGAAACCTAAACTGACTGAATCTAAGTTGATTCTATCATGCTCATTTAGCGCAAAATAGAAGATCTTCACCTATTTTTCCTTGTCTAACCCATGATGAGGGCATCTTCTCAGCATTATTTGGAATCTTTCCCAAGTTTCTGAATAAGTTTCTCCTGCATTCTGGCTGAAATTATGAATTTTCCTGATTAGATCATTGGTCTTCTCAGGTGGGAAGAACCGCTCGAAAAAGACCTCGATCATTTGATCCCACATTTCAACAATCTCATCATCCAGATTGTGTAGCCACTATCTTACATTTCCTGTAAGAGATCTGGGGAACAGTTTCAAATACAGTGCCTCCTGCAGAAATCGATCGATCTTGATCATGTCACAGTTCTCCACAAAAGTACTTATATGGGCCACTGGATCTTCATTCTTCAGCCCATGGAATGCTTGAGATTTGACTAGATTGATTAGTGCCAAATCAATTTTATAAGTCGGGATGTTGATTGCCTACCTCTTGATCGACCCTTTTGACGCAGAAGAAGAAGACGCCTTGATCTTCTCCCATATAATCTTTTCTTCAGCCATTTATTCTGGTTCAGAATCTGAATCAACTCTCTCGGGTTGATTCTAGATGAAGTTTTCCTCGTCGTTTGATCCCGAAGGTGGGATCTCTGGTGATGACTGTGTGTAGTATGTGCTACGCGTCCGCACCATGCACTGGTACCTACAAAATGATAGATTTAATTAAGTACAGTGCTAGATGAGTATAGAATTTGAAAGATAGACAATCAATTGCAAAAATTAAAAGTGTAAATAAAAAGAAAAAGTGGCCTAGAGTGGCCGCTTGCAGCACTCGTAGTGCCGAAAATTGCCGTTCCCCAGCAACGGCGCCAAAAACTTGACACGATTTTACTGTGCGTAGACGCAAGTGCACGCGTCAGAGTAATATAGGCCTTTGTGAGGCCCGAGTCAAACTCAGGGAACAAATTTTTGGTAGACTACTAATAACTACTCGCAATCATCTAGACCGATTAAAAAGGTTTGAGAGTTGATTGAAAAAGAAAAGAAAAATAAAAGAAAGCGAAACAATCGATTAAATGTTTGGTTTAATCAATTCAAAATGGAATATTTAAGATTGCAGTTTCACCGCAGATTCTCGTTGTATTAATTCCTACACAATTATCTTAATTCGTCTCTCATTTTGGATAGTGGCCTGTAGTCAGAATTTCTCGCTTTCGCGATACAATTCACTACCTAAATCTAGGTCGGTTCCACCGTAGTAGTAACCTATACCCTAAACTAGGTGCATGAAGACCAAACTCTGGGGTTCCACCATTAACTGTACATCACCTTGTTCAAAGAATTTATTAGTTAATGTGATGATCGTCTCTTTTCAACCGTTAATCTTTCATTAAAAGTAATTAAAGGTATTAGATTATCATTAGGGTGATCAATCATAATGATATAATGGAGAAAATGACATCATACCATGGATTTGAGATACAAATTATGATAAACTATGCAAAAAGTATCATACAACACTAGTACATAACCGACCTTTAGTGTCGATTATTTAAGCCCTTTAGCGTCGATTTTAATACGACACCTATGTGGGCGCCGCTAAAAGGCAGATCCTTAGGCGTCGATATTGAAACTGACGCCATAACCCTTCACGCACCACCGAAAATGCGCCAACAGGGGTATAAGCGTCGGTTATTAGAATGTAAACCGATGCCATAAACCTTCACGCTACAGAAAGGGCACGATCTAGGGAACTATAAGCGTCAGTTTATTAGTGAAAATAGACGCCATATCACCCTCTGCCACGGTTGTGCTGGCCAGCACGACCGTGTTGTTTGTCAACTGCCACGACCGCGTTGTCCAGCACGGCCGTGGTGTCTGGCCACCACAGCCGTGGTGTCTGGCCACCACGGCCGTGGTGTCTGGCTAATTAGGGATATAGACGTCGGTTACTAATATGCCAACCGATGCCAGAACCTTTTGCGTCAGTTTTTCAATTGTAACCGAAGCCATATCTTCTACCTCAGGTGTCGGTTTTTGTGTTTATACGATACTGTAATCGATTGTCGTCGGCTTTATACAAATAACCGACGCCGATTGTATGTTTTTTTTCTTCTTATCAGTTTGCAGGCCTGCTGTGGTTGGTCATAGGATGAGAACCTATAGTTCAGTTATGAACTACTGGTTTACGACATCCATTGATATCGGCCAACAACAGGCCACAAACCTACAAAATTAACATGATGGACAATATTATATATATGTGATTCACACTCATGTATAAGAACATTTAATTTATATTATTTTTTCATCACACACATGTAGAAACCAGTAGCAACCTGTAGTTCCATTTATTTCATCTCTTTTCACATTCAGACACATGTAGAAACATTCATGTATTGATGATTTTCACACACATATGACAATTCATAAAAATTCATTCACATTCACACAAAATTAATTATGAGAATAAAGTTATTCTTTATTCATCATTGTCATCATTGTCAACAAAATTATATTTAAAAATTCCCACGCTTTGCAGGGCTTTTGCCCAATCTTCTCTTACAACATCTAATTCATCTCTCGTATAGGGAGCATGTACATCGAAATGCTTTGCACCTGTGTTGAAGTCCTCAGTTTTAAAGACCTACAAAGATAATGACGTATATACATAATTATAATAATATATAATAAGATTCATATATTTCATATTATCTAACGAGACTATGTATAATACCTGTTGTATGTTATCGATTTCCAATACGGCATGCTTGATGTTAGGTCCATAAATCGCATCACATAGTAGGCACATGCCCATCCGTTGTCTTGTGTAGCACACTATAAATTAAAACATACAAAATATTCAAAAATACAAATAAGCACAGTTCACATAAATAATATATACTTTGGAGTCAGGAAATTACTTTCACATTCTCCCAAATGAGTGTCAGATTTTTTTCCTGGGGACCTTTCCTCCAGCTTTTTTGTACTCTTATAAAGCCCTATATATGTTAATGTAACACATTGAATTGCATAATTAAATAGTAATACAGTAACATATGTTAATAGATATAAAAACATAAAATATTTCTCACGAGAATAATGGCCTTTTAATCGCATATCCATATAATACATCCAACTCACTCCCCGCAGGATCTAGATAATAAACGGTGAATGTCTTGGGGACAATAACTAATAACTCCCAATGCTTACCACTACAGGTAAGAAAGTAGAAAATTAATAACTCAATATCCGCAATAAAAATGTAACTTGCTTAAGTTCAAATTACAAGCAAAGTAAACTTACTCGATATTGAATGGAGCTATTATCACCGTCTTATTATTTTTACCAAAATATTCAAAAGCATCACAGCAGTATGAAGTAACTGAATACGGGTCTTTATCTATAAGACTAATCAAAGATGGAACCAAAAATCCCACATGGGAAAATCCAAAATCTGTACATGTCTTGTGTAAGTGGCTGCAAAACATGTATTACGTATGCATTAATATATAAGAAACCAGATTGCTGAATATAAAACAAGGTATATGGATGTTTAAACCAAATTGTCGTATGCATTAATCTCACCATATCCACAGCTCTATCATAGATGTGTTCAGTCATTCATAACTAAACAACTCCAAAATATCTTGTATAAATATGTTGTTTCTGAATGTTTGACCTGCATTAATACGTATCCAGAACTTCTATTACGTATGCATTAATATATATGCTAAACTTGTATAAATAGATTGTTATCGTATGATTTACCTGCAACATTCTCTGGAATAGTAACATTTATAGGGCAATTTGGATTATGTTCGCCGATCCATACTGCCACACTCCTACAATTAGGACCTATCAAGGTGTGTAGGTCTCCTGGAAGCCAACTTAGGAGTCGAGGAGGTGGAGGTCGAGATGTAGCGGGTCTCGTCTTTTTGACCTGTATATATAATTTCATATCAATTGACTCATATATATATATACACACTAACAAATTAAAGTAATGAAAATTTATCATACAATATCAGTATAGAGGACATTCGCTTTGGGCCACAGTATCACTCCGCCTACTGCCTCACTAAGTGTTTCAAGATCTGGGTGTGCATGAGACAGTGCAAGATTCGTCTAGCCAGGGAGTACATGTATCGGGCTCACACGTACCATGCCATCTGGTACTGGACTCCCATGAAACATGCTCCCTTTAAGGGGTGGGTAAGCTGATGCCTCTACAACAATATATCCTTCACTTTTTAGTCGGCATGACTTCAACCCCTACAAATTTACGTAAAGAATGTTATATGCATATATACACAAACATATCATCTTGAACATACTAGCTATTATATATGCCATAAAAATACTTACCGAGGACGTGCTAGGTTGTGGGTCTATATGATTACTCCCAACCTCTGCAGTACGAGCAGTAGGAGAAGAGAGGTCCACCACAGGCACTGTCTGAGTGGCAGTCTGAGACGCCTGCTACTTGTTAATTGCTTCATGGAGTCTTTTATCAATTACTTCCTCGACTCTCCTATCAATTAAGGAATCTACCTATACATGGATAAAAGAAATGCTAGTTTCTAATTATTGAATTCCCTTTCGCAATAACGTTCTAAAATAAGAATAAGTTACCTCAGCTTGTGAAAGTCCTGCTTTTGGGACATGTTTGCGCTGGGATGGCCCAAAGAACGCTTTGATGTCCACACTAGCGCCTGCGCCCCTTACACGTCCAGGATGCTCTGGGTTACCCAGAGCAACTGTCAGTTCATCCCTTGTGCCCTGAGAGATGAACTTGCCTTCCTTCCTCTGCTCGTGCAGCTCCCGCTAATCACCATCAACAAAAATTTGTAAGTAAGCATAACAATAATCAATATCGATAAATTGCTCTAAGAGTTGATTT
This sequence comes from Alisma plantago-aquatica, assembly GCA_963693085.1. NCBI lineage: Eukaryota > Viridiplantae > Streptophyta > Magnoliopsida > Alismatales > Alismataceae > Alisma > Alisma plantago-aquatica. The sequence continues at coordinate 1,340,653,272 of OY856411.1, read as the reverse complement.
TTACCATTTTTGCAGCCGCCTCAGCGGTTGCGGGCTTCGGTATCTCTCCCTTCTTGTTTTTCCTCCCAGCTATCCACATAGCATGGCGAGTCAGAGGTGCAGGAGCAGCAGTAGAGGACTCTGCAGTCTCCTGGGTAGCAGTAGGCTGAGTAGACTCAGCCTGTAGTCTTTAGCGAATGCCTACATATCCTCTTGGACCCATTGTGTGGTCGTGCACATTCAGTGCACACCTTGCTTGTTGAGCATCACTGATAGCCTAGTTAGTTAGCACATTGATTTGGTTAGTAACACTAAAGGTTAATATTGAATAGGTGAATACATAAAAACGTATATTAATTAAATTGGGAGTGACACTTAATACCTTGAATTCATCTATTTTTCTTTGGGTAACAAACTCCTCCCAGTCTTTGGGGTCCAAGTAGTTCCATTACTGTGTGGCTTCCTTCTTCCTATATTTATTTTTCAAAGAGAATACAAACAAAATTATTAGTGTAGAGTTAGTGAAATACTGATCAATGTCTAGAATTGGAATCAATCAAGAACCTATTCTCATAATCGCGTATGTAATCTCGGGTGAGATTGGTCCTATAGTTCCTTAAGACCCTCCCACAACATTACATCACACATTTACGATGCAACTTTTCATCCAGATCAAATATGTTATGCAAATTAAATAGAATTGCTATTAACCAGTATCCTTAAAATTAGTAATCTACACAAATACAATTACAAATAATAATAACTCACGCATAGTTCCTTCCATATGTGGTCTTTCTTCTCCTTAGGAACTTTATGCCATGATTCTAGGATAGGACTGCAATGGCTGCGAGTAAGAACCCCAAGATATGAAACAAATGAGTTGCGGTTCACTCCATATGGATTTCCTGCCTGATCGAAATCCACAGCCAATTTGGGTCCATTGCCCCTTTGATGTATTAACTTGTTCATCATTGTGATACCCCTCACTGTCTCAATTTTTTGTTGTTGCTCATCAAGTGCTTTAACAACTTCAGGGGGTACATCACCAGCCTAAAATTTGATTAAAAACACACTTACATGATATAATTATAAATGAACATATAGATAGAAACCTCAGGGATATATTTATAATTAAAACTAACTAACATTGTCAGGCGGCGCAATCACGTCCTCACCCTCACGGTGATCATCAACATAGTCATCATGGGAGTGCTCAGCCATCTAAAAGTTCACATTCAAATTATAAATTTCACATTGTAAAGTAACACTAATTGTAAAGTTCACATTGTAAAGTATACATTCACATTGTAAAGTAATTCACATTATAAAGTTCACATTCACATTGTAAAGTAACTCACATTGTAAAGTCCACATTCACATTGTAAAGTTCACATTTAGAAAAATAAAACATAATAAAAATATAAACATCCACGCCTCTAATATTGTAATCTTTTATCAATTAACAATCCTTCATTATGATCCCCGCGAACATACAAGTCATTGTGATCCCCAGCTTCAATGTTTGGTGGTGTTGGCAACCCAACTGAGAATGGATTGGAGTCATCATACTTATAATAGTACTCTTCTTCATCTATAGGATCTTCAATGAACTGTCATTTACCATGAAGAACAACCAACCATTTATCATTTGTAGGATCATCGATATAAAATACTTATTTCGCCTGTGATGCCAATATGAATGGTTCACCCTTCTCGCCAATCTTTTCAAAGTTCACTAACGTGAAACCCAATTCATCCACTATAACTCCTTTGTTGTTGTCAACCCAATTACATTTAAAGAGCGGAATTCTGAAATCTACATAATCAAACTCCCATATGTCTTCAATGACACCGTAATATGACATTTTAGCTTCACGTGGACTTTTATCCTTTGCACTTGCAAAAAATAATGAAGACGCTTGAAGGGTGACCCCGCTGTTTTGGATGACACTCTTATCATCTTGACGCTTTGTGTAATATGAGAAACCATTTATGTCAAACCCTTCATAAGACATAACATTCAATTTTGGTTTAAAGGCGAGGCATTTGATGGTTTCAGTAAGATTATCTGGTGTTTGAGATAGTTGATGTAAGACTTTATCTTCAAACCACTTAATAAATGTCTTGTTATGCTCTCTAGCAAGCCACATTGAATTGGATCGAGGATATTGTCTCTTGATGAAATTGGTATGTTCCTCGATATAAACACTCACTTTGTCGATGTTGTGTAAAATATACAAGTGACCTTGCTCCAACTGCTCACGGCTGATTACTTTCACCCGTGATCCCAAAACTCCTTTGCCAAAATGCTCCTCAATATTCTTATCATTCACGGGAGCGTCATTACTGCTCAGAAAGTCATTGCAAAAATCCATAACCTCTCTCGCCACATAACCCTCAATAATACTCCCTTCAGGCCGATAACAATTTCGAGCATCACCTTTAAAAATGCTCATGTATCGTTCAAAGGGATACATCCAATGCAAGAAAATTGGTCCCAACATTTTCACTTCCCTAGTCAAGTGGACAACAAGATTCACCATGATATCAAATAACGAAGGAGGAAAATACATCTCAAGCTGACATAGGGTAACAACCACTTCTCTTTGCAATTGGTCAAGAGTATCAAGGTCAACAACTTTACTGCACAGACTGTTGAAAAAGAAACAAAGTCTGGTGATTGCAAATTGTACATGCTTCAGCAATATAGATCGAATTGCCACGGGCAATATTTGTTGCATTAGAGTGTGACAACCATGATATTTAAGACCTATCAACTTCAGATCTTTCATTGATACCAATGTACGGATGTTGGATGAGTAACCCTGTGGCACCTTAACATTTACCAAGCATTCACAAAATACTTTCTTCTCCTTTCTAGACAACGTGTAACAAGCGGGAGGTAAGTATGTTCTCCGATTGCTAATAACTACTTTTGTTAATTCTGTCCTTATTCCCATTTCACGTAGGTCCATTCTAGATTTTATCCCATCTTTAGTCTTACCTGTTATATTCAACAGAGTATCGATGACGCTATCACATACATTTTTCTCAACGTGCATGACATTGATACAATGCCTTACTGTCGAAGAACTCCAATAAGGAAGATCCCAAAATATCGACTTCTTCTTGAATAAAGACTTGTCACTCCTTGTGGCCATCGTACATTGTGATCTCTTACCAAATTCATTGGCGATGTCTTTCACTCTTTCATAAACATCCTCCCCTGATATAGGTTTAGGTGCACCACGTTCCTCATTCCGTCCATTGAATGCTTTGCGCAACCTACGATACGGATGAAATTTTGGAAGAAACCTTCGATGAGCAAGATATACAGTCTTGCCGCCGTGTTTTAGTCGTATTGAATCAGTGTTCTCTTCACATATAGGACACACTTTAGATCCTTTGACACTATATCCAGACAAATTCCCATATGCTGGAAAGTCATTCACAGTGCAAAACAACATAGCGTGCAAACAAAATATCTCTCTTCGTGAAGCATCATGGGTCATCACACCTTCACCCCAAAGCTTCTTCAAGTCATCAATCATAGGTTCAAGATAAACGTCGATATCATTTCTAGGTTGTTTAAGGCCCGATATCAAAGACGACAGCATAACATACTTATTTTTCATACACAACCAGGGAGGAAGATTGTATATAACAAGCATAACTGGCTAAGTGCTATGTTGGTTGCTCAATGTCCCGTATGGATTCATCCCATCTGTACAAAGCCCAAGTCTTAGATTCCTGTCCTCTTCACTAAATTCAGGGTACAATAAATCAATCTTCTTCCACTGTGGGGAATCAGACGCACGTCGTAGGATCCCATCATTATTTTTCTTAACATCTACATGCCACCTCAAATTCTTCGCATCTATAGGATTTGCAAACAAGTGTTGAAACTATGGTATTATAGGTAGATACCACATCACCTTGGCGGGAGAACCAGTTTTGGACTCCCCCGAAGTCGTCAATTTATACCTTGACGCACCACATTTCGAACAATCTTTCAAATCCACATAGTCCTTTTGAAATAATACACAATCATTCTTGCATGTGTGTATCTTCTTGACCTCCATTCCCATTGGGCACAACAATTTCTTTAATCGGTATGTTGAGATCGGCAGCTCGTTTCCTTTAGGAAGAATTTCTTTCAAAAAAGACAACAATGACGTGAAGCTTTTGTCGCTCCATCGATTGTTAGCTTTCAGTTTATACAATCTCAACACAGTGCTAAGCTTCGTAAACTTACAACCCGTGTATAACGGTATCTCAGCATCATGCACAATGTTTCTAAACATGGGAGGTGGATCAGTTTTGGTGTGCTCTACCCCACAACTATCCAGCATCGCATCAACGATGTCTACTGGAACTGATTCGTTCACATCTACGTCATCGAAGGCAATTTCTTCTTCCACACAATCACTGCTTTTGACATCCACTGGTTTCGGGTTTGAAATCTCTCCATGCCAGTGCCATTCAATATAGCCTTGTACAATCCCGTTGCACATGACATGACTTATGATTTCGTCACCAGTACTGACTTTCAAGTTGATACCACAATGCCTACATGGACAGTAGAACCTATCTCCAGGTTGTTTTCTATGTTCCTCGGCAAATCTAATAAACTGATCAAGACCAGAAATAAACTCTGGGGTGTAACAATTGCGAATGGACATCCATGATCTATCCATTCTATGATCAAAGAGAAAATAAGTATATATTACAACAAGATTAGGGTCTAGGGTAAACAGATTAGAGTTTATGGTTAAAACTTTAGGGTTTATACATGTGATGTCATTCTTATATATAATAAATGTGTACCACCTATCCCATTCTTGAACACCTAATCTTACTATTAAGTGTATAATCTGTATTGGGTTTTTAAGAAAATTTCGGCAGCATTTCCCCGATGTTCTCCAAGTACATATGTACTTAGACAACAAACGGGGAATGCTACTGGAATTTTCTTGAAAACTAAATACACATTATACACTTACATCCTAAGTGAGATTAGGTGTTCAAGAACAGTCCCAAAATGGGGACTATCTAAGATTTACTCCTAATGAGTAAATCTTGGATGGGTTTCTAGGCCAACATAATATAACACCAGTCCCTTGTTCACAACCTCATTCAACACATAATTTTCTTATAAAAACACTTGTGGACAACCATAACAACATATCAATGCTTCTTAAATTAATCAATATATTATTTTATAACACAAATCGTGGTGGGTATAACATAGAAAAAAACTCAACATGTCACAACATAAACATATCCTTAACCTGATATATAGATATTTGTAACCAAAATCATTAGGAAGAGAGACCATGAAACACCATGCATTGATTTGAAATATAGATTCATACATTCTTCTTTGAAAGAGACTATTTATAATGTAAATATAGATTCATACATTCTTCTTTGAAAAATATTACTTATAATGTAAATTGTCTCATCTTTGAACTAAAATCTAATGCATGAAAGGTAGAAAAGCAACAGAAAGATCTCATGTTTCAGCATTAAAAGAGTAAAGAGCAGAAAACTTTCAACATTTATATGTCATGTCCCCTAATACCCACTTCATCTACTTGGTATCCATACCTAGTTCACTCTGTCACACCATAGAACATTATTTTCTAGGGATACAAACAACAAACAAAAAGATATGCTAATTATGTTCCTCCAATCATTGTGGCAGATCAGCTTGCATTTTAGTAGGTAAGACTTTTGGGATCACTCTAATCGAGGAAGACAAGTCCCTAAGAAGGGACTGAATCTATCGGTTCCAGGCTATTGTTTTGTAACGAGACGAATCAAAAATCAAGCAAAGCAAACAGCAGGAGCAGGGTGAAGGTTCAAAAGTAACATGTTCCTCACCTTTCGACAAGCAGAATCTAGGCGGACAAGCTCCTCTCCACCTTGCAAAAGTTGAAGATCCTTCACAGGTCCAGTGGCTCAACCCAAGTTGCCTCTTGTCCCTTGATTAGCCGAATGCACCGCAACTACTGGTGAGTGGTAATGGCACCGAGGTGGGCGGCGAGCAGAGAGGGCGGGCGAGCAGAGAGGGCGGCGAGCAGAGAGGTACCACGCGCAACTACTGGTGGCGCCGAGGTGGGCGGCAAACAGAGAGGGCGGGCGATCAAGCTAGGGCGGCAGCCGGCCTGGAGCGCAGCAGCCAGAAGACCAACAAACAGCGGCAGTGGAGGCGAGCGGCATCACAGAGCGGTGAGCAGAGGAATCGTCGCTGGAGCTTAAACCCTCGAAATCGAGATGAATGAAATAGAGAAAGGGGAAGAGTCGGGCTCGCGCGGGTGCTATTAAGTTAGCATTAGGTGTCAGTTATTAAATAAAACCGACACATAAAACTAAAGGTGTTAGTTCTATAGAAAAACCGACACTTATTCTCAATGATAGTCGTCGGTTTTAACTAGAAAAAACCCGACGTCTATCTACATATGCCGATTAAAAAAATTGTTCTCGATTAATGACCATAGTCGTCGGTTTCTATCAAAAACCGACGCTCAAAGGGTGTGAAAAATTTCCCGCGGACAGCACGGGAAAACCCATAAGCGTCGGTCATTGTTGTAAAACTGACGACCAAAATGTGCCCAATTTCTGTCTCGCAAATAACCTTTAGTCGTTGGTTTATTAGTTAATAACCGACGCCATATGTTAAATTTTGGAGGTAATTTTTTCGCTGAAAATTTTGGATTTGGCGGTTAATTTTAGGAGTCCATTTTTTTATTAAGTAACTGACACTGAATAAAAGCGATACCCGTGTCTGGTCACCCTTCACAAATTGATGTCGGTTTATTTTATAAACCAACGCTTTATGGTTTAGGTGTCGGTGTATTTATACAACCGATGCCTTTAAAAGTGACGTTATAAGCTATTTTTGTAGTAGTGCAACAATCACCCGGGCTACTCTCGGTCCTAAAGATAGAGGGGATTAGTCCCGCATGTTCATCTCAATGAAAAACATGATGAGAGAAAGGGAAAACATGGGGAAAACGTGAATAGAAGTGATGTAAACCCCTGAGCGGAGGAGATCTAGGCGTTCCTCGGCATAGGATGAGTGATCTACAGCCTTTCGGAGTGGGAAAATCCTTCCACGGCTCTCAGAACGATCGGGGCATGACTCTGGGCTCTGTTCTTCTCTCCTCGCTTTCTCAAGACTTGTGTAATGGCTAACGACGTGATAGATTGCTTCTGACTGCCGTAATTAGGTATATGCACCACTTTAGGTTGCCAACAGATCGCCACCATATGATTAGACATGATCTTTAGCAAAACTTGATCTGACGGCGTCGATACCATCGACGCGGGTCGATGGTATCGACCTGCATGAGGTACCGACGCTTGCACGATTCTTGGGGTTCTCTCTGATGTTGCCTCGATACCATCGACTGTGTGTCGATGGTATCGACACCTTAGGCATCACTTTTCTGTAGAATATGACACTGAAGCTATTTTTTCTCAGTTGGAGTCGATAGTATCGACTCCTGGGTCGATACTATCCACCTCTAAAAATCTGGCTCGCTGACGCTCTCTCGATACCATCGATAGACCCATCGATGGTATCGACTTCTGGTTGCTCTTCTCCGTCAATGAACTGTGACCAGTTTGATGGTATCGACCTCCCGTTGATGGTATCGACGTATGTAGATATCCAAATTACCTGAAACAAAGAGAAGAACACCAATCAAATCCAACAAATATGATCTTTTATACAGAATAAGATGAAACAAGGTAAATTTGATGTATAATGAGATTATATACTGAAGGAAATGAATCATGCGATACTAACCACAAATATGACTAATAAACGCATAAAACACATGTAAAACTATCCTATAAAAGTGGCTCAAAATCCTCGCATCAGAATCCTTCTTTCTTGCAAACCTGATAGGTGTACTCAAGGGATTGTACTCAATCTTGATGAACTTTTCCCGAGCAGATCTTGCAACTGTCTATTCAACTTATGCATCCTTTCTGACATCATCTTATGCAATGCATAAACCCCTAACATGTGATATCCCAACCAGAGGTTGAGCACCTATAACTAGGTTGATCCCAAAGTCAACCTTTCTTGGTAGTCAAATAGTTAGTCATCTTATCAGGGGACATATCCTTGGGTCCACACTCAACTAGAACTTCTTAGATACCAGGATTCCTCCCCTTGGTATCCATCATACGTGCCAAAAACACATCACATCCATTCTCTGTTGCTTTTGTCAAACTTAATTATATTAGAAGAATCTTTCTATCATCTTATAAGGTTCATAAGACATCATCATTCTCATATGTCACCATCTTGGAACTAAAGTCCAAGACCAACTCATACTTATCAAAGTATCCATCTTAGGATCACTTCTTAGCCATGCACATCAAGTGACATAAGACTCACTTGACTGTCACATTCTTGAGTGGAAAGAACACATGGGAACATACTCCTATTATCACATCATCACCTAGGGATTTATTGTCAAAAAGAAGGAATTACCAATTTCCTTTGGTTATTATACGAGTTTTCAACTGTTCGTGTGTCATTCAATCCGATTTCATCTTGATTTTCTTGCCATTGGAATAGGAATTATAAAGATGATTGCATGTCATTACTTCTTGTCTATTTATTGTTTATCATGTTCATGAACATTTCCTGACCTTGCCATAATTTTCTTCTTTACATCATGAAAAAGATCATTATTCTTTACATATCCTTTATTGAGAAGGAACCATCTTTCTTGTTCCCTTTCACATATCATGAGGATTGTAACTTACACTTTGTTATAATCATAGGTTGATTTGGGGTTAAATCATGTTCCACCTTATCACAATTAGAATGTAGTAGGAATTGCTGTGTCACACGTTTCCTATTTCATTATGCTCTTTAGATTGCATAAAAATGACTACTTGATCAAAGTAATCAGAAAGATAGCAATCTAAAAGTCCCATACTTACCTTACCTTCAATAATTGAATACATGGCCACGATATTCAAGCACTGAGATTAGGTAGTATGCACTTTATTTTATATTATGTTTTCTACCTGAAACATCTCTTTTAAGTTCTAACACTTAGTATCTCAGGTTCTTTCTAGGTGTCTCTTTTACACCTCTTCCTCTTTTATATGAACAGAAGAAATCACAAAACATTTTAGAGAATACTAGATAGAATATAAGTTCTAGTCCTTTTCATCTCTTCCTCATGTCCCCAAAGGACTAACCAAAAGAAACTCAACAACAACTATCTTTCTTATGATTAATAGCATGGTTCAGGAAAGCGGTATGTGGTGTACGGGCGGAGAGGGTACTGCATAGAGTATATGCGGTATGCGGGAGTATATGCGGTTTTGGATTTTTTTTATTTTGATAAACTAATTATATATAAAATAATATAGCGAGATCATAAATTAAAATATATAGAGTAGGCACGCACATCTATTTACTTATAAACATATTAATATGCATGTATGATGTATGATATGCTTATATATGTATATATGTCTATATATAGAATGTGTTTATAATATATGTACAAATACTAAAATGTAGGTAAATCAATGTACAAATATATGTATAGTGTGTATAAATGTGAACAAATCAAAATGTATATATACATGCACAAATATGTGGTTGTATATTTTGGTATATTGTATATGTATCTATAGATGTTAATATATCAAATGGTATTCGAATAAATGTATAAATGTGTGTAGAAATTTTTTATATGTATTACAATGTATACATATAATTCAATGATTATATCTCAATTTATATATATAATGAAATGTGTGTATATATATTCATGTATGTACAAAATGCGTGAACATTAGTTGTGGGCTTTTCGAAAAGCGGAGTTTAATTGGCCGCTTAATCGGCCAATCGAGAGTATATGCGGCCCATGACCGCTTAGTGGACCGATTAGTAATATGCGGTGCGGTAGGGTGATTGAATAGGCATATGCGGGAGTATATGCGGCCGTGCGGACCGATTTCCCGAACAGTGATTAATAGGCAGAATAAGGAGAAAATAATTTAGAATGGAAAAGTTCTATCTGACATGTTACCCCTTACGGGTCATTTAGTGTCTCAGGATGACTCAACACATAGAGTCTAGTCATTACCTATTGTCACCCTCATCCTTTACTACCTGGAGTAGATGAACCAATCTGTGATGTCTATCCACATCCACGCCCTCCTGTTCCACTGAACTGTGGTCCTTGTAAACCCCGCAAAATCTGTCTTGATAGTTGGGTTACTTCATTATTTCTTCTTAGACACTACCACCTCAAATTTCTTATTTGTCCACACTTGTGGCAAGCTTGGGCCCCATGTTGTGACCTAGGAAAGCTCCTCATTAATACTAAGGGTACACTTGAAACTTCTGGTGGAGGTAAACTCCGACCTCTGCCCCTACTTGGTGACCACTTCATTGGTGTACTAAATGCTTGTTGTTCTGGTGGCACTGGAAAATTTGGTTGTTTAGAACCACTAAACAACTATTCTTGTGATTGTGTAGACCTCTTTTTGAGGGCTGCCTCATGTTTCTATGTCACAAGCCTTTCTATCCTCCTCATAGATTCCATAAATATGGCAAATCTTTCCCTATTTTCCAAAGCAGCTATTGAGGTAGACATCTCAACATTTGATCCTTTCTCGAAATGTCCAGATCCTTTCTTACTCAGTAGCAACCATTTGAGGACAAAATCATAAAAGTTCCATAAACCTTGCCTCATACTCATTAATGGTCATGATACCCTGTCGTATCTTCTCAAACTGTGAGATCTTTTCATCTAAGTATGTTTGTGGAAAGTACTTATTGACAAATTCTCGATGAAATTCCTCCCAACCAACCTCTTCATCATTCCTTGTATCTCTTCTATGGCCCACTAGTGGCCAACACTACCCTTCAAAAGGTACACAACATGCCTAATCTTTCATTATCCAGGGTGCTAAGGATCTTAAAGGCTTTCTCTAACTTAGTAAGCCATAGATCAGCATCTGTTGGGTCAGCTATTCCAACATACTCTTGTCATTATCTGGGGTGCTAAGGCTCTTAAAGGCTTTCTCTAACTTAGTAAGCCATTGCATCCGTTGGGTCAGCTATTCCAACATAATCTATAGCTCCTATACAACGTAACAGCTCAAAAGTCTTACCAGAACTCGAAGATTCTACATTGGGGACGGGTACCCTAGGTTGTGCTACTAGCATCTGATCCGCCATATGTGTTATTTTTGCCATGAAATTCATAAAGAAAGCATGAAAGGAAGGGTTTTCTAGCATGGTCTGATCAAGTTGGGGGTTCTCAAACACTCATTCTTCTCTTGCCTGATCCCTTTCACCTTCTCATGATGCGAAAACATGTTCAACATGTTCTCCAAACATCTTTATCGTTTACCCTTTCTTCTGCATAGGCACAAGTAACTATAAGATGTATTGGAGGACATTAGAACAGACTCAACACCTTAGTCCTATGTCCCTGTAGAGGCAGTGAACCTATAGCTCTGATACCAAAAATTGTGACGACTGCTATCAAACCGACAACGACATCGCACAAAACTATGCAAAAATAACCATTAGCAGGGGGTTACCAAAAATCACTAAAAATCAAAACCTTTTTACCAAGAGATCCACTACCAGGAAACTCTTTTATACATCATGGTTCACTTCATACATACATTGTTCCATTACATCACAAGGATATGAGATATCAGTTGCTTTACCAAAACATATACAAAAGTAACATTACATATTGAGGCGTTCTAGCCAAAATCTCAGATCAATTATATAATTGTTTATGCACTATCTCCCAAGGACTTGAGAGTACAGGCACGATACATGGGACTCTGTTTCTACAAGACACATAACAACACTCTCAACCTGAGTTGTTACTACTGTCCTTGCTACTGTTGTCTGTTCTCTATTGCACGATCTCTACCTCCTTATGAACATCCACCTAAAAGGTTGTGGAACCCATAGGGTGAGACAAAAGTCCAAACGAGAGATATAAATCTCCTCCAATACTATTATTATCATAGATACACTATTATTAGAATAGAAAGTATAATTGCACTATACTTAAATAGATCTAACCATATATTATGAGCATGGCAGAATATTATCATAACTGGGCAGTTTAGATAATTACAATTGAGCAATAGATCATCTCACTTTTAGAAGGAATATGAAAAACATGTATAACATTTATCAACTATGACATACATAAGCAATTGCAACCTCATTCAATGTTTTCGTATTTGATCCTTAAGAAAATACGCTACACAACTGATTACATCTTTCAATAATCAATCTTATGCCCTGAGGAGATGAGGTATACTTCTCATGCTCCAACCGACCTAAATTAGGTAGCATCAGTGCCATACAAGGTCCATGGAAGAGCTGGGCTCCACGACCTCACCCCCTTGGTCAGTACAAGTGAACATGTAGTGACATAATGAGTCAAACTACAATTTAGCTATCATGGGTATATAGGCTCAATGCTAGACAGATACAACCTATAACTGTTCCCTTATCAGAGTATGGCCCGTAGTAAATCCTAATACTCTTATCAGGGTATGGTCTGTAACCATACTCGATTGTATATAGAGTCATGCCCTACAACCACATTCTCTTTAGGGTATGGCCCACAACCAATCATGTGAGTTAAGGATACAAGTAGATACTTCAACTTGCAACCCACATATTCAACAATATGAGCTCCAAATTTCCCACAAAAATTGCTCTTTTCACCATCCAACAAGTTCTGACACTGAATGAAACTATGGCCAGGGCAAACTACATTCTTAGTTTCACTTGATAAGTTAAGTGCATTACAACATCTTTTAGCATCAATCAAGTTACAAGCATGAATTATAGATAAATGCTACAAAGAAAGGTGTAATATATTTTTCAAGGAATCTTGTATCAATTGGAACACATCTTGTCACACCCATCTTGGGATCTCAATCTCTTGAACACATTATTGGAAATATTATCCCTTCAACATTTTCATTATCATGATCACATGTTTTGGGTATCAAACCCTCAGTTCATCATTGAACAATGTCACCTCTTACCAGGCAAAAATCATCTCTAGGTCATCAAACCCATATATATATATATATATATACATATATATATATATATAGAGAGAGAGAGAGAGAGAGTCAGGCTAGAATACACTCAAGTGTATCCGGAGCGGAATACACTCAAGTAGTTTTTCATGATGCAATATTTTTTTTTTGAAAATCTAATATGTTGATCTTCTTAAACATCTTGTGAACAACTCATATGCAAAATTTGAGCACATTTGGATATGTATAGCTCATGTTATGAAGACCGCAAAAATTATGCATTTCAAATCAGTTTCGTGCATCAATTTTGTTGCCCTTAGATGAGTGACTTACACTCATCCAAATGGGCTCAAAATTTGTATGTAGCCTAGTTATAGTATGACAGTGAAGATCAACGGTTTACATTTTGCAAAAATAGTCTTGATATGAAAACACACTTGAGTGTATTCGTGCGATCCGTACACTCGAGTGTATTCTAGCCTGACTCTCTCTCTCTCTCTCTCTCTCTCTCTCTCTCTCTCTATATATATATATATATATATATATATATATATATATATATATATAGTCAGGCTAGAATACACTCGAGTGTACAGATCACGTCGTACACCTCAATGGTGTTTGCATATCTAGACCATGTTTTTCTAAAATCTAATCCATTGATCTTAATGGTTATAATAATAATAGGCCCAATACAAAATTTGAGCTCATTTGGATGAATGAAAGTCACTCATCCAAGGGCAACAAAATCGACGCAAAAAACTAATTTGAAATGCCTAATTTTTACATCCTTTAGATGCACGACCTATAAGTGTCCAAATGAGCTAAAATTTATTATATGGTATCTTCTTAAGATATTTAAGAAGATCAACGGTTTAGATTTTTCAAAAAATTATTACATCTTCAAAAATGACTGAGGTGTACGGTGCCTCCGGTACACTCGAGTGTACACTAGCCTGACTCTCTCTCTCTCTCTCTCTATATATATATATATATATATATATATATATATATATATATATATCATACTTGTTATACAAGTATTTCACATGGCTCACAAGGCCTATTTAATCTGTATAATGCTAAATCATCATAGCTCATACCTGTATATGCTCATCATCTCATAATACATGTATGATTAGGATATCATGGTAAAAGCAATATCAAGTAAATATCATTACCATGCCATAAAGAGAATCATTCAAATTTCAACCCTCTCATAATTAGGGTTAGGGTTTCCCACTTATAACCGATTAGGGTTTTCAAGTTCATATATAACAACCAACCTTAATTCTCATCATAAGAGCTTATTTCATTTTCATAAGTATTCAAGCATACTTAATTACTCTCATCATTTATCATCAATTGGTTATCAGCATAAGGTATTACCTTTCTCATATGAGTAGTATAAGTTTCTCTCTCATCCTTATTAGGATATTGATTTCAGCATACTTATTACATTGGCTTGACCCTCTTTAGGGTTTATCAGCCTACAGTTATCAAAGTGTATCCATATCATTACATCACAGTGTATCAATTGATTATATTCATAATGTGTCCGCCTACACTCATCAAGGTGTATCAGCCTACACATTAACCCTTGTTTTGAACTAGACACATTTACTTGTGTTGGCTTAAGCTTTTTACTTTATGTCAGGTTAGACACATGTATCGATCGTGACACTCTTCATGTGTTGGCCACGACAAACCAAAGTGATATCAATTTAGAGGTGCTTAGGGTGCTATTAGTTTTAAGGTGATTAAGGTGATGCCATCCTTGAGGTGCTTCAAGTGATATTCACCATGAATCATATCTTGGTGTATCACCTTCACCATACCTTGGTGCATCACCTTCTTCACACTTTAGCATAATATTTTCACCTCACTTAAGCATAACATCTTGACCTCACTTTAGGGTATCAGCCACCCTATCATTTTTTTGTATCGGAGATAGTATACTCTAGGGTATTGGCCACACTATCATCTAGTGTATCGGCCATAGCATCATCTATTGTGTTGCCCTAGCTATCACCAAGTGATATCAGCCTCTACGGTTTTGATAGTATCCTGTTAGCCATCATCAACACCATTTTATTCTTTAACCTATCAAGGTATCAGTCTCACCACTACTTGGTGTGTCGGTCGTGACTTCAAGGAGTGTATCACTGACACCTTCACATGGTGAGTTGTCCTTATACTCAAAGAAGTGTATCACCCTTCACATTGGTGTTGGGTTAGAGGGGTGTCAGGTTGCTAGGGTTAAGGTGTATCGGGTTAGCCCTATCGACTTCATATCTTCACTCAACTTTCAAGATATCAGCCTACCCCCATCCTTAGGCTTAGGTAACAGGCTAGTCAACTATAAGGATGATTTTCCTTCACATGTAGCAAACCGGTAATGGGTTAGGACTTCATGTGTATCGGGTTCCCCTCACATAACCCCACATCGGGTTAGGGTTTCCTAAACCAATATCGGTTTGTGCATGGGATATTCCTTCATCTTCAAGCTCCAACCCTACATCCACAAACACTCTAGTTCATGGAAAAGATCCCCATATATTCATTAGATTTCATAGAATCATCATTCAATCAAGGAAAGTCAAAATTACAAAGGAATCATCAAATATTGCATGATTGAAGGTGAATAACAATAGAGTTGAGTTCACGTTATATAACCTATCTCAAGATCACCATTAGAGCTTAAAGATTCACAGATCCACATTCCCAAGGTTGAACTTGACCTATTCATGGGTCCAAGATTGGGCTATAGCTTCACCTCCACCAAGAAGAAGGCATCATAGTTAGAAACTTGGTGCAAAAGAAAAGAAAGAAAGAATTATAATCCTAGATACATAATTCTCCAAGGTTGAAGATGGTCATGTGACCTTAGACAAGATGCTCAACCTTCATCCTAATCCTTGAGCTCCTAGGATCTTCCACCAAGGTATGGATGATATGAGAGTCAAAATGTTTACTAGTAGGTGAAAAGAGAGGCTTACATAGTTGAGGTTCACGATAGAGAGTGTATGTGAAGTGTCACCACCATATGCACTTAGGTGACACATGTCCATGCATGGTAAATCCATTCATACATAATTATCTTGACATGAAAAACTCATGTGGATAATCTAAAGAGAAGATATAATCCATTGGGTAGCTTGCTTGACAAGATATCACGGCCCAATACCACTTTATATGCAAACCGATACAACTTTTTCAAGGAACATATAAACTGATATGCTTCACCTACTTGAGGTGCTTATACCGATATGAATACTTCCAAAAAGTTACTAAAATGATATGGGACCTCCTCTATGGTTTCTAAACAGATAGTCACTCCCATATACTCTTCATAACTCGATACAACCTTATCTAGGGTTCAAGATACTCAACATTCTTCGATTCTTTCACCACCAAGAGTGCTATCACTCAACCAAGACTCAAACAAGGTGTCCCCTCCTTTATCTCTCCTTTATATGATTCTAATAG
The DNA here is from genome assembly GCA_963693085.1 of Alisma plantago-aquatica. Lineage (NCBI taxonomy): Eukaryota > Viridiplantae > Streptophyta > Magnoliopsida > Alismatales > Alismataceae > Alisma > Alisma plantago-aquatica. The sequence continues at coordinate 1,340,636,721 of OY856411.1, read as the reverse complement.
AGAGAAGGGACACTCTAGAGGTGATAATTTGGACATCAATCCCATATTTTGGGTAAATTGTAATTTGCGCCAAAACTATCATATAAAGCACAAACAACTTGCAAACAATTTAAAACTTGAGAATTAAATTATCCTTAAGTCTTAATTACTTTTCAAAAGGATTAACACAATGTTATAAGCAATTTACTTAGGCAAAACATCTAGGGTTATCCCAAAACCCAGGTCAGGGGTGTGACATAGGATTTCAGGGGTGAAATCCCTGTTAAGGGTTTATGGTTGTAAGACCCCCGACCTAGATTTATGGTAAGCATGTTTGATTAACTCAATTGGTTGCTTAATTTCTTAATAAAAATGTTATCCATGATTTCATATCATGAGATAAATCTATGCTTCAAGTTTGGTCCAATCTGGATACTATTTGAGCATGTTTAGCAATTTATGTACTTATAAAGGCATTTACACAATTTACCTAATTCTAGTTTTTTATCTGTGATTTTCATAAATGAATATTGTGCTTCATATCAAGCTTTTAATGTTTAATATGGTTGCACATATGGATACCTATATGCACCATTGGTTTGTTGATCTTCCCTTGGTAGGTTGAAAATCTAGAGTTTTCACCTAAGTATGTTGATGATTACACTTAAGAATCAATCAAATGGAATTGATTTGAATTGCCAAAATTAGCTTGATTTTGATTGATTTTTTATCTACCAGAATTCTAAATCATATATCCTAATTAAGACATATATCTTGTTGGCCTAGATACCCTTCTAAGGTTTACTCATTACGAGTAAATCCCCTTAGTTTGGGACTTTTCTTGAACATTTAATCCCACTTGGATGTAATTGTATAATGTGTATTGTTTTTCAAGATGTTTCCTTATCACTTCCCCATCTATTCTCTAATCACATATATAGGTAGGTATTTGCCCGTTTACATTGGTGTACTTGGAGCACTGTGGGGAAATGTTGACAAAATATTCTTTAAAAATGGAATACAGTTATACAATTACTTGTGAGATTAGGTGTTCAAGAATGGGATAGGTGGTTCACATTCATTACTAAACCCTAAACCCTAATTGGAAAACCCTAATCCTTAAATCTATAGGCCATAAACACTAAACTCTAAATGATAAACCCTAATCTCTAAACCCTAATCGTTAGATCCTAATCTTCAAATACTTGATTCAATACTCATTTTCTTTGTGATCACATAATGGATCAATCATGGATGTCCATTTCAAATTGTTGTACTCCAGAGTTTAGTATTATTCTTGATTAGTTTGTAAGATTTGTGGAGGAACATAGGAAACAACTTGAATATAGGTTATACTGTCCATGTGGGAATTGCAATAACAATTTGAAAGTCGAGATTGGTCATGTCATGCACAACAAGATTGTGTAGAGCTAAGAAAAATGGTTATTGGCTTGGAGAGATTCCTACTATGAGATCAGTAGATGTCAATGACAGTACTTGTTTTGAAGAAGAAATTGCTGACAATGATGTAGATGCGAACAAACTGATTTTGGTAGACATGGTTGATTTGATTCTAGATAGTTGTGGGGTAAATTATATTGATACACCTTCCTAGTATAGAGACGTTGTGAATGATGTTAAGAGACCATTATACTTAGGTTGTTCTAAGTTTACAAAGTTGAGTGTTGTGTTAAGATTGTATACTCTGAAGTCTAACAACAGATGGAACGACAAAATCTTCACGTCATTGTTGTCTTTGTTGAAAGAAATTTTTCCTGAAGGTGATGAGCTTCCAATCTCAACGTACGAATTAGAGAAAAATGTTTTTCCCAATCAGAATGGTGGCTAAGAAAATATATGCATGCCTGAGTGATTGTGTGTTATTTCAAAAGGACTATATTGATTTGAAAGATTGTCCAAAATGTGAATCATGTAGGTACAAAATGAAGACTTTGGGTAAGCCCAAAATTGGGTCTCCTGTCAAGGTGATGTGGTATCTACCTATAATACCATGGTTTCAACGCTTGTTTTCCATTACCATGGATGCACAAACTTTATCTTGACATGTAGAGGCGAACATCAACAATGATGGGATCCTACAACATGAGTATGATTCCCCACAATGGAAGAAAATTTATTTATTATACCCTGAATTTGGTGAAGAAGTTAAGTATTTGAGCCTTGGGCTATGTACTAATGGGATAAATCTATAAGACACATTAAGCATCCATCATAACACTTGGCCTGTTACAATTTTCATATACAATCTTCCTCCCTGGTTGTGTATGAAAAATAAGTACATAATGGTGTCCTTTGTTGATATTGTGCCTCAAACAACCTAACAATGATATTGATGTTTTTCTTGAACCTTTGATTGATGACTTAAAGAAACTATGGGTAGAAGGTGTAAAGACCAATGATTTTTAATGTAGAGAGACATTTCATTTGTGTATTGTGTTTTTTTGCACTATTAATGGCTTTCCAGCATATGAGAATTTGTTTGGGTACAAAATAAAAGGATCCAAAGCATGCCCTATAAGTGAGGAGAACACTAATTCAATATGATTAAAGCATGGCGACAAGATTGTATATCTTGGTCATCAAAGGTTTCTTCAAAAAGTGCATCCTTACTGAAGGTTGTGGCAAAACATTTAATGGATCAAATAAGGAATGGGGTGCCCCTAAACCTATACCAAGGGAGGTTGTCTATGAAAGAGTAAAAGACTTTGTCAATGCATTCGGTAAGAGATCACAATGTACTATTCGCACCCGAAGTGACAAATCTTTATTCAAGAAGAGTTCAATATTTTAGGATCTTCATTATTGGAGTTCTTTGCCAGTTAGACATTGTATTGATGTCATGTGTGCTGAGAAAAATGTATGTGATAGTGTCATTGGTACTCTATTGAATATACCATGTAAGACTAAAGATGTCATCAAAACCAAAATGGATCTATATAAAATGGGCATAAGGAAAGAATTAACAACAAAAGTTAGCAATGATGGAAAAACATACTTACCTCCTGCTTATTACATGTTGTCTAGGTAGAAGAAGAGAACTTTTGTGAGTGCTTCCTTAGTGTTAAGGTACCACAGGGATACTCTTCAAGTATCTATATGTTGGTATCAATGAAGGATCTAAAGCTGATGGTCTTAATTCTCATGATTTTCACATGCTATTGCAAAACATATCACCCATGGCTATCTGATATATATTTTGAAGCATGTAAGGTTTGAAATCATGAGGCTTTGTTTCTTCTTCAACACTCTATGCAACTAAGTTATTGATCGTGAGAATCTTGATAAGTTGTAAAGAGAAGTGGTCGTTACCCTATGCCAACTTGAGATGTATTTTCCTCCTTCATTCTTTGATACCATGGTCCATGTTGTTGTCCATTTCACTATGGAAGTGAAAATATTAAGTCTGATTTTCTTGCATTGGATGTATCATTTTAAACGGTACATCAATGTTTTTAGAGGTGATGTTCAAAATCGTTATTGACCTAAAGGAAATATTATTGATGGTTATGTGTCCAGTGAGGTTGTGGACTTCTGCAATGACTTTCTAAGTAGTAACGAAGCTCCTGCTAATACAAAGAATATTGATGTTTATTTTGGAAAAGGATCTTTAGGATCACGAGTGAAAGTAATTAGTTGTGAGCTATGGGAATTAGCACACTTGTATGTTTTATAGAACATTGATGAAGTGAATATTTATATCATGGAACATACCCATTTTTTTAAGACAAAATATCCCAGAGGTAATGCATTGTGATAGCTAGAGAGCATGAAATTTATCAGGTGGATAAAGTCTTCCATCAACATCTCAAATACCAAATAATGTTGTTAAAAATACCAAAATGCTCGCCTTTAAACCAAAGATAAATGTTTTGTCTTATGAAGGGTTTGATAAAAATGGATTTTCTTATTACATAGAATGTCAAGATGATATGTGTTTCATCCAAAATAGTGGGGTCACCCTTCAAGCATCTTCATTGTATTTTTATACTACAAAGTATAAGAGTCCACAAGAAGCTAAAATGTCATATTACAATGTCATTGAAGACATATGGGAGTTTAATTACACATATTTCTGATTTTCATCTTTAGGTGTAATTGGATTGTTCACACCAAGAATTTGTATTGGATGAATTAGGATCCACATTAGTGAATTTCTGAAAGATTGGTGAGAAGGGAAAATCATCATAATGGCACACATGCAAAGCAAATATTCTACATTGGTGATCCTGCAAATAAAAAATGGTTTTCATTCTTATTGGGAAAATCATGTTCATTGCAGATCATATAGATGAAGAAGAGTAGTATGACAAGTATGATGACTCCAATCCATTCTTAGTTGGCTGTCGAATATACCAATGTTGAAGCTAACATTGGCTTATATCTTCATGGAGATCACATATAAGGAATATTATTTGATTAAAGTTCCAGCCAATACTACTGGCATGTATTTTATTTTTTAAATTCTAGATGTGCATTTTACCTTTATTACAATTATATAAACATCATATGAGATGTGTACTTACATTCTTTATCACTTACATTTCATTCTTTGACTATTTTAGATGGTGTCTGACCGTGAGGATGGCCACCATGATGATGTGCACCGTGAGGATGAGCACCATGACATTGTAAGTTGTATTGTTTTATTACATGGATGTGCATTTACATTCTCTATCATAATTATTATATAGATGTACATTTTACATTCTATATCACTTATATTTTTTTTTAAATTAAAGGATGAGCATATCGAGGATGTGGATCATGAGGGTCTTGCTCGCTTTGTAGAGGAACAATGTGATCATGCACGTAGAAGAGAAATCACCTGATGAACAAGGTAATAGCACAAAGGGGTAAAGGACCGAAGTCGGTTGTTGACTTGATGATGCAATAAATCCTATTGGGAAGAATCATAGTACCTTTTTGTAATATGTACAGGTTCTTGATCGCAAAAAAGTGGATATAATAATAGAAATTTGGCATAAAGTTGTCCCTTCTAAGAAATACTACATATGGAAGGACTTATGTGTGAGATATTCTACTTCTTAAAGATATTCATAATTATTTTTCTATAAATATGCCATTAAGTATATGAAATCTTGTAGAGCATATTTGAGCTTGATGAAAAACTACATCGTATAGCAGTGAAGCAATGTTGTAAGGGAATATTATGAAATTATAGGACAAGTCTAACAAGAGAATACATTATGAGCAATAACAAGAAAAGAAGTTTTCCACTGAGCAGTGAGCATATCTTGACCCGAAGGTGTGGGACGTGTTTGTTTCTTCAAGACATATAGATGAATTCAAGGTATTAAGCCTCCTTTATTTTGTACATATTATGATTTTGATTCATTACATATTTAACATATGATTAGTATTAACTAGGCTTTACATGATGCTCAACAAGAAACTTGTGCAAGAATGTGGACAATCACAACTTGGGTCCAGGTGGCTACAACATGCAGAGACAAAAGTGACTCGAAGTGTTTTTTCTGAGCAGGCTTCTCCTAGGTCTACTAAGTCTTCTACTACTCCTGAACTGTTACCTTGCCACGAGGGTTAGATATCTTTGAGGACAAATCAATATCGAGAAATATCCAACCCCAAAACTATTGAGGTGGATGCAAAATGGTAAAATTCAACTATGCATGATATGTGTTCATTTTTTACCTAGATTGTTATGTTTTACTGACCAATTACTATTGATAATGAAAAGAGAGATCTCTATAAGAAAAGAAAAGAAGGAGAATTTGTCCCTAAGGGTCAAAGGGATGAATTTGTAGTTGATCTAGGTACTCCAAAGCATCCTAGCTGTGTTAGGGCCGTTGGGCTGGTGTCAGTATAAGATCATTTTTTCAGCCATAAGAGAAGTACAAATCTATCAAGAAAAGAGTCTAGTCACAATAGCAGGTGCAAGATATGGTTGCAAAGGGAATAAAGGTCACAATGAGATAATATCTTGATTCTCATTCTCTACCTTCTCATGCAGCACTTGTGTCTCCCCACTATTCATATGAGGTGGATACTCCTACAACATAGGTGGGTGGGAGTAATCCCATGGACCCACCAACTAGCACGCTTGATGTAAGTCTTTTTGTGATATAATATTCTTCTAAGTAAAATTAAAATATGTTTTTGTTTAGATGTATATAACAATATATAGAAATTTGTAATGGGTTGAGGTCATGCTACATTTTACTACAAGAATATATTGTTGCACTGGGCGAGGCTTACCCACCCTTCCAGGAGACATGATTCATGATCATCAAATGCATGTTGATGTTTTTCATGTGTCTATCAGGCTTGACTATGCCGCTTGGAAATAAACACCACTGCCACATGCCCACCCCAACCATGACATGATAGGTTATGCAGAAGGAGTTAAGGTTACATGGCCCAAAGTTGGAGTTGTCTACATTGATGTCTGCTACATTTTTATTTTATTAGTATTTGTGATTCTTTTCTACTTTTGTAATAATTAATAATTTATAGGAGAATTTATATATGTAGCTGACAACACCTAAGAAACCCCCTATAGTTTGTCCTCCACTTCCTCCTCCAGATATTCAATTACCTACTTGAATTTTAAAGGTCCTATTCGACTCGCTAGGTTCAAGGTATATGGGGTTGACACTATGGCTAAGTGACTTAGAAGAAGGGTCGACTATGATAGTCCATATTAAGGAGGAATCTACATGTGAATCTCATAATATTAGTATATTTTTGCAAGATATCATGGAGCTATTTTTTATGCTTGGTTAAACACATACTTGATAGAACTTTGGATATGATGAGATATTATGGTTAAATACCATGTTCTATATATGTGAAAATATATGTTGATTTGTTTTCTTATATATTAACACATACATATATGTTTCCCATCCACTTATATAGGATGTGTGAAAGTCTGCACTAACCATGTGGTATTTATAATTCCATGATTGACTATATGTGTAGATAAAGACCCGAAATCCATTAGTGGTTACTACTCTACCACATTTAAATATTTTGGTAATGCAGAAAAGAGTGTGATTATAAATCCTTTCAGCATTGGGTATGTTTTGGATTCTCAAATGGATACCAGGACAATTGATACATACCATCTATTTTACTATTTTTCTTGTCAAATACTGATATTTGTTCATAACTAAATGTTTATGCTATACTTAATTTGATGTTAGGTAGTTTTGATAAGGCATCAATAATTTGAAGTTGATTACTTGACCCTACAATACAAAGTCATATAACCTTGTATATTTGGAAGTAGGTTTCCTTACAAATGACACATAGTTTAGATCAAATTCATTAGATAGAAGTAACTATATACAAAATTAGTACATGTACACTCTTGGTACATATTATCAGAATGACTACATATAACCATAAATTAAATTAGCTATCCTAATAAAATTGTGTCCAAGTAGGATATATATTCCATGTTCTGTTTTATACGAAATTGAACACATAATAAATTCTGTTATAGACCATTTGGTATCTGCATCCCATTTTTTTTCTTAGTAGGTCCTCGGCTAACAACTTATTTGCTTATTTTGTATGACTTTTTTTGTTTGTTGAGTTACTTTGTGTTACCAAACCAAAGAAAGAGGATGGATATGTGATATGGTTTGAGTGAATGCATTCATAGATCCAATCAGTAGTGTGTTCCAGCAGTTTTGTTGTGTGCTTATTGGTCTGATAAGTTTGTGTGTTCCCCCAGTTTATTTTTGGGCTAATCAGACCAATCTGAATGGAAGACGTATGTTGTTAATCAAATGCTCACTGTTAGTAGTATGTGTATGGAAGTGTGTTATCAATCATAGGTCCCACAAATATATCAGTTTGGGGTGGAAAGGGGTTTTAATAGTTTGTTTGTGTGTTTCAACAGTCTGTATTAAGTGTATTAGTTGGTCAAATCTATGTCTAATTACATATTGGAGGGATTCGGTTGAATTTTTAATCAAACTTCTACCTATTAGTGGGTTGAATATAAATTATTTTATAGTGATGTAGCACTAATTATGTTACGACCCGCGTCGAGCTTATCCCGTAAGTATGCTGTTAAGCATGTGATTAGCTGATGTGCTAAGTTATAAGCTTGTTTTTGTTAATAATGCTTAAAATGGTTATGATATGTGCTTAGTGTGTTTTCTAGCTTGTAAAACGTGTAGGATCTTATGCTTGAAGTGTTGCCAGAGAAATCGTTCGAATCCGACCTTCGAGTCAAAAGTTGCATGTTTTTGGGCATGTAGGGACCCGTTTGTAATTTTTGGAAGTTTTTGGACTTAGCGTTTGGGCCCCTAGGTTTCTTTCCTTAACCTTTCTTTTCCCTTATCCCGTTTCATTTCTCAGAAACGAGAGAACGCAAGAAGCGTTCTCCTTCCTTGCGCGCACGCGCGCGAGAGAGAGAGAGAGAGAGAGAGAGAGAGAGAGCTGTGAAGGGAAGGACGCTGGAGCTTCGTTTTGCTCCGGCCAGTAGCTGCAACTCGTCCTCTTCCCTCCGTTGATCATCTTCTCCGTCAATTCGAAATGAATTCGCAGCTAAAGCTACGGTTGCAAGGAAAACGGCCATGAGATTGGGGTGCACAGAGCAGCCCTAGCTTGTTCCTTTCTTCCTTTCAGGTGTGGTTTAGTTGTATGCGTCGTTTGTGATCGTTTGGTGGTGTTTGTTCGAAGTTTGCCCGTCGATTCGAGAGAAATCGACTTTTGCAGGCCATTTTTGTGTTCTGCCTGTACGCGGTTCGGCCGAGTTCCAATTCGGTCGGCCGAGTTCTTATTTAGGGCTTTTGTACAGCGTTTTCTGATCGGTCGAGTTTTGATCTTGGATTGGCCGAGTTTCCTAATTAAGATAAGCGAACATCGTTTTTGTCGGCCGAGTTTGGGTCCTAATCGGCCGAGTTTCCTTGTAGGTTTATTTCAAGCGGTGAGTTGGTCGGCCGAGTTCCCCAGGGGATCGGCCGAGTTTCCAGTTGGTCGGCCGAGATTGTTCGGCCGAGTTTCAGGATCTGGGAAGCGATCGGCCGAGTTCCATAGTGATCGGCCGAGTTTCAAGTGGTGAGTGGCAGTTCATTTAGAAATCATTATTAAACTCATTTTAAATGCTTATTTGCTTCAGCATCAGTTGATATGAATCTTAAACAGTGTAGTACGTACTTTAAAGTATGTTAAGTTCATTGGAATATTGAAATGCGTGATATGAAAGAGGGAAAAAGAGGAAATTCTATATTTTACAGTTGCAATGTATTATTTCTGTTCAATTGTTTACTTGTTAATCAGTTAATAGACGTAGGTGCCCTAACACCGTAGAACCCCTCGAGAGGTCTGCACCTTGGGGTGAAACGACCTACTAGCGTGTGTCTAGATGGTCGGTGACTCGTGTTCAACAATAATCCGTGCGTGTGTCACGGTGGCACGAGGGCAGAAAAGCAGTGTTCAACAATAATCCGTGCGTGTGTCACGGTGGCACTGGGAAAAAAGAAAGAAAAACTTGGTTATCTAACACCATTCGTGCAGCGTCACGAAGGTAACCCTGTGACTCTCCGCCGATGTACTTAGGTTAAAGGAGGAGTCTTGAGTACACTCTTTTGAGAGTGCAGTGAGGCCGTGTGAGCCTGAGAGTCCTGTAGCAGACCAGGACAGTAGTCAGACTTAGCATTTCCCGGGTGTGTCGCTAAGTCTTGTACGGTGGGACCGTAGCATGGACTTGTTGCGGATCTTTATATGCAGAGTACACTGCATATATTTAGGGCATAATAATAAAATAAATAAATAATCATGTAGGATCACAGTAAATTTATATAACTGCATATCTATCTGAGATACCTGTTGATGTTTAGAAATGTGATTACTATCTGTATACCCGCTATGTCAATTGAACTGCCCTGCTTGAACTGTATACCTGTTTATTTTCAGTTAATAAACCTGACGAGTTGTTTAGTGATAGCTAAGTGAAATGTTATTCACTGAGCGAGTAGACTCATCCCTCTACTCAAACATTTTCAGGTCAGCATCAGCATCAGGAGTCAGAAGGATCATATCACCCTAACGCTTAGTTGACAGAAGGTTTGTAATTAGTCTAGTTAGAGGTCTCTTAGTCCATTCCCCTCGATCCTCGGGACAAGGTGTGAGTGAGAGAGAGAATGTGTACAAAGATGTAAATTAATGTTATGCTTTTTTTATGTTAATGAATGTATTATGCTGTAGACCTTGCTTGTATCTTTAATCAGTTAGATAAGAAACGTTCCTGCAGTTTGCTCAGTTATCTGTTTACAGTTTAAACTTGGTTATCATTTAAATGCCTTGAATTGTTTTAAAAAGTGACGAGTAGTTGGATATGTGTTAATCCCACCTGTCGTGCCCTAATCTCGTGGTTTGTGTTTAATATGAGATTGGGGCCCGACAATTCTTGGTATCAGAGCGTAGGTTGAGTATATGAATACTCTAAGTCCAGGTCAGGGGACGATAAGAGACCAATAGGATTAAGGTTTAGGTGTCTTTCTTCTATCTGTAGTTTTCTAATAGGAAATATTCTGTTATATCATTGCAGATGGCAGGAAGAGGCTTTGATCGTGATGATCAGGCCGAGAGCCATGTTGGCCCTGATCCTTTGTACTTGGGTCCAGGTGGTGGCGACCACGTGGATGAAGCATCCCGGATGTATAGGATGTTTTTGGAGACCAAAGAGAGGTACAGGGCTGATAGGCGAGCTTCTACTTCTACCAGCAGTAAAGATCTGATGCGATCTTATGAGCTTGTAAAGAAGCTTGGTGGCACGGAGTTTAGTGGCACTACAGATCCAGCAGAGGCTGATGAATGGTTTAGACAGATAGAGAAGGTCTTTCGCCTGATGGAGCTTTCAGAAGAGAAGAAGATTAATCATGCAGTCTACCTTTTGACAGGCGATGCAGAGTTGTGGTGGCGTGGTGTGGAAAAAAAAAGAGGGGAGGTACAGAGCTTTCCTGGCAGGATTTCTCTGAGGAGTTTCATCTCAAATTCTATCCACCCACTTTTCTTAATGAGAAAATCAGGCAGTTACAGAACATTAAGCAGGGGAACATGACAGTTACTGAGTATGAAGCGCTTTTCACCCGGTTAGCGAACTTCTGTCCGCAGCTTGTTCCCGATAACATAGAGAGATGTAGAAGGTTTCAGGAAGGACTAAGGCCAGAGATTCGGCATACAGTTTCTGCTACTAGTAGGATGAACAGAGAGAACTTTGGTGAGTTTGTCGAGGCTGCTAGACAGGTTGAAGAATCTGTGAATGCTGACAAGGTGCCTGAGTCTAAGAAGAGATCTGCAGACTTCAGTAGAGGGCAATCCAGTAGTGGATACCGAGGTGGAGGTAGAGGTTTCTTTTCTAAGCTTGGGCGTGGTTTTGGTTGTTTTGGCAGGCAGAGATCTGAGAATGTCACTACTTCTAGAGGCAGAGGAGGATACAACCCAGGAAGATGGGGCAGTGCCGATAGTGGACAGTCTTCTGGGTCGTCAATGTCAGTGACAGGTCCTTAGAGGCAAGAGATACCGCCATGTGACAAATGCGGAAGGCCACATACTGGTCAGTGTTGGGGTTTAGATTTTACAGGATGTTTCCACTGTGGACAGATGGGACATGTCAAAAGAGAATGTCCTCAACTTCGGCAAGCGGTATCACAAGTTTTCCAGCCTCAATACCGTGATGTTTCGAGTTCTTCTGTGGCTTCTGGATCTAGAGGTGGTGGAGTGTCTAGTGGCAGGAGTGGTCAGAGAGGACAGCGTGGCAGAGGGAGAGCTTCAGCACGTTTCTTTTCGCTGACACCTCAGGAAGGTATAATTTCTTCACAAGTTGTTACAGGAGAGATGCTTTTGTTTAATAGTATACCAGTTTCAGTTTTGATAGATCCGGGAGCTACTCACTCTTTTATACGACGTTCTTTAGTTGGTGAACTTAATCTGTTAACTCAAGAGTTGGCAGATGAGTTAGTGTTGAGGGTTCCATTAGGTGGACCAACAGTTTTATCCGAGTCTTGTCCCGGATGCTTGTTATCTTTTGGAGGTTTCACCTTTGCTGCTAATCTCATACCCCTGGATGTAAATACCTTTCAAGTCATCTTGGGTATGGATTGTCTTGAAACATATCGAGTGCAACTCGATTGTTGGAAGAAGTAAGCTACCTTTCAACTAGGGGAATTTTCTTATATCTTTATTGGAGACAGGAAAGTTCTGCCTACGTGCATAATATCAGCTGCTGTAGCTGATAAGATGTTATAGAAAGGATGTGAAGCATTCCTTGCTCATGTGGTTGACACCAGAGCAGAGAAGAGCACCACCAGTGTTTATGATGTGCCGGTGGTTCGTGAGTTCTCTGACGTTTTTCCAGAAGAGTTACCAGGTTTACCTCCTGTCAGAGACATTGATTTTGAAATTCAGATATATCCAGGTAGTCATCCAGTAGCACTGCCAGCCTACAGAATGGCACCTGTAGAGTTGAAAGAACTCAAGGTGCAGTTACATGAGTTACTAGATAAGGGTTTCATTAGACCCAGTTCTTCACCGTGGGGTGCTCCAGTCCTGTTTGTTAAAAAAAAGGATGGTACCATGCGTCTCTGTTTAGATTACAGGCAACTGAACAAGATCACTATTAAGAACAAGTATCCATTGCCGAGAATAGATGATCTGTTTGATCAGTTGCGTGGAGCAACGATCTTCTCTAAGATAGATTTGAGATCTGGATATCATCAACTCAGAATAAAGGCTTCTGATATTCCCAAAACAGCTTTCAGAACCAGGTATGGGCATTATGAGTTTTTGGTCATGTCGTTTGGGCTGACCAATGCCCCAGCAGCCTTTATGGATATGATGAACCGGATTTTCAAACTGTTCCTAGATCAGTTTATTGTAGTCTTTATAGACGATATTCTGATCTATTCCAGAAACGATGAACAACACGAGCAACACCTGAGAGTAGTGTTGCAGTTGTTGAGACAACACCAGTTGTTTGCTAAATTCAGCAAATGCGAGTTCTGGTTGGCCGAGGTAGCATTTCTTGGACATGTTATCTCGAGAGGTGGAGTTAGTGTTGACCCTAAGAAAGTTGATTCTGTACTTCAGTGGGAACAGCCTAAGACTCCTACTGAGATCAGAAGTTTCTTGGGATTAGCAGGTTATTACAGAAGGTTCATACAGAACTTCAGTGCGTTAGCATCACCTTTGACACGCTTGACGAGGAAGGATGTACCGTTTGTTTGGTCTGATAACTGTGAGAGAAGTTTTCAGGTTTTGAAGAAGAGGTTGACTTCAGCACCAGTGTTGGTTTTGCCTGAAGCAGAAAAAGGCTATATAGTGTTCTGTGATGCTTCCGGGAGAGGTTTGGGCTGTGTACTGATGCAAGAAGGCAAAGTTGTGGCTTACGCATCTAGACAGCTTAAGAAGAATGAAGAGAATTACCCGGTCCATGATTCGGAATTAGCTGCTATAGTTCATGCTCTTAAGACATGGCGTCACTACCTCTATGGTGAGACATGTCAGGTGTTTACAGACCATAAGAGCTTGAAGTATATCTTCACTCAGAAGGATTTGAATTTGAGACAGCGCAGATGGCTGGAGCTGATCAAAGACTATGATGTGACAATCGATTACCATCCTGGTAAGGCGAATGTTGTAGCTGATGTTTTGAGTAGAAAGTCAAGTTCAACAACAAATGCATTTTCTATGGCATGTTTCAAGAGAGACTTGCTTGTAGATATGCGAAGGTTGAACTTAGACTTGGATGTGACTGGACAAAGTGGGTTGATTGCTCAGATGCAAGTCAGACCTACTTTCTATAATCAGATTAAGGAATTACAACAGAATGATGATGAGTTGAGGCAGATTATGCAGGATATGTCAGAAGGTAAGAGAACAGAGTTCAAGTTTTCTGATGAAGGCGTGTTGTATCTTCATGAGAGGTTATGTGTACCTGGAAACAGTGAGTTGAAGGAGCAGATTCTTGAGGAAGCACATACTTCTATGTATGCTATGCATCCAGGTAACACAAAGATGTACAGGAACCTCAAAGAGTTGTACTGGTGGTCTGGTATGAAAAAGGATGTGGCTGAATACGTGGCTAGGTGCGGGGTGTGTCAGCAGGTTAAGGCTGAGCATCAGAAACCTGCTGGTACTTTGCAGTCGCTTCCTATACCAGAATGGAAATGGGAACACATCACGATGGACTTTGTGGTAGGATTACCCAGGACGCCTAAGGGTTCGGACTCGATATGGGTGATTGTGGATAGACTAACTAAGTCTGCTCACTTTCTTCCTGTCAAGTCAACCTTTGACGTTTCAAAGTTGGCTAAAGTCTATGTAAAGGAAGTAATTAGGTTGCATGGGATTCCAGTTTCCATTATTTCTGACAGAGATCCAAAGTTTACATCTAGATTCTGGAATCAGTTACATCATGCGTTGGGCACAAGGCTGAAGTTCAGTACATCGTTTCATTCGCAGACGGATGGTCAATCTGAGAGGACCATTCAGACCCTTGAAGACATGCTGAGAGCATGCGTGCTACAGTTCAGAGGTAACTGGGAAGAACACTTAAGCCTGATGGAGTTTGCATATAACAACAGCTACCATTCTAGTCTTGGAATGGCCCCATATGAAGCTCTATATGGCAGGAAGTGTAGATCGCCAGTTTGTTGGTATGAAGTTGGTGAGAAAGAAATTCTTGGACCTGAGCTAGTTGATGTAACTACAGAGAAGATATTTGTGATCAGGGATCAGTTGAAAGCTGCTCAGGATAGACAGAAAAGTTATGCAGAGAGACGACGTCGACCCCTTGAGTTTAAGGTTGGTGACGAGGTTTACTTGAAAGTTTCACCGTGGAAGGGAGTGCTGAGGTTTGGCAAGAGGGGTAAGTTGACCCCTAGGTTTATGGGTCCATATCCTATTGTTGAGAGGATAGGACCTGTAGCTTACAGGTTGGAATTGCCGTCTGAGTTGGCAAATCTTCATGATGTCTTCCATGTGTCTATGCTGAAAAAGTGTCATCCCGGTACGGAAAAGATTCTAGATTCAGAACCGGCGCAGCTTAGAACAGATGTGTCCTATGTTGAAGGACCAGTACAGATAGTTGATCATCGGATCAAAAAGCTTAAGAACTGGGAGATACCTTTAGTGAAGGTTTTATGGAGAAACCATAATCTTGAGGAAGCTACGTGGGAGCTAGAGTCTGAGATGCGTGGCAAGTTTCCTTTTCTCTTCTAGGAATTTCGGGACGAAATTCTTATAAGGGAAGGAGATTGTTACGACCCGCGTCGAGCTTATCCCGTAAGTATGCTGTTAAGCATGTGATTAGCTGATGTGCTAAGTTATAAGCTTGTTTTTGTTAATAATGCTTAAAATGGTTATGATATGTGCTTAGTGTGTTTTCTAGCTTCTAAAACGTGTAGGATCTTACGCTTGAAGTGTTGCCATAGAAATCGTTCGAATCCGACATTCGAGTCAAAAGTTGCATGTTTTTGGGCATGTAGGGACCCGTTTGTAATTTTTGGAAGTTTTTGGACTTAGCGTTTGGGCCCCTAGGTTTCTTTCCTTAACCTTTCTTTTCCCTTATCCCGTTTCATTTCTCAGAAATGAGAGAACGCAGGAAGCGTTCTCCTTCCTTGCGCGAGAGAGAGAGAGAGAGAGAGAGAGAGAGAGAGAGAGGGAGCTGTGAAGGGAAGGACGCTGGAGCTTCGTTTTGCTCCGGCCAGTAGCTGCAACTCGTCCTCTTCCCTCCATTGATCATCTTCTCCGTCAATTCGAAATGAATTCGCAGCTAAAGCTACGGTTGCAAGGAAAACGGCCATGAGATTGGGGTGCACGGAGCAGCCCTAGCTTGTTCCTTTCTTCCTTTCAGGTGCGGTTTAGTTGTATGCGTCGTTTGTGATCGTTTGGTGGTGTTTGTTCGAAGTTTGCCCGTCGATTCGAGAGAAATCAACTTTTGCAGGCCGTTTTTGTGTTCTGCCTGTACGCGGTTCGGCCGAGTTCTTATTTAGGGCTTTTGTACAGCGTTTTCTGATCGGCCGAGTTTTGATCTTGGATCGGTCGAGTTTCCTAATTAAGATAAGCGAACAACGTTTTTGTCGGCCGAGTTTGGGTCCTAATCGGCTGAGTTTCCTTGTAGGTTTATTTCAAGCGGTGAGTTGGTCGGCTGAGTTCCCCAGGGGATCGGCCGAGTTTCCAATTGGTCGGTCGAGATTGTTCGGCCAAGTTTCAGGATCTGGGAAGCGATCGGCCGAGTTCCATAGTGATCGGCCGAGTTTCAAGTGGTGAGTGGCAGTTCATTTAGAAATCATTATTAAACTCATTTTAAATGCTTATTTGCTTCAGCATCAGTTGATATGAATCTTAAACAGTGTAGTACGTACTTTAAAGTATGTTAAGTTCATTGGAATATTGAAATGCGTGATATGAAAGAGGGAAAAAGAGGAAATTCTATATTTTACAGTTGCAATGTATTATTTCTGTTCAATTGTTTACTTGTTATTCAGTTAATAGACGTAGGTGCCCTAACACCGTAGAACCCCTCGAGAGGTCTGCACCTTGGGGTGAAACGACCTACTAGCGTGTGTCTAGATGGTCGGTGACTCGTGTTCAACAATAATCCGTGCGTGTGTCACGGTGGCACGAGGGCAGAAAAGCAGTGTTCAACAATAATCCGTGTGTGTGTCACGGTGGCACTGGGAAAAAAGAAAGAAAAACTTGGTTATCTAACACCATTCGTGCAGCGTCACGAAGGTAACCCTGTGACTCTCCGCCGATGTACTTAGGTTAAAGGAGGAGTCTTGAGTACACTCTTTTGAGAGTGCAGTGAGGCCGTGTGAGCCTGAGAGTCCTGTAGCAGACCAGGACAGCAGTCAGACTTAGCATTTCCCGGGTGTGTCGCTATGTCTTGTACGGTGGGACCGTAGCATGGACTTGTTGTGGATCTTTATATGCAGAGTACACTGCATATATTTAGGGCATAATAATAAAATAAATAAATAATCATGTAGGATCACAGTAAATTTATATAACTGCATATCTATCTGAGATACCTGTTGATGTTTAGAAATGTGATTACTATCTGTATACCCGCTATGTCAATTGAACTGCCCTGCTTGAACTGTATACCTGTTTATTTTTAGTTAATAAACCTGACGAGTTGTTTAGTGATAGCTAAGTGAAATGTTATTCACTGAGCGAGTAGACTCATCCCTCTACTCAAACATTTTTAGGTCAGCATCAGCATCAGGAGTCAGAAGGATCATATCACCCTAACGCTTAGTTGACAGAAGGTTTGTAATTAGTCTAGTTAGAGGTCTCTTAGTCCATTCCCCTCGATCCTCGGGACAAGGTGTGAGTGAGAGAGAGAATGTGTACAAAGATGTAAATTAATGTTATGATTTCTTTATGTTAATGAATGTATTATGCTGTAGACCTTGCTTGTATCTTTAATCAGTTAGATAAGATACGTTCCTGCAGTTTGCTCAGTTATCTGTTTACAGTTTAAACTTGGTTATCATTTAAATGCCTTGAATTGTTTTAAAAAGTGACGAGTAGTTGGATATGTGTTAATCCCACCTGTCATGCCCTAATCTCGTGGTTTGTGTTTAATATGAGATTGGGGCCCGACAAATTACGAGTCAAGAAAGAAGAAAATTAATTTCATGTATTGATCTTTGTAATTGTGGTAACTTATTCATGTTTGATGGTCAATAGGTTCATGGTGCTTTTCTTTTTTATTACCCAAGAATCCAAACAAGATCTTATGAGTTGGCAATTTCTATATGTGTACTTTATACCCAAGAATCCAGTATTTATTTGTAGTTACTCTTCGTCGTCTCTATTTCGTCCCCTTTCTTAGTAATACACCCATCTCTTCAATTTTGGTTTTCCTTTGCATCCTGAGGAAGATGTGGCCTCTGATTTGTGTTTTCGTTATGTATTATTTTCCCCAATTGTCTCCTCCTTTCTCTTCGGCATCAACTTTTTGATGTCTCTTTTACCACTTGGTCAATTTCCATCATCCTATTACTACATGAGTCTAATGATTACTGATTACCCTACATTGATTACGTATCAATCTTTATTTTTTTTTCCTTTTCTTGTGTGTTGCTAAAGCTTGGTATGATCAGTATCATGAAATACTGAGCTAATAGCTTATTGTAGTTCTCCTATATTACATTTTAATTTTTTTGACCTTTTGGTTGACCCTTGAATTATATTGAATGTATTACATTTGTAAAGAAATTGACTTCATCTTATATACTTATTAAGTTATTATAGTTGTTCATATAATTGCCTCACATAAGTTCATGCCATCTCCTGTCTTTCTCCCAATATAATGATACTGACCTTTTCTTTGTTTTTTAATGTGTTATTGCTCAAACGATGTGGACTTCGTGGTGGCAAATGTGGATGTCAATCACAGGTATTGTCATCCTTTAGTCTTATACACTTATTAGGTTATTATACAGTTATGATATTTATCATCTGATTTTTATCATAAAATAGCAGTAACATGGTTATATGAACCCCTCCCCTCCTATGGTTCACTTATGATCAATGTTTTTTTGTTCCAATAAAAAATTATACGTGATGTCTAAGAGTATCTCTTTCTGTGATAATTCTATTTGGACAAATTCCCAATTAAAGAAAATTGTTTTTTTATTAGGAGAAAAAAACAAAAGCACACCTAGGAGAATAAGTAACAGTAATCAGAATAGTTGTCAGAAATTCAGTGATAAGAATATCAGTGGCATGTATGATTTCTAATATATTTTTGGTCGGTCAGATTAATTTGAAAATTGGAGGAATATTAGATAACTGTCATGTGAAGATATCTTAAAATTTACTTGAGGCATACATATGTTTATCAGCTAAGTTATATCAAAAAATCATCAGTCGAACATATTGATGAAAGAGTAAAACCCAAACAAGGGCCTAATTGATTTTTTAAATTATATTGCTATGTCCGTTGTTGGTGAAATTTGGATTGTATGTCTGAAAATGTATTTTAGACATCTTACTAAATTTACAAAATTATTGGACATCATTGTCGGGGTTAAATAAGTAAACGTATCATTTAACATTTCTAACAAAAAATTTCTGCCTAAATTAAATGATATATAATATTGGGGGGTTATTTGCAAATGACCCAAGCACCTCAATTGATATATATCCATAACCTAACAACCTAGTAACTCTCATAATTCGTAATTCATCCCAAAGAAACAAAATGTTACAAAGAGAGGGTACGGTTTGCAGGAGGAAATGAGTGAAGATGTTGATCTTGGGTTATATCTTGCTATAAGTGATGAAATGAAGTAAGTTGATCTTCTATACATAGGTTTTTACAGTGAATCTTATCTCTCATGTATAAAATCGATCCATTTTTGTACCTATTAATAACCATGTAAGTCATTACATATTTATTAGATTGTAAACACCCCTCACTATCATTATATATTACAGCGCCTACGCGAGTATGTCTTCCGCAGACCCCAGGTTGCGTATTGTTTCGTCAAGAGAGTCTGATGACACTCTAGTTTCAGCATTGCCGAGGCAGTATGACGTAGGCAAGTGTATTGATGGCCAGTTTACTAACGACGGTTGGAGGGAGGCACTTCGTGATTAATAGGATAGGGAAGTTGGTCTTTTCGTTAGACTGGGTCAAAACTCAGTGGAAGAACCTAAGGAAGGACTATGTCATATTGAAGCTTGTCACCAACAAGAGTGGCGTCGAATGGGATGAAACTAAGAACAAGCCCAAGTTGCATGACATCCCTGAGTGGAGGGAGAGAATTGCGGTATGTACAATAATCACACCCTGACCCCAAAAGTAATGTCCTACATTTACATATAAATCTCCTAATAAAAACTTTTTTATACTTAGGAAAATAAGGATCTTACTAGGTTTGATTAACCGACCTTTTCCCCACTACTACGACATTCAATTGATGGCGGGGAGGAACATTGCTAGAGGACACCATGCAATGTCTTCTACGGATAGACAAATATCGTTTGATGTTGCCTCCGAGGATGAAGTTGTTGTCAACTTAGATGTGTCTGATACACCCATGAACACAAAAACCCCAGTAGGAGAACTGGACATAGGTGCACCTGGGATGCAAAGTGAGGGTGACATCGGGGAGGCAGAACAGATTCCCATGGTTTTGGGAGAAGGACTCCTCCTATCCACAGGCCCAGGAAGAGAACATCAATGTCACAAGAGTGATGTGTGCTTTCTAATGAAGTGTTACCTGAATTCACATAGGTGTACACAAAGGTACACGAGTTGGGCACAGGTGTGGCCACTAGAGCCATTGAAAAAGAAGAGTTTACAATGATTTTGTAACATTTCAATGACACATACAATGCACAAAATAACAATATGGTTGAAAGACCTTTGGGAAAGGTCCCAAGGCGGTAGTACAACACCACTACCTTCAATGGCATCCTCTTTTGTGCCATCTCAGTAGGGATTTGCTTTGCAGTCCCCGTCATCAAACTTCAACAGCACATCAAGTATGTCATTCGTGTGGTATATTGGAACCAATGATGCTGGCACAAGTGGGAATAGCAAAGGCCCTTCAGCATCATAAGTTAGAGGATGGTTTAGGTTATGGTTTGCTTTCCAATATCATTTTTTCATAACTTCAGAAATTTATTTTGCCTTGTTGGTTTCTATGTTTGGGAACATGAACACCAATTCGTTATTGTTGTAATAATTAATTAACAGTCAAACATTTATTATGTGCAACATTTAATTCGTATCTAATGTTGATGTAGTTCATTTTCTGCCACATCTTTCATATAATGTTCATGTTGTTACTCTTTTAATTTTAGGGATCATGTCAAGCTTTTTATGCTTTTGCTTGTAGGCATCATGTCTGCTAGTGGTCACACAGAACCAAGAGACCTCCTTACACAGATTTTAGATATCGTGTCTGGTCCAGCAAATCGCATTGTTGATACAATAGCTGAGTCCATAGCAAACTCCATCATGGAAGATATTTCTAATGATGATGGCGTACAACCTTCAATACCTAGGTCAGTTAGTATTAGGATTGGCCACTAAAAGGTGCTAGAAATCATAACTGGTCATGAACAGAGGGCTTATGATCTATACAGAATGCGGCCACAAACTATAATAGCCCTTGTGGACAAGCTTGAGGGTCATGGCTTGTTAAAAAGTAGTAGAGGAGTCTCATCAGTTGAGGTTGTATGCTACTTCCTCCACATGGTTGGGCATGGCCATACAAATCGTGTTTTAGCTGAGGACTACATTCAATCTGGTGAAACCATAAGCAGAAAGTTCAATGAAGTTTTGGATGGGGTGTGTGCATTGTGC
This sequence comes from Alisma plantago-aquatica, assembly GCA_963693085.1. NCBI lineage: Eukaryota > Viridiplantae > Streptophyta > Magnoliopsida > Alismatales > Alismataceae > Alisma > Alisma plantago-aquatica. The sequence continues at coordinate 1,340,615,387 of OY856411.1, read as the reverse complement.
CATGACTATTTTGTCATGCCAACCACAACCACAACAACACATCGTCGTGTATTGGAGAGCCCAAGGTTCTACCCTTACTTCAAGGTAATAGTTATCCCCTACAATTTATAATCATTTTTAATATGTTTCTATGTTGACACCCAATTTTGATGTTATAGAATGCCATCGGGGCTATCGACAAGACACATATCCCTGTCTTGGTGACACACGACAAGCAAAATCGTTGCCAAGACAGAAAAGGGAATGTCTCCCTGAATGTAATGGTTGTAGTATACTTCTGATGGAGTTTACATATGTCCTTACTTGGTGGGGGAGGGCTTGGCTGCTGACCAAAGGGTCCTACAAGCAGCAATGACCACATGCGGTTTTAAAGTTCCACCAAGAAAGTTTTACCTAGCTGATGCAAGGTATGCCAACACTCGTCAGTTTCTTGTACCTTATCGCAACACAGCTTTGCATATATCTGAGTACCGGGAAAACAAGCATTCCTACAACAATAAGAAAGAGATGGTCAACCACCGCCACACTCAATTATGTAATGTTATAGAAAGAGCATTCGGTGTGCTTAAGAGGTGGTTTGCCTACCTTAAAAAGGGAGCGACATATCCTATACATTTGCAGTGTCACCTCGTAATGGCTTGTTGTATCCTCCACAATTTTATACATCACCCAGAATGATGGTGACGCTATGATGGAGGAAATCCCAGAGAACTGTTCAACATCTTCCATCCCACCCAACGGTATCGACCTGACTTCTCTACAACAAACAACTCCGACCGATGCAAGGGAGGGTGATGTATTACATGAAACAATTTTCAATACCATTTAGGATACTCGTTGAGCTTATTTTGTACTTATCATCATTTTTGTAGTATTTTAGAACTCATCTACGACTTGACATGTGCTCTCAAATGTTTGTTTAATACAATGTTAGCATTTCAGAACTGATCTACAAATTCACTTGTGTTCTCAAAGTCTATTATTTACTAAAATTTTGCCTACTTCTAAAAAATGTCACATTATGTTTCATTAGGTTGTTTGTCTTCAAATGGATAATGGAATGCCGTCATGTCCATGTGGTCTCCAGTGCACCGTACGAGTGTACATGAATGCCATGGATGCGGTAAATGGACGGTTTGAAGACAACAACCCCCACATGCCGTATTTTACATGTGGTAGGGGTCTTGTTCCAACCAGATATCGTATGATGTTGCCTATGCAGTGAGTACAACCTACAATGACCACATTTACTGCAATTAGGGATGTGTTGGTAACACAACTTGCATATGCACACAACGAACGCAAGCAATGGTCACAACAATGCGACTTTGTCTGCTCCACAAGAGCAGACACTGATAGGCTACTAGCACATATTGAAAGTCTGCGGAAGAGGTGCCTATATCTTCACGAATGACTTCACCTACCAAGTGATAATGACTCTTCAACAGAGTAAGACAGATACAATACATCATAGATGTAGTATATTATCTATCCAACTAAACTTCACTTGTATGTTAGAACATTGATCCTGTCGAAATACTCTCCAACTATGTTTCGTAGAAATCTATGTTTTGAACCCGAGTTTATGTTACTAATCATCAACCATGTTTTACATGTCGATGAATCCAACTGAAGTTCCGAGGTGTGATTGTGGTCTGGTTGCAGCATTGCGGCTAAACACAGAGGATGCAGGGTTATATGACTTTGGCATTCTAAGCGAAAGGCCGGGAGAAATGTATTACATATGTCCTTCTAGTCAGGTGCACTAGTAAAACAAAAAATAATCAGTTGCACTTGCTAACTACATCGTGTATTCATTGTTATTAACTTGAATTTGGGAAAACATTTTAGGGAAAAGATTGATGCAAATACTTTCATTGGGTAGTCGATTTCCCCCCAACAACTTATTCGTTGAAGGCTGAGATTACGTTACTAACTTGCGAGTGCAAGTCATTGTGGGGTTAGGCGATGAACATGAAGGACTTTGTTGAAATCCATCACAACTTTGAACATGTTTACACCTATAGAAAGAACGATTATGAAGTTCTACAAACTTTCATTCATAAGTTGGAGGAGAGTTGTACTCTTCTTTTGGATACTCCTTCACCTATGATGACTCCATAACATTGTTGTTACACTTAGATCACAAGCTTCATAGTTTTTTCATAATTTTGTTGCATGCTTATGGATGTATCAGATTGTATGCCCTATGTAATTTGCACACGAAATTTTAGTATTTGAATTATAACATTATATCCACCATTGTGAAAGGAACCCTTATGCTATTTCAACATCTTAAATACATAATTTGTTCTATGGCTGGTCGTCTAATATGGTGTGTGGAGCACGATCAAATCCTACTTGATGCGATGAGAAACCAATATGACCTGGAGAGATGTGTCAACAGATCATATACTAGAGAGGCTTGGAGGGATACATTGCTTGACTTTCATAACATAATCGGGGTGCTTAGCATTGACTTGAATAGGTTGAAAACCCGTTGGAAGAACTTAAGGAAATAATTTATCAGACAAAATTGATTCCTTTTGTATGATTGGATGCCTAGGCATCCATTAGCCCTGGCAAATGTGACGACTGCTAAAAACATCAACCATGTTGTTGCAAGAGTAGGTGTTACAGGCAACGAATGAAAACCATCACAACAATGTTCATGTTTGCATTTAGATGTATGCTATTTTTAATTGTTGTAATCGGACCCCTGAGCTTGTTTGTTTTTAAAGCTACTTAATATGCTTGCTACAACATGCATGCTCGTACTTCATCACAATGTTGTTTATTTATGGCTTCACTACATACGAGGTCCTTTGTTATATGCACATTAAAATATCTATATTTCAATTATCATATTAGCTTCACATACAACAATAAAGCCTTACTATTGCAATATATTACAAACAAAAATTTGTAATATGGTTGCACAACACACCACGCCATATGTTATATGGTGTACAGAGCTTGATATGGTTCTCAGAGGTTTGATGAGAAACCAATATGACATGGGGAGATGTGTGAATGGAGTATATAATGCACAAGCTTGGAGAGAGGTGTGGCGTAACTTTCAAAACATAACAGGGGGGCCTTAAATATCTTTGAGCAAGGTGCAACTGCACTGGTAGCACTTTAGGAGAGAGTTCATAAGAGAGAATCTTTTCATTTTGAAAGATTTATTGCCTCCCCCATGATTGGTCGTGCAACACGTCGTGCAACGCAACTTTGTGACTACTCATCGTACCTATCCACCAGGAGTTGTTGAATACCTTACCAATGACGAAATCACCAACAACACAACTACAGACTTAGGCGGTGAAGCAGACGAATGAAATTGTAATATAGTTGCTCCAACTTGTATATATTCATGATTGCTTGGCAATATTTTGTTGTAAAACTTATGGCCATCATTACTTTGTTTTTACAATCATTTCATCAAAGTTGTACTTATTCTATTTAGAAGTCTTACATCTTGTTTAAACTTCTACTTATCTAAGTTTGCTTGCCAACTTTAACTTGTACAAACTGTTGTCATACGTACTTTGCTATTCTGATTATTTACTCTTACTTAAATTTATTTTAAAAATTTAGATGTCGACATAGCGTTCAAAGTCACGACCAAAGTTTGAAAAGATATTGATGTTCCCGTCAAAGTTACACAAATATATTGAAGAATATGTTGTTTGTAAAAAAATATGTTGCGAGCCTGCACACCAGGGGGCAAATTTGAGAGCCAGGAAGAAGGAAATGATGGGGTTAATAACCATGTTCCTCATCTGTTGTTGTTGTTTGATTGGACAAAAGATGATATCATACAACCCATTGCAGGAGGACTGTCTTGTGTCATGGGACGAGTACGAGATGCCCTAAAGTGGGCCAACTGGGAAGGTCCTACGTGGGAGCAAGAACAATTATTGTCCACACCAAAGAATGTCCAGCACAGTGGCTGGTCACCGTCTTAACATGTGTGTATGTGTGTGTAGGTCTAGGCCCAGGGTATGCCACTCATTTTTTGTCCACTCTCCCTTAGTTCATGACGCTTTTGCCCAGGACCACAATGTGTTCTTATCAACTTTTTTTGGCGTTGTTTAAGTTTTGATGCAAACGTTATCATCTTTACTCTGTCATATCTTTTATTATGGAATAATTATGGCCATTTTAATAACACTATCATTGATGTTTGGTCTACTTTATGAACAATTATGTGTAACTATCATATGTACATGTTTGTTTTCAAACTGTTCTGCTACTTGTGCATAATTTATGTTCTATTATGCCAATTACAATTATCTTGTCAGTTACCAATTACTAGATTGAATATGCACAACTGTATACATACATACAAAATGAACATGCCATGTAAGAAAATTGTAAAGTTTAGTTTATTTAAAATGAGCATATAAAATGAGCATATTCATTACTATTCATTTCACTAAACAACAAACAATATCACCCACATTATGTATCAAATTACATTTATTTTGTTAAATTTATACTTGTATTGTAGTGGCATCACATCTTCACATATTTTGTTATTGTTAAAACAGTTCTGTACAAATAGGACAGAATAAGCAGATCCTGACTACGTTGCCAAACAAAATCAGACTGAATCCAGACTGGTAGCCAAACAAAATCAGACTGAAACCTGACTCAATCCAGACTAGCTGACCAAAATCAGACTGGGTTGCCAAACAAAATCAATCTGGATCCAGACTACCCCAATCTAGATCTACTGACTAACCCCGACTAACCCAGTCCAGACTATAGAATCCCAGTCCTGAACCAAACAGGGGCAAATGCACCCAGTTTAGACATAATTGTGTCCAATTAGTGATGTAATACACCTTCTTACTAGTGCACCGTCATTAGTGCACCATCATCATGTTGTTGCATCATCATCATCATCTTCTTCAGGATCATCATCGTCGTCGTTGCATCATCATCATCGGCGTCGTCGTCATTGTCATCAACATCTTCTTCTTCTTCTTCTTCTTCTTCTTCTTCTTCTTCTTCTTGATTGCACCAAATTGTATGTGTATTGCACTCATTTGGCATCTATCACACCCACAATCAATTCAATTCACCGAATTCATACTTGAATGTGCCCAATTCGGCCTTAAGTCTAATCTAGACTTGATTGCGCCTAATCTGGACTTGAATGCACCATGTTTGGACTTGAATATGCCCAATTCGGACGTGATTGTGCCCAGTCAGTGATGCATCAATGCACCTACTTTTTTTTACAATACACCATTTTTCACATGCATTGCACCCAATTTGTATTGGAACATGTCTAGTATGTAATGTGGTGTGCCAACATCATGGTGTAATGATCATCATCATCACCATCGGCATCATCATCATCATCATCCTTATCATCATCATCATCATCATCATCACCATCATCATCATCACCATCATCACTGTCATCGTCGTCCCCATCACCATCACCATTATCACCATCATCATCATCCTCAGAACATAAATATGAATTTTATGCATCATTTATTATTTCTCTCAAAACATATCGACATTAGTCTTATTGGATTGCATTTTTATAAAGAAACTAACAGTTTTTATTTCATCAACAAAATACGTTACAGATTGAAAGTTATATATGATATAATTTTTTCTCTCATTTCTCTCCATCACCATAACAATCACCATCACCATTACCATCACCACCACCACCATCATCATTATGATCGTCATAACGTGCACATTAATTTTATGCATCATATTATTACCCATTACCATCACCATCACCATCACCATCACTATCATCATCATTATCGTCACTGTCATCATGAAGTGAACATTAATGATACATTCATCATATAATTTCTCTCAAAATGATATCGACATTAGTCTTGTTAGATTTTTTTATTATAAAGAATTCAATAATTTTTATTTGACAAAAAATACACTATGGATTGAAAGTTATATATAGGATATAAATATTTTTCTCTTCTTTTTTCTCCTCTTTTTACTTCCTTCCTCTGTCGTACATTTAATGCGCCAACCACCCTCATCCCAGCTGGCATGCAAAACCATCCCACTGCTGACCCCGCCTAGAAAATTCACTCCAGGCCGCACTTCAAACGCATGACGGACCCCCTACATCTTAGACACTCATTTTCGAACTTTGAAACGGTACTATTGGAAACTTGCTGCTAGAACATCCTGTCGTGAAATAAACCACTATCCCAAACTTGAGTTGATGATGTATTTGATTTATCAAAACAGGGGGGATTTGGCAACCCCAAGCCGGCAGATGCGGAAATTGACCCCGACCCCGACCCCCACCCAGAAAACAAATCGACTCCTTGCGACAGTTGCGCTTGTCCAGCCAAGACAATTCATAACAAAGACAACCAAATGCTTCTTCATTTTAATCGAGCAGCACTTAGAGCGGGTGCATTCAAATGCCACCTTAAAGGTCTTCTGCGTACTGCAAATCCTCTTAGATTCTAGTAATCTTCTATTCTTCTTTGGTTCTTTCTATTACCGCCTTTTCATTTGTCTACAGCAACGGAAGTTCAAGAAACCAATGCCAAGACGTGAGATCTGTCCTCTTTCTGATTGTGCCTTTTCCTATTAGACTGAGAGAGCACATCCAGACCGAAATCCATGTCCGTGTCGTCCCATTCACACTAATGGATGCATTTGGTTAGCAGCATTAAAGAAAATGCTAAAATCCTGCATTTAACCATCCTGTGTTGTCAAATACTGGACCTCAGAAATTCTATGAAGTTAACTTTCATGTTTTGTTCGCGGGATTGATCGATGTGGGATTTACACTTTTGTTGGCCCGTTGATCACTAGTCCTGCACAATCTTAAGGGCACGTTTGGTTTCCAGGTTTTGCCTGGATGAAGAAGAATCCTGCATTTGCTCCGTCCCGGTTTAACTGGTTACTGGATTTGCGAACTGCAGCGAAGCAGAGTTGTACGTTTGGATTACCCGGATGAGATCTTGGCCACCAGCGTTAAAAGTGAGAAGTGGTGGGCCAAGGGATGTGGAACGGCTGACAGTTCCTGCAGCTGGCAAGGCGCTCGTTCGCTGCATCTCGGCGTCCGGCCTTTTTGAAAAGGGGACGACAATCCCGCATCCGCTGTAAGACTAAAACTGCAGGATTCTTTCCATTGTCCGACTCCAGGGAAGCAAACATAAAACTTCTGCTGCCAGGTCCAAGATTGCAATCCAATACAACATAATTCGGTAAACCAAACGTGCCCTAAGTGAGACCAAAATGCAGAATTCTCGTTCTATATAAAAAAAATCTAGAATCAACTCCAATTTACAGATCCCACAAACTAAACATAAAAATTCCATTTGCATACTGCAATCCAAAACGGAAAAACCCGGAAAACCAAACATACTCTCTATGTCCCGTCTATATCAAGATGTAATCCACCATTATTAGCAACATAGATTTAGTTAAAGCACTATGTTACATGTCAGGTTTTTTCTAACATTAAGCTGAGCAGGCAGGTGACTAATGATGTATCCTAACAACTGGGTCTAGTAATCGGGAGTAAAAAACTGTAGTTGCGCTCATCTTAAGACTGGTTACATGAAATGCAGCTTGTTATGATAATGATGATATGATCCCATCAACAAGTCTGCATGTACATTGAAGCTCACTCCTCAAACTTTAATCTAGACGCAATGTTAGAATCCTCCAGATCTGCTATGAAGGCCCTCGACATTTCAAGAAATCTCGTGATGTGAAGATCCTTCCAAACCTTCAGTAACAGATGCCAAAAGGTAATGTTAAGTGCTGATAAGGAATAAGGTTGCATAACACAAAAAGACTGTTGCCCAAAAAATGCACCTTACGTCGAAATATTTATTAATAAAACATAATCAGATAGAACAAGTCACTAACACTGTCTGAGGGGACGAATAGGTAAATAAGTAGTAAGAGTTTAACCCCACATATGTATACCACGATAGCTATCAAATTAGTAACGGACACGTGTTCCTAAATTTAAGTTTAGGTTCAGCTAGAGGCACGGTGCAGAATCAGTTAGCAATTGAACTTAGAGGAATTGTCTTCTTGTAAGCCATTAGCTTGATAAATTGGCAGTAAGCTCATCTCTTCAAACTTTTTATATTTTTACCTTGTGCTAAATAAACTTCAATTACACTTTAATGGATAAGTGGTTGCTTTTAAAGACATCTAGACAGGGCGTGGAGATGTCCTGCCAGAGGCTGGAGGTGCCCCTCAACTCTAGTTCTAGGTTAGGAGCATGACTATAAAAGGTGGCACTGGTCAGGGATAACTTGTCGTTAGAATGGAACATCCATAAAGCAACTATCACAGACACTGTACATGGTGTTAGCATCTTAGATTACTCTCACATTGAAGTCCGTGAAATTGATTATTTCACTAATCGAAGACGTGATGTGCATTAGAAGACATGCCCAAATGTCATATTCATGGAACTAAACTTCGGCGAAGTTGGGTGATGTTTTGCCGAAACTTCGACCATGGGCAAAGTCGAATCCCCAATACTTCGGCCTCGTCCAAACTTCGGGGCGAATATTTAGAAGTTTCGTCGAAGTTGAATTTTCTGTATGTATTTTCGTCCCAACTTGTCCGAAGTTGTCGAAGTTTCCTCGAAGTTGGCGAAGTTGGGGCAAAGTTGAGACGACCCTGAACAATAATCCTAACTAGTGTCCCAACGGCCCTATAAGGCATAAGTGTCACCTCCAACCCTCTTCACAACTTCTAATATCAACTCCTATGTTTTTTGTTGCCACTCTTTCCTAGAGAGGGCATGTAACTATTATTTGGTTGTATATTGTATATATTACATATGTTCAACACTTGAATTGTATTTGTGTGTGTATTGCACGTTTGACCATTGCAAGCAACACATTGCATTATCAACCTATTTAGGGCTAGAGAGTCATGAATCGTGCTTTTATGTTAAATTAACAATTATAAGATAGAGGTTTAACATAATTAGAAGTTTTCGATCGAAGTTTCCTTCAAATTCACATCATTTTGTTCAAAAATCGGCACAAAAGTTTGTCGAAGTTCGCGTCTAAACTTCCTCGAAGTTTCCACAAACTTCCACTTCCACACCTGGCGAAGTCGACACGAAGTCGTGGTCATATTATTGTATGATTTTTCCCACAGCTACTTCTAGATATGAATTCATGGAGTTCTTTGGGAGTATTTCACACCCATGTTGACATTCAAATTGATTATCGTATTCATGACTGTCAGACTCTACATTTCGATAATTCTGATAAGTCAATTAATTGTTCAAGGCTAACATTGATAATAAAACAAACTGTTTGCTAATCAGTATATCTTCAATTAAACAAAGGATAGAAATTTCCATAAATATCAAATATGATCATTTCTGAGGCCACATCAGTCATGAAATCAAATGCAATTAAAACTCAGAGCAACAACAGTAATACTCTTCTCCGTGGAGAAAATACAATTTACTGTTTTTAGGTGGTGTTAATTCCACTCATAGCTATTTCGATCTGCAACAAGAAGATTCCCTCCAGTCAATCCAGTCATGAAGCCTAAGAGAGATTATCCTCAAGCACAGCCCCTTAGAAGACAACGGGTTACTTATGCTCACAAAATCCTAACAGTTGTGAGTCTTGAGTTCCTAAGAGTACTTATGCTCACAAAATCCTAACAGTTGTGACCCTTGAGATCCTAAGCCCCTGTTTGGAAACGGACCAGGATGGGATTGAGTTTTGTCTTATTAGGCCACGTCTGCGCCACAGCAGCAAATCCAGTCCCGATCCAGTCCGGTTCTGCACTTGTGCGTTTGGCCAGAATCCCCGTTTCGAGATTCCGTAATCCCAAAAGCTGGACTATCTCAGTCCTGCCAGCAACAGGATTAGGAATCCCAGTCCGGATTAGGCTCTGTCTTTTGTGTATTTTGTTTTATATAGCAGACTGAAAAACACAAGTTACGAGGCAAGCTGGATTGCTTTGCCAAACAGGGTCAAGTGGGGAATATCAATCCCAATCCGGATGATGACTGGACTAATCCCAGTCCGGATTTCATAATCCCAATAATCCCAGTCCATTCCCAAACAGGGCCTAAGGGTAACACTGAAACATAAAACCTTCCACCATGCATAAAATGGTCATCAATAAAGCATCAATAAACCTTCCACGATAATAGAAACAAAGACGAACACCTATGATTACTTTGATAAGATTTATTTCTCAAACCCAAAGAGGTTTCACCCTTGCTGATCATTCCAAGCCTATAGCCGCTGCAGGGCCACCCTATCACTCACAACTCTCAATACCACCAGAGACCACTACATGCCACCCAGCAACTCATCCCAGGTTTTACAAGCATAAAAACAAAATCACGTGCACTTCTCAGCTAATCTGACCCAAAATATACTGCCATAATTGCCTCAGATAGCAAATGTGACACTGACAGAGAGAAGAAATTATCATCACTGCCCCTAGAATCCTACCGACGAGCAAGAAGTCGTGCTTCAATACCAACCGTTTCATGCCCTCGATCACCTTGTAAGGATATTTCTCAAACCCAAACAAGTTTCAACCTTGCCTATCTAGCGAGCCTATAACACTGCAGGGCCACCCTGACACCCACAACCTAGGAAGCAGGGACACTTCCCCGGGGCAGCCATGGCCGTCCTGGACACATGTCAGACATGGATACAGCTGGACACGCGGTGGACACGGCTCAGAAGTGTCCACTTTTTTTAAAGCATGGACACGGCAAAGACACAGCTTGAACACACTGTGGACAGTTTGGACACGCCGTCGACACGGCAAACCCAAGTCAAGTCCTTATATAAAAGAAATATGAATTATGTACTCCTCTCTCCTTCCTCTTATTCCAGCACGGTACCATTATGTCTACTCCCCATCCTTATCCTAATTGTTATTATATATCTATCTATTATACATCATACTTATAGATATGATTCATCATTCTTATAAAGAATGTTCTAGGAATTTGACATACAAATTCATTGTAATTCATCATTCTTCATTCATACTTACGTCATTACATATTGCAAATGTGCTTAAATTAATTATTTTCATCAATCATTTATAATTCATAATGTAAACATACTAGTGGTTTCTTATAAGTTTGTATTCATATCGTAAGCGAATTCTCTGTATTCATATTGTAAGTGAATTCTGGGTTTGATTTATATTTCTTTAGATCTCATGTTATCAGTTACTTTACAGATTTGGATGCATAGATATCATATATATTAACTACATGTTATGTGTATGTATATGTATATTTGTGTACATGTATATGTATATATGTGTGTATATGTATATTTATACACATGTATTTATGTATATCTATATATGTATATGTATATATGTGGGTATGTCGTGTCCAACACCTTGTCCGTATCCTATATTTTCTAAATCGCCATGTCCCGTGTCCCGTGCGCGTGTCGTGTCCCGTGTTAGTGTTCGTGCTTCCTAGCCCACAACTCTCAATACCACCAGACCACTATATGCCACCCAACAACTAATCCCGGGTTTTACAAGCATAAAAACAAAATCAACCACACTTCTAAACTAATCTAACCCAAAATATATTGGCATAATTGCCTCAGATAGCAAATGTGGCATTGACATATAGAAGAAGTATCACCACTACCCCTAGAATTCCTACCGACAAGCAAGAAGTTGTGATTCAATACCAACCATGTCATGCCCTCTACACCTAGTAAGGATATTTAGTCTCTAATAAGCTTTTTTCAGGCCGAGACAACTAGCATCACAATAGGAAAGTGGTTCTTGATATCCCTGCTACCTCCATGGGCACCTTACTATATCGAGGGGTTTGAATCAAACATTGATCCGTTCAGATGGTGGTGACGTTACTATATGATCTATGGTTTTCTTATAACCTCACCTCCCTCCTTGCTGCCTCGAACTGGGCTGATGGGGCCCGGTATAGCATGGTCAAAGTAATTGTTGGGTGCTTAGGTTGTGTTTGGTTTGTCAGATAGGAATTGAATCGGATATGTTGGCGCATAGGATCGGCAAGTAAATAGGAAGGAAAGGGAAATGAAAACGACAACCCACATTTAGATACAGGTTGGATAGGATATGTGTTGCAATCTAGATTTCTTTTTTTTCCGTACTCTGGTTCTATTCCGTCAATATCCTGGCCAAATCTGATGTTCAATATGTCGGTGCTTGTTAGAATCATATGGATTCCGGAAAGGACTGTCACGGCAAGATTGATTGTTCCTTTGCTTTCTAATTACTGTGCTTGTAATATCCTCCATCATTAGGCGACGAGTGACTGGCTACAGATCTTTCATCATATTAGCAGAAGCAAGGTCCTAAAGCTTCAGGTTTCTGTCTCAATAGATTAGCTACTCTCCGGTCTTAGTACGTTCTCTTCATCTTGACTCCAAATCCAAGGTCCAGCGCCAATAGTTGAGATGGAGGAGCCACAAGCCTTCCTGGACTAGCTCCGGCATCAAGGCGACCATACCTTTCAAGGTCGTTGACACGGACGTGTACATACATGTATAGATGTGTGTGTGTGTGTTTTGGTGGTGGGGGGGGGGGGCAATGGAACCATCAGTACTAGCGCCGACAAGGTGCTACCAAAGTCGTCAAAAGTAGTGACATGATCGAGTGTGGTCGTTGTCATGGTGGACTCGAGCAAAGCATTAAGGGGTGGGTCGCGGCGTCGCGCATAGGCAGTACGGTGCAAGTACCTTGGGCAATGGAACCATCAGTATTAGCGTCGACGAGGTGCTACCAAAGTCGTCAAAAGTAATGATAGGATCGAGCGTGGTCGTTGTCGTGGTGGACTCGAGCAAAGCATTGAGGGGTGGGTAGCGGTGTTGCATACGGGCAGTACCATGTAAGTACCTTGGGGGCTGTGGGACTTGTTTGACGGCAGGATTAAAGTCTCGATGAATATTTTGGTCAAACAAACATAGGAATGACATTAATTGTGGGATTAAACCCATATCCTACTCATAATCCTATAAATAAAACAGGCCTTAGTACTTACCATATACTCAAGCATGTTGATCGTGCTTATGCAAAATCATAGCTAGATCAAGACAACACACAAAGCAGAGGCCTCTACCCTTCCAGCAATAGGAAGCGACTACTACTCAAAACATTATGGCAACAGCCTTTTTAGAAACTACTTGGACGACCCAGATGTTGATCGTTATAGCTAGGGTCCGCCAGTTTGTTCAATTACTTGGAACAACCCTTACAACACAGGCATCAACATCATCTGCTCGGGTGAAAAGCTTGTATGAGCTTATAAACAATGGTAGATGATGTAGGACAGGCTACTCATCCATAGACTTTCTAGGGTTGCGCATCTTGATTAGAGTGTGTCATAGTCATCTTTATTTGTGTTTGTCTTTTAATTAGTTGTATTTTCTGTCCGGGGTTTTATTTATAATTATTTCAGTATTAGGAGTTAGATGTAATAGTTGGGGATCTGATTGAAAGTTCTCAATTATTTAGTTAATTCGGTAGGGTCATGAGAGTAAATAAGCCAATTAGGTCTTCCCACGTGTTATCTATAATAACCATGCATGGGGGTGTTGTGTGGCAGAATTGAATTACAATGAAGTTGGCTTTTGCAACGTGGTAGGCATCAGTAGACCAGCTACTTATTGTGTGTCCCGTGATGAGATCAAATGGTACAAAAATAAAACGCATCCATCCGTTTAATGATAACAATTGCAGAGATCGGAAACAGAATTTGATCGAACTAAGAATCAAACTAACACCGTTTAGAGCAAGAACACTAGGATCATGGCGTGAATTTGTCAAAGAAAACTTCTGCAAGAGTAAAATATCTCAAGTACAACCATGACCATCTATTGGTGGAAGAGGTTCATTCGCACATAGGTTTTCATCTAGGAAGCACGGACACTTCCCGGGAGGTGCCGTGGCCGTGTCTGCCGCGTGTCGGACGCGGACACGCCGTGGACACGGCTGGACACGCGGTGGACACGGCCCCGGAGTGTCCAACTTTTTTTTAAAGAGTTTTTGGCTTGGACACGGCTAGGACACGGCTGGGACACGGCTTGGACACGGCTGACCCAGCCCAGCCACATCCAGGTCCAGTTATCTTAGGAAAAAAACTAAACCCGTCCCTGTTCCCTAACCCACCGATATCTGCTCCCCTTCTCCTCAATTTCACTCCAAATTTTCGTTGTTTTCTTACTGTAATCCTGCCCCTCTATCAATCTATGCCCAATTTTTCTAATAAGTCTTTTTCTTCTGTTTTGTTATAATGTTAACAATAATTGCTGTTGTTGGTTCAGTTATGTTATACAAATCTGTAGTATTTACTGTATTTAATCATAAATCATTATGAGTTGGATTTCTTCATTGTTGAATTGGTCTAATTATTGTTTATTTACTGTTCAAAAGTCATTGCGTTATGATTTAAATTGACAATTTGCTTTAATTGATTGGAAGCATGGACATGAATGCGTTTATATAAATTTATAAATATCACTAGGCCATGATTGTTGTATCTGATGGGTTTTTCCTATTTGGATGAATGTGTTTGATGGATGATTGTATGTCTTTTAAGTAAATGAAATGCAAAATCCACGATTAAATTTCTATAATAGAATGTGTTTATACATCAATAATGTATGCATATATATGTGGAAAAAATAATTTGCCGTGTCCGGCCCCGTGTCCGTGTCCTACATTTTTAAAAATTGCCGTGTCCCGTGTCCGTGTCCGTGTCCGTATCCGTGTCCGTGTCCGTGTCCGTGCTTTCTAGGTTTTCATAAGTCATAACATATCGGTATGTTCATGCGATCAGAATAAGCTCATTTTCTCTCCTTGATAGTTTAGAAAGTATTTGGTATTTGACTTCTCCTATGGTTGAATTTTGAAACTTCGGTGAAACTTTGCACAACTTCAACGAAGATGTGCTCCATGGTAGAAAATAATCATATTTGTGAAGTCCTTGATTTTTTTTATCATTTTTCTGGTAATCCAGTTATGCTGAGGATTTTTTTTTGTTAATTACTTCTTCAATAAAATCTTTTTGCTTCTTGGGTTCTTCTCCAAAAACTATTATGATATATGAGTCCTTGATCAACCCTAGGTTCTATAGCCAATGAAAATTTTCAACTCCGCCCCTAAGAAAATTGAAATCATAGATGCCAAGACTCTCTCTCAACCAAGGACTAAGCAGTGGAACCATTTTCAAGCTTTTATCAACCAAAATGCTTAGGCCAGGCAAGGCGCCTCAAACTAGGTGTCCAGTCTATGAAGTGCATTAAGTGGGCGTCTAAGGCCTTTTAGGCCCAAATTAAGCCATTTAAAGGCTAAATGAGCATGAATTAAGTCTAGATTTGGTCATATTAGATCACCTTGAGTCATTTTATGGGTAATTTAGGCCAAACCAGGTCAAATTTGGCAAATTAGGTCTGATCTGAGGAGAAACAAGTCTGATTTGGGGAAATTAGGTCTAATTTGGGCCAATTTGGTAAGTCGTCATACTATTCTTTGTTAATTTTTTTCTACTTCCCATATGTTTGTTGTTCTTGCTTTTTTTTTCTTTTCTTTTTTTATCCTTTCATCAGCACTTTATTCCTAAATCCTACTGCTGCTGCATTTTTTTGTGTATTCCTCCTATATTCCCTCCTACTACTATGTGAGTGTGTGCATATTTTTTATTTCAGATTTGTCTGATATCTCCAGCTCCAAAATCTACTACTACTATATGCATAAATCTGTTCTTCCTTTTCTGATTTCTTCCTCCTAAATTTCCTCTCACGGCTACTGTTGTTTGCATGTTTCCATTTATTTTCACTGACCTATTTTTCCTTCCTCTATATTTTCTATTTCAGCACCTGCTACTGCTGTTTTTTATTTTGTTTTGTTGAATTCTTCCTCCCCTTGCAATCTCCTTTTATTGCCCTTGTGTCTGTCTTGTTCTGACTTCTTCCTACACAACTCCTACCATTTGCATGTTTCTTTTTTTTCGAGAAAACCGTCCCCGTAGAAGCGCCACTTTTGTGACCCCCCCCCCAGACGGCATAAAACTCTCAGGCCCCGGGCGCCTCGCCAACCCAGGAACCGGTTAAAGCGCACAGTTGGTCGGCCTGCACGACAGGTACCATTTCGGAGGTCGCCGCTGAGTTTCGTACACGGGTCCCTTCATCAAGGGACACCGTGTCAAACCACTTGAACCACTCCTCCCCGGCATTTGCATGTTTCTTGTTATCCCGTTTTCTCTCTCCAATTGCATACTTATCTTCCTCTTACTATTATATTTTTTCTTCCTATTAATTCTCTTACCCTTGATTCTCCTATAGTTATCAATTCAAATTAGACTTATAATAGCATTAATTGAATAAAAATCACATTATCACATATAGTATCATGTTTACAAACATTTAAATATGTAACTGGAAAAAAAAACTCCCTGAAAAGTCTAGGCACTCTGCCTAGGCGGGCTAGGCGCCTCTTAGCTTAAACCCACCACCTAGACGCCTTGACAAGTATGCATTCAAAACTATTTATCAACCACACCTACAATGAGACCCATTAAGCTCATCACAAAGAAGTTGAAACTGTGACAGACCTAAAGGTTTTTGGCTCATCAATTGGCTGATACAAAATACAATCAGTGGCCACTTAGAAAACTGCCAGCCACAAAAAGTGTACCTTACAAATAATTATCTCCTCAGATCATGTGCTTTTCTCCCAAGGAGATAAATCAGTGGCAACATGTTGAACTCATCCTACAATAGGTACTCGTGCACTTCACTAATCTTAATCCATACATGGGTCAAGACACTCCCCTGGAGCTGAAGCTTGACATGGGTAAATCACTTGATTGGATCAAGTAGGATCTCTCCCTGATCCACCAGTTCCCAATCTTTCTAGGCTTGTTTTCTCTTGCAGTTCCACAACCTCCTTAGTTCTTATCAATATGCTACTTGTGTGACAGTTCCAACTCTGTAGGAGAATTCCAAACAAGGTTGTTTTCCTCTCTCTATTTATCTTAATTCTTATCTCAAATAACTTATCTACACTCCTCATTTCATGATTTGCTCCTCGTTACCTCCAATGAGTCCATGTATCTTCCAACTCAAACCCATATCAAAAACTGCCCTTTTTGGTGGATATAGGATTAATGAGATTATAGGTCCTCAAGCAGATTCTTTACCATAACTTAATGTTGGGTTATGTTTTGCACTTTCAAAGACATACACACACTACAATTTCCCGTTACATACTGTGAATACTTTTAGCTGCTATCAACCATGCGAAAAAAAAAACATTTTTGGTTTATGACTAATTTTTTTTAGTGATATTGAACAATTCTTTAGTTCAGCGGACAGCTCTTACGCATGGCATTTCCACAGCCTCCCTGCTCGGCTCATGGCAGCTTCCTCTACCTCTTTGGAGTGAACTTGATTTGGTAGTGTTATGAAGAGATGAGCACAATAAGTTGTTTTATTGACATATAAAACCTGCTCTCCTGGATACATGGGGACAGTTATATAACTATAGACTCCTACATAGAGATCTTATTTGATATACGTCGCTAGTAGCATCGCCCAAACATAAGACAGTTGTACATTATTATGAAACTAATGTGACTTTCTAACAGGTCAGTTTTAAATTGAAGGCAAGAACATCTAGAGAGTTTCATTTCCTATGAAACGAGCATTTGGTCTAAACTCCTTATGATGTGCATCCCTCATTGTGGAAGCATAACAGATTTTCTTCCCTAACAATATGTGAAGTATCTAGTTCATAGCCTTGGCCACAACCATTGTCACAATATACCCCGACTTTTTGAAAAAATCAAGTTTAGAATGTGATTTTTTTCCCAGACACATGAAACAGTCGAATAACTCCCAATTTCCGAATATGACACTTTATTCTCATATAATCCATAAATTATTTGTGTTTTATGTTTTCCCCATATATTTTATGTTTTCTTCCCATTAATTATGTCCTCCCAGTATTTTCCCGTTTTATAGTGACTTACCTTGAGTATGCATGTATGTATAAATGTGAATACATAGATGTATATGTGTATGTAATATATGTGTATATGCAATATATGTATGTAATAGATGTATATATATGTAATTGTGTGACTATATGTATTTACGTGTAAACTATATGTATTTGTGTGCAACACATACACACAGACACTGTGTCCTCCGATTTCACACACACACACATATAGAGAGAGGGAGAGAGAGTCAGGATAGAATACACTTGAGTGTACAGATCACGCCGTACACCCCAATGGTGTTTGTCTATCTGGACCATGTTTTTTCAAAATCTAATTCATTGATCTTCATGGTTACAATAACAATAGGCCACATACAAAATTTGAGCTCATTTGCATGAGTGTAAGTCACTCATCCAAGGACAACAAAATCGACGCATGAAACTAATTTGAAATGCATGATTTTTGCCTCCTTTAGATGCACGACCTATAAGTGACCAAATGAGTTGAAATTTATTATATAAGAAGATCAACGGTTTAGATTTTTCAAAAAGTCACTGCATCTTTAAAAAAAATTACGTATGGTGCCTCCGGTACACTCAAGTGTACACTAGCCCGATATATATATATATATATATATATATATATATATATATGAGATTAAGAGAGAGATTTCTCCCCCCCCATATCTCCCATACCCGTGGCGGAGGCCGAATGCCCGGGAGGGTGGTAAATCAAGGCGGCAACTGGGATTCGAACCCAGGTCCCTTTGTTAGGGGACACTGTGCTTGACCACTTGAGTCACTCCTTGTCGGCATATATATATATATATATATATATATATATATATATATATATATATATATATATATATATATATATATATATGGCCTTTTTTTAATACCCGCCGGGTAGCCTGGAGTTTCGCTACCCGACAGCCAAAAAAGTAACTCTTCTGGCCACAAAAGTAACTCTGCTGTCAAAAAAGTAACTATGGTGATAAGAAAGTAACTACACGACTAACTGAGTAAATCAGTACAAAATATACAGCAGATATATATGTAATCGTGATTTGAAATCTGCTATTACAAACGTAACTATCTATGTATGAAACTTAGCAGTTTGCAAGGTAAACCCTCTACATGTCAAAAGTAACCAACTCAATAAAAAAGTAACCGAAATAGGGGGCGGGTATTAAAGATGGGCTATATATATATATATATATATATATATATATATATATATATATATATATATGTGTGTGTGTGTGTGTGTGTGTGTGTGTGTGTGTGTGTGTGTGTGTACACACAAGGGATTAAGAGAGAAAGATTTCTCCCCCCCCCTCTCTCCCATGCCCGTGGCGGAGGCCGAACGCCCGGGAGGGTGGTAAATCAAGGCGGCAACTAGGATTTGAACCCGGGTCCCTTTGTTAGGGGACACCGTGTGTGTATATATATATATATATATATATCCTTCAAATTCTTTTTGACTTTTCCTGGAATCCTTGACCGTATACCGTACTTTGATTTTTTTCTATCTGAATTTCCCACATAATTCCGAATTCTAAATTTTTTAGCTTGTCCAAATGTATCCTGAATACCATATGTGACTATTCCCACAACCAGAGTCACAAAACTCCGAATATTTTAACTGTTCACAAATGCTTCATGAATGATTGTGTGGCAAATGCTGATCAAAAAATTTGTAAGAAACCCGGAATGGCATCGCGGAATCTGGTGAACCATTCCCGAAAGTTAACAAATTATTTATAAGCAATAAGAACATGCTAATATTATTTATATTTGGGAATGCGAACTGATGCAAATCAGTGTGTATATATAATTATATCTCAATGTGTATATCGTGTGTGTGCACATACATGTAATATTTTTATGTGTGTGTGCACACGAGCACGTGTTTATGCGTGTGTTCACAGATACACACATGATGTAGTGTCCGAATTTTATCCAACTTTTTCCTGCATATTTGACCAAAAACTTTATCAAATTTTGACTGTAGTTTACACATAATAATTCTTAATGTAAAAGTCTTCAACCTAGTCGATGGATCCCGAATCCCACATATGTGACTTTGGCCACAACTAACAAAGAAAAAATATGATAATACTTACATCAAATTCCCAATCGCCACAGAGATCAGGGTCTGTTCTGTTTACCCAAACATAAGCATAAGCATTGAGCATCTCCATGCAATCCTGCAAGGTAATCATCTGTTTTAGCAAATATATATATATATATATATATATATATATAGAGAGAGAGAGAGAGAGAGAGAGATAGATAGATAGATAGATAGATAGATAATAGATTCCACACATCTTACGAAGTAATCAAATTCTGTGTTTTACATACTGATATTTATCTTTGTTCTATGATGTTTCACTTTGATAAATACGAATATATGATGTTGTCCAACAACTAGCAAGAATATTATAAATGCCCTAGTGATGCTCTTCATTCTCACGTTATTTTCTATCTACTACAACAAGCTGCGTGTGCATGGATCATGAATCACATATCAGATCATGAAATCCTACATAAATGTGTATACTAGTACATAAACTGTATATTCAATTTCGTTTTCCACTACAATCTTAGCCAAAAAGGGAGAAAATTCAAAATCTGTAAGAGTATTCAAAAAATAATATAGCAATTTTCATCATGGGGACAGATGCTAAGTAGACTTGGAAGTTGTAGCCATCGTACCATAGGAACCAAGCAGATTTCCAAAGAAATTACATATTTTTAAGATCTAAGTTGAATTTAAATGACATCAAGAGAGCAATTGTTTTCTGGAACAACAGTAGGGAGTTGACACCCTGCTGCCCAAATATCTGCGCAAACCCCAGGATGTGCTGTGGGGAAGTAAATCAAGGTTTTTACCCCGAGGTTCAAACCTGGGTCGCTTCATTGGTGGCCCTTCAGCTGAATTAACTGGTCATTCTTGTCCAGGTCATAATGAGAAAATATCTTATAACACTCAATACCTTCTCAAAACTATTTCTACATTGTGGCCCCAGATATCTGTAGATAATGTAATTGGGGAGAATATACCTTACTAGTTCATTGATAGGTGCAAGCTTAATTATATAAAGATGGAAATATGGCCAAACACTCATTTACATGATGTGGGACTAAAGACATAGACTACACACATGTACAGTACAAAATCTATTTTAAAAATATGAACACCCCACAAGCTAGTGCATACACATCATAAGCATCAAGGTTGTTGCACAGAAACTTGACCCAACATCCACTAAATTGGTTAAAAAAATCTGCTAGCTGATCTTCTGACATGACTTGTGCTAGTTTGATTATGCCTTCTTGACGTGTCTCTCTTATAAGAAGTAATCTACATCAGTGTATTATATTCTCTCATGGAACACGGTAGTAGAGGAAATGTGTATTTCTGTTAGGTTGTCACAATGTAACAATAGCCGTGTAATTGTCCAAGGCCAAGTTCTTTCAGTAGTGTAGGATCGACATCAAACCGCAGAGCTTAGGATCGACATCAAACCGCAGAGCTTGCGTCACAGCTCTACACTCTCATTTTTACAGCGAGCTGCAGAAAGTTATTCCTTTCTTCATGGTGACACCAGATTGCCTCCTACAGACACAATATTGAGAGAGATTTTTCCCGTCAATGTCAAAGTCTACCTTCTCTACAACAGAAAAATCTTTTTTTTTTTTGAAGGCTACAACAGAAAAAATCTTCATCCTAAGATGACCACTGCTTTTTTAAATTGGACCTTTGCCCGGAGTTCTTTTGATATAGTGTTGGATTCTACTAATAGCATCCAAGCAACAAGTGGAGAGCTTCTCTGTCGATTGACCTAGATACCGTGTTGTGTGACAATCAAGTATAACAATTTTCAATCAGATGTTTAAACAACCATGGATCTTCAAGAATGTCATTTCGCTCAGTATACACTTTGAGCTTGGAATCCTGAGGAATATCAACAAGTTCGGCTCGTATCATGCTTGTCTCTTTCAGCAAATCCAGAAGTAACTCCGTCTTCGGGTGCAACTTCAGTATCAAGGAAGTACTAGAAACTATCATTTCGTTTGAAATTATCCTTATAGGAAAGATGATAACTATAGTATACTCTGCTAGCCATCACCAGAAGGAACGATCTCGTTTATAAAAACAATCACAAGATGCAACCAACAGATATGTGTCTATAACTATTGAGTGATCCATAAAGCATGTTAAACTTTCCAAACCATCATGCTCTTGAGGTAGTTAGAAACCATACAGAGACGTGTGTAACGTGCACAGCAGATCAAATTCTCCCTGGGGAACAAACCGAGGAGGTTTCTTCATATATATCAGTCATTCAAATCACCGTGGTGGAAGGCATTTTTATACCTAGTTGGTACAAAAGCAAGGTCAATGTGGCAGCAAGAGATTAAGAGAATTTTGACAGATGAAATTTTGGTGACAGGGGAGAGATATTCTGAGTACTTATCTATGTTTGTCTCTGTGTAGCCTTACACTACCAAGCAAGCATTTACAGCCTCCAACCATGCCATTTGCTTCTCTGACAATGCGCTTGCAAAAAACCTAGTAATTTTGTGGTTTATGATCTTGTTTATTGTTCTGCAAAATCAACCACGCACATCTACCAGGCATTGTATCTCACTCCATATCTACATATCACATGAGTGATCAGATGACTTGGTTCACTGCTTCTTTGGCTGTAGTTTCTGTTCCAAAACTATTGTCAAGCATTATCTCACTTTGGGTAGGAAGAAATTAATGGATGATGAGAATGGATGGTTTACGTTCCCAAGGCACTTGGTCATTAGTAGATTTGCCTACTGGCCATAAGGTTTCTAGGTGTTGACATGTATTCTCTATTAAGAATATCCTTAAAGGTACTCTGGAACATCTCAAAGCTCGTCTCATCGCTGAAGGATACACTCTAGAGTCCAGTGTGAACAATCTCCAGACTTGTGATCTGTTGGGGTGAACAAAGGTTAGCATTTTCATCAACTTGATGTTAAAATGCCTTCTTCTATGGTGATCTGTGAGACATTGTCTATATGGAGTAACCTCCTAGGTATGTTGCGCAGAGGGGGTAGTGTGGTTGATAGGTATACAAACTCCACAAACCTATATAAGAACTGAAACAATGTGTGCATACATGGTTTGATAAGCTCTCTCAGATCCTACATGCCATTGGTTGTCCCAGATTAATCTGCAATCACTCTGTCTCTCAATCTTCATCGAGAAAATCAAAGTTGGATTGGTCACTTTAATTGCCTATGCTGATGATATCATGCTATCTGGTAGGGATGACGTTGGCATCGTAGAAACAAAGTACCACCTGCCGCAGTTTCTTGTCATGAAGGATCTAGGGACCAAGTAGCCCATAGAAACCAGGCTATAATTGTCTCAAAGAAAGTCATCCCTAGACCTAATAATTGAATTGCCATGCTGGGCTACATACATATTTCCTTTGATGGACCAATCACATGATCTCTGGAAACCACTTCAACTAATGCTAAGGTTAAATCCATGTACAAATGGTTGGCTAGAAACGCCCGTCTCTAACTATCACCAGCCAGATACTACTTAATTTAGGTATTTATGTTCTTTACACGAAATCTCCTAGACAATGTCACTAGAAGGCAAATAAGTCATGCTCCTCAATACATGGAAAAGGTTATTGGAAATAGTACTTCACATTAGCCTAATGGACACCTATCGTGTTGGACATTCAAATGCTAATCCTGCATGTTCTCCTAATGGACACCTATCGTGTTGGACATTCAAATGCTAATCCTGCATGTTCTTGTTCTGAAAGGAGATCCACCTCCGGGTATCTACTTTTGTAGGTGGCAATCTTGTTACTTAGTGTAACAACAAATCAGATGTCCTAGCTAGATTCATGCAGAAGTTGTATACCTACAGTGATTACTACTCATCTCCATAAACTATAGACAGATGTTGTCACCAAGCCTCTCACTGTCAAGAGAGTTCTAGAATTTTGAAACAACCTAGGAAAGAAAGATATCAATGCTCTGTCTTGAGGGGAAGTGTTGAGACAGAGAAATTTTTGCAACTTTTCGTGCTTTTGCATGCATTTGCTCTCCTAGCACTACCTCCCTTCTTTTAGTCCTAACTAACTCCTTGAATTAAGCAAGGTTTTCTTCTTAAACATGTATACAGAATATATCATAGGTCTAGACTAGATCTCTTTCCTTTGAGCAACAATTATGCCTGTAATACTTTAGTTGATAAGACTAGCATTGAAAGAAGCCAAACCTACACTATTCTCATTGGGTAAACAAACTTAGTTCTAACTTATGAGCACCTGCAGAGGTTTCACCATTTCCAAAAAAATCTGTTTATTTTTAAATTGTGTTTGTGAGTGCCCATGTGTGTGCACAAGTGTATGCGTGTGCGCACGTGCGTGAACATGCATGTACACGAGCATGCGCGTGTGTATGTGGGTGCATTCATAAAACTCTTTAAAGCTTGTATTAACATCCAAGTTTAATCTGGCCCTTGAAAAAACTATAGGATCCAATGGGGAAGCATCATGACCATGGGAAACATCTTACTTGACTCATAGGAGCTAAGAAGATTTCTTCCTCTTAAGATATCAGCCATCAGGTCATGAATTTCATCTTGGGTAAGTTTTGCCAAGTAGCCACCAGCTAGGAAAGATCTTCGCCATTCTTTCCCCTGAAAATATCACATAAAATCTTTTATACATGCTGTGTGAACAGTCATCTTTGTTATCTAATTCTTACCCTTTACCAGTGAGCTTGGCTACGAAGTTCTTTCTTTTTCAGTGAACCATACAGGTGAATAGAATAAATAATTGCCGTCAGCCTTCAGTCATTTAATCCCAGAATCTGAGGCCAATGATTTTTTTTTTTGGTAGGATGTCCTCTGTTTCATCTCAGCCAAAGATCTTCGAAAAAAAAACACTGGCCTCTGTTTGCATTGCCAAGAAGTAAAAGATATTGCTACAGTATTATGAATTAGCCCATAGATTTTCTTTCCTTTTTGAGCTACACTTTCTATTTTTTCTGATGTGTTTTTGGGGAGCCCATACAGCGCGTTCATTTCATCCTTCATTTGTTGCAGCAATCAATTACCACATTTTTACCCCAGTGATCCATTCCCATTCAAATTTATATCTATTTATCTCTATTCGCCTGTCCATAATTTCAGTTCTCAGGATAATAGGGATGTTATGAAATTTGCCATTTAGTCTATCAACAGCAGTTAGCAAAGACCATTTCTCAAGCCAGTCAAGTAAAAGAGAAACAATTCCAGTTTATTTTTGACGTTTCAGCCTTGTCCACCATCCCAAGTTCCCAACTATACACGACGTCTAACACAAATGCTAGACTAATAGATCAATGAAATTCGAACAGTTTCTAGTAGACCCAATGGAAGCATCCCAGTTGACGTCAGCAAATATTTCAGCTATGCACATGATCATGTTCCAGTCACCAACAGGACACCAAGGTAGACTTTGAGAAGTCAGTGTGAAACCAATATATGAAAGATCACTTCTTATCAGTTATCACTTGGGGAGTAGGTCCATGTATGCCAGAATGCTAGTCAATCTGCTCAAGGTGCCATTTGAATCTAATGTCAAATTGGAAGCATGTCAGGGCAGAGTCAGATTCTTTGAGCATGTAATCATTCCACATCGCCACCAAGTCGCCAGCTGAACCTGCTATGTCAATGTACTCCCATTTCAGAAGTCTCCCTCCAGACATATGGCTAGGAGCACCATCAATACTCAGGTTTGATTTCTTGGAGGCAGGCTACATCGACTCTCTTGACTTAGCAAATCTGTGTGCCTAGATCTTCTCTCATATATTCCCAACTAAAGTGAGGAAATTTCGTGTATCTATTAGACTAATTCATATGGAGTATGATTATGACCCAAATTAATCCACATTTGGAACAGCCCATAATATATCTTCTGAATACGATGATGATGATTTTCATACTTGTTCTCTGTTTGTATCATACCTAAAGGAATGGAGAGGGATCTAGAAGAAGAAAAAAATGGCGCATACCGACACTGAGAGTAAGTTCACACCTAGAAAGAATATCTTCTATCATCATTCCATTTTGTGTGAGGCTTTTTCAATAAAAGGGGGGAAACCAAAAAAACACACTGTTATACATGCAACAACTACAAAGAAAGTGAAACAGTTCTTACTGGAGTTGCAACTGAAACAGATGTTCTCTCATATTCAACGTCTTCAAATATATCCAAGATATCCAATTCTGAATCTGTAATTCCAAGTAAAACCTGCAAGAAAATTATGAGTTCGGCTTATCACTTATGATACTTGGTTATGCATGAAAAAATTAAGATCCAGGCACTGGGATCCATGCCAAAATTAGTAACAGATTTGTTCATTGCAAAACTATATTTAATGCCCACAAGCTGTAGTGCTTAGACTGAAATTATCTTGGAGCCATTAGGTCAGAATGTCAGATTCGTGTCATGTGCTTATTATATAGTGACAAAGAGGAAACTAACTTTTCCACTTCTTAGAATTATTGTTATTTAGTTTATTGTCATATGGGCCTAATTGTCATGGCCCATTAGGGTCAAGTTCGCTTCCCTTGTAGTTGCCCCCTCTTCTATATATAGGAGGAAAGTTTGCCTTCTATCATTAAAAAACTCTCATTAGCCTCTATATTCTTTTCCACATGGTATCAGAGCATCAATCCTAACCTAGAGAGAAAAAGAGAGAGCGTCCGCCTGCGGGCGGCCGTTGTCTCTTCTTAGCTTGGCCGCCTGTCAGGCATCATCCCAGCATCTATGGTCGGCTTCTTTATTCTTCTTCTTTCATAAAAATCCAATCTTTGTAAACAACACCGGCGCATTCCTTCCCGGCCATCACGAACCAGTGTATCCCCCGAGACATGTCGTCTAAGTGTCGCTTCCCTTCCTGAGTCATACCGTGAATGACGGCATGCCTTCGTTGTGATCCAGTTCACACGAGCATCTTCCCCAACAGTGGTGTTTCCGCTCGCATTGCAGCAGCAATCAATGATGTCGTCATATTTGAAAGAAGAAGAAAAAAATTGGGTTGATTACTATTGGTGTTTCTACTCAAGACATTCCATGTCCACTCAACAGACTATTCCGTGCCTTGTGTCAATTGCCGCGTCACCCGTAAACCCCTCCACCAGTCGTTGTAGACAAAGGATATCATCCACTTTGTTATCCGATATGCAAGAAGGATGATGCTTGGAAATTTCTTCTCCAAGCTGCGAGCGTCTTCTGTTGTTACTAGTGTTAGGTGGGCCAGCACTATGCCACTTAATATTGCAGATTCGGCTCTTGTTGTTTTGAAACAAGATTATGATTACAGCGTCACAATTTAGAGGAAGTTTCCATATAATAATCGTCCAGCCAGTCCTTCCATATTATCTTGTTCTCAGATGCGTTTTCAAGACTTGGGTGCATTAGTATTATACAAACAAATCCTTTTATCTAGCAGGAATTTACCTAATCTATACCGCAGGGCTCCGGTCCTGCATCCCCAGATTTATCGGTCTAAGGGCTGGACAAATCTCCTTTTCAAGTCGCACAAAGATGCATTTATTTTTCTAACCGGATCAATCCAATCGGGTCATGTAGCACATTGAGTTGTGTTATCAGTTATATATATGGCGTATTGACAAACAAAAGACCTCATGCTAGTCTATAAAACATCAACAAAAAAGGAGACCGAGCTGTTTTTTTTCCCTATCCTCCTCTCTTGAGTCTTGACAAATTTTATTCCTCCCCTGCCACCCCTCGTGTGCATCAATCTCCATGTGCAGGGAGGTATTGTCTCTTTTCCACACCAACAACTCAGTGACTTCGTAATTGGTGTGTTGGGGGGATAAAGGGAAGAGAGAGAATGTATGGAGAAATAGTATGAGAGAGATAATATGTATCACAAATGCTATTTTGATCTTAATGGAGCTTCTTATTATTCATCACATCCATCTTTCGATGTTTTCGTGGAGATTCAATCCCACTAAGTATCCTGCTTCCAATGGCATCATTGGTGTATCTCTTTCCCAATGACACTATTCCTTTTCGTGCTTACAGTGCATCATTGGTGTCTCTCTTTCCCAATGACACTGTGCTTCTTCATGCATATAGGTTGTCTATCTGTGCTTAATTCGAGTTGGCAACTGCGTTGAAGGATCTCAATTGGAGCATTTGACACCAAGCTTTTCGTGTTCATATCGCATTATGCAAGTCAGGACAGAGCTTGCTGTGTTTATTCCAGCCTCTAGTTTCCTCTGGTGTTGGTAAAGTTTCAGTTGATCATTCTCGCTGCATTCTCATGAGACGGATGGTTGCTTCTTCACATCGAACTTCTTAGAAGCTCGTCGATTTCTAGCCTACAAATTTTGTATCTACAAGGATTTCTTCCAAATATTATGTTCATCAAGCTATTTTCTTCACGTCTTCTCAAAGTTGCATCTGTTGTTTCTTAGTGTTGAGATGGAACTTCTGTTGATTTACTTGGATATATCCTTGATGGTGCTCTTCATTCCTATCAAGCCCCCAAGATTCATGTGCCAGATTTATGAAACCAGTATGGAAGTCATCAGCACCTCATCCAGATTATTTTCGTTTCGCATTAAGCACGTATGTGATCTTCTACGATAATTCCAGTTGGCTACGCTTTTCAGACGATTTGAAGATACTTCTATTGCTACATCGACATTGTGCCTCCACATTCATACTGCATTATGCATGTGAGATGTGTTGGCTGCGCTTGTACCAGTCACACATTCCTCTTCGGTGAAGATGGCGTAGTCATGGTGTTTTTTAGTCATCTACTCCAGATTGATGGTAGCGAGTTCTTTGCTATGACGTTTGAATTCCATTTATCAACTGTATTAAAAAACAGTCCAGGCGGCCGCTTAAGCGGCCAAGACCCTCACCCTCTTAATTTAGCCCCTAAATATCCGCTTAATCGGTTTGAAGAAAATCACCCACTTTTTGCCCGCTTCACCCGCTTTTAAAAAAAAATTGTTGTAAGCATGTATCATTAATTAATTACATGGTCCAAGTAGTGTTGACTATAATATATGAAACTTGTATATATTAAATGTTCTATGATATACCTAGTCCTAATTTAGGATGCATACTTTGTGTGTAAGCTGTAATAATAGGGTATTGTTGTAATGTATCAAAGTAAATATCATATTACTCTATTATAGCATATTACTCTATTATACTTTTGATGCATGATTAGTTTTACCCAGTGTTGTCAGAACCGAACCGAACTGGCCGGTTGAACAGGTTGAACCGGGAACCAGTCACTACCGGTTCGGTCCACTCCCAAAGCCGAAAATGAAATCTGACCGGCATCAAACCGGTGAACCGACTGGTTGAACCAGTGAACCGGTAAACCAATCCGGTTTTAGCCCAACCGATTGGTTCTCTCACTAAGCAAATAAATGTATTGTTGCTGCTATTTTTCGTTAATTGATTTTGAATAATATATAAATGTTGGTATATGTATGTCCATGATTAGAATAATATTTATTATTTGGTTTGTTTATCAGGTTATTGTGAGAAGTTGTGCTATTATTCATATTTCACAACTTTTGTAGGGATATTTTCCATGAGTATCAAAGACATGTATATATTTTTAAACTATTAGTGACGTCTCACCAGTCAAACCGGTCAAGCCACTGGTTGAACCAGTGGACCAAGAACCAGAGGCCTCACCGGTTCACTGACCGGTTCGAATCTGACAACCTTGGTTTTACCAATTTCCTTGCTGCTTTCAGTGATTACTGATTGGTACTACTGGTTAGTATTACTTTTTTGGTGAAATATTGATTACTTGTTTCAAGTAAAGTATCAAATCAATAATTCATAATTTATCATTTACAATTACTGATCTGTTTGCTTATTTAAGTGATTACAAATATTGATTAGTAGTAAAATATTGATTAATACTCAGTTAATTACTGATTTACTGATCAGATATGTATAAAAGTTCCTTAGAAATATATTTTTTATACACAAATACGTGTAAATTTGTATAAAATATATAAGAATTTTGGCACCCACTTTTTCAAAAATTGCTCGCTTAATCGTTCGCCTGCCGCTTAATTTGTTACAAGGCGTTTTCCGCACGCCTCTCGTTTCCCACTTTTTAAAACATTGCATTATTAAATGTTCTTTATTCCAGATGCACTTCAAAAGACCTTCTTCAAAGCTCGAGTATTTTCAGCATGTAGAACACCACTTCAAAGGTGGCATCATCAAATTGATTTTGTAGAGTCATGTTTAAGGGGGAGTGAAATATTTGTATGATGAGTGACATTTTTTATGTGTCGCATCATCTAATTGAGTCTTGTAAGTCCAAGCTAGATATGTGTTTTACCCATACTCAAGCTTGAGGGGGAGTCTTAGAATTATTGTTATTTAGTTTATTATGTCATATAGACCTAATTGTCTTGGCCCATTAGGGTTAAATTTGCTTCCATTATAGTTGCATCCTCCCTTATATATAGGCGGGGAGTTTGCCTTATCAATAAGAAAATCTCATTAGCCTCCAAAAAAAACATCACATTAGCCTCCCATCTTATTTTCCACACCACTTAATAGAGCACGGTGATCGCATGCATAGAAATGCCCTACAAAATGTTAGAAATAAAGGGAGAAGAGATCATAACACGGGTAAAAGAACAGATTAATTCGTTGATGAAACGGTCCAAACAATAACAGGTACGTGACATTCAAGCTCAATATAAAGACAAATGTCGAGATCATTATTCTATGGCCTAGATGTTGTTTTTCCAAAAGAACATTTTAAGTTTTTAAATATCCATCTAAGGGTATATATGCAAACAGGTTGTGAAAACCAAGTTTGCAGCAGCTAAGTTAAACATTAGCACAAGGTAACTGATGTAGGACAGGTTGCACATCCGGTTCTCTTCCGAGCTCGGAATCCCTTGAGAAAGCGCAATTAAGTTTGATCATCCATCTATGGTTACTTTCAGATGTTTAAGTTATTTTTGGGGACCTCATTGCGAACTTTAATGTTTTAATTTAGAAAGATTTATTAGTTTGAACGGCATGCAATTGACTAGAATGTACATTTCAAGTCAGTTTGTTATTAAGGCCTAGCCAAGGGGGTATTTTCTAGGGAAAGTAGAATTATTTTGGTCAATGAAAGTTGATATAAAGTTCTCTAAGAACTTGGTTCTCCATTTGTTGGTATTAGAACCCCTAATCTAAACTCTAGGTCTAGATTTAAGCCCCTCCCATCTACCCCACCTATTCAAAAGCCGTAGGTTTAGGATTATATCCATTGTTCAACACATATACATATAAATTATATATATATATATATATACACATAGAGTCAGGCTAGAATACACTCGAGTGTACATATCGCATCTTACACCCCAATCGTGTTTGCCTATCTAGACCATATTTTTGTAAAATCTAATCCATTGATCTTCATTGTCGTAATAGTAATAGGACCCATGTAATTCATTATAATTATGTAGTCATGTTACTATTGTCTTCATAACATTCACCAATATTACATTGTATAGTGTCATTTCTTACTTTTTGTGAGTTTGGCCCACCCTATTTGTTCTCTCAACACGATGAATGTGGCTGAAACGTGTATGCAGAGATGGATGTGTGGGAAGACAAGAAAAGATCGCTTGAGAAATGACTATATCAGGAATAAAGTGGGGGTGGTGAGCGTTGAGGACAAGTTGCGCGAGGGCCGACTCAGATGGTAAGGACACGTGCAACGCAGACCGACAAATGCGCCTATACGAAGCAATGCTATGAGTCAAGCACAATTAATAGAAGAAGAAGAAGACCTAAATTAACATGGGAAGAACTTATACATAGAGATTTTGAATCATTACATCTCAACCAAAATATGACCCATGATAGAGCTAAATGGAAACGAAGGATCCATGTAGTTGACCCCAACATAGTTGGGACTGAGGCTTAGATGATGACGGCCCACCCTATTTGTTCCATGATCCACTTCTATTAGTTAGCCAAGATTTAAGTAGATACAAAATCGCTAGTGCCCAACTTTGTGGTATTTTAATAGTGACTCTATATCACCACTCTAGGATCCCCATACAAGGTTATTGGAGTTCTTGTATATGTGGTTGTAGTAAGAATGGCCTCTGTACATCATAGGATGGACATTTCAGCTTTAATTGCGGACCAATTCACATTTCCAAGTATTTCAGGCCATGAAAACAATCACTACCTAGTAAGGATTTGAAATCATAGTATGTTTTACAAGAGCATCGCACGGGCCATTGCTGCCCAATAGATTTTCAAAGCAGAAGGTCCATGTGTGAGTTGAGAAGAGGAAAGGCTACTTGTGTATGAAGCATTATTCTTCCAAAAGGATTGGCTTGGCATAGGAGGGCTACCACTCTAGGTTGGAAGTTGTGCAAGCACAAATGTAGGGAAGGACGGAGGGTTGGCTACAACCTCCAACTATGACAAAGCAAAGCTTCAAAATTTGGCGATGGATGAGTAATCTTAGCAAGCATTGGGGTGGTCAAACACCACAATCCTCCAGTAAAGAAAGCTTGGAGAGCTTCCCTTTATTTGTTCAAGTCAAGCCACACAACACATAGCTACAAGTCAGAGGGTCCATACATACGGAATGTAGAATTGAAAGTTCCTCATAAAGATTTCAGCGTAAAGGAAGCTGGGAAGGGGCATTCATTCTTGCAGGACCCAGCAAATTTAACTTCTTTCACAATTGATGTTATGTGATGTCCTCCGTTGTCAATGAATATTTCTTCTAAATTTCATATGACAAGTGATGTCAGCATGTAAATTCACTATTTGTAGTGATTCGCAAACAATAATGTCACCATTGTAACAGAATTTCTTTACAGAATTCAGTTCAGGCTTATAAATATAGATTCCAAATGACATGGGCAAAGGACATTATTTCAAATAAGCTGTGCACATAGAATAATTCACCAAGCAAAATGCAAGAAGGAGAACACACTGAGCTGATGATTATGCAGCTATACTTCTTGTTAGGACTGAATTTCAATTTGTTTAAGGAGGAAACAGGCATGGCTAAGCAAAGTGAACAACACATCAAACCACTTTCAGCTAACTCAAGCAGCAACGGCGGCACCACAGGCAACAATAAATTGAATGCAATTTATCACCATTATGTCAGACAGGGAGGGCAACCCAGAAGAAGGAAAGAGAGGAGGGGGAAGGTAAAATGAATACATTTAACAGACATAAAGTCAGCATCATATCTAATTAACATTTTAGTGGGATACAGACCTTTCCGTTGACTGTTTCATTTTGCACGGGCAAAATGGCAGGGTATGTACGCCCTTTGATGCTGTACCTGCGGCTGAAAGAAGGAAAAAACAAATGAATACCTGCTAGACAAATACGTGCTAGAAACGGCACTGTGTATAATAATTGGCACATCACCATAAGGCATTAAAGCGGGCAAAACCATCTTAGGACTGTACATACGAAGGTATATATTAGTGATAGGGGTGTAAACGGTGCGGGTACAGTCATACTCATATCCATACCTATTTAATTTAGCGGCTCCGGTTCTGGACCCACATTAATCAAAATCTAGACCCGCACCATACCCGTACCCGTAATAATAGCGGGTTTGCGGTGCGGGTATGAGGGTAAGCGGTTCTATGTAAACATTATATTTTTTATGTAAGAAAGTTTATAACTATGTTCTATATACTCTTATACAACAAGATATTGCTATTATATAGGATATAAAGATGCAATAGTTACATCAAACAATGTATTACTTTGTAGATTGAAGATTAGTTCAATTAATTCTTTATATATTTGTAGTCATCATCATAGTGTTTTAATAATTTAGCATATTACATAACTAATTTGATTTTAAGGTTACATATGTTGCTCATGTTTGTAACTAGAATAGTTCATTCTCAATTAGATGACTAGTCCCTAACCTTATTATAATTAGAGTAATATGTAATTTGAAGTTTTATATTAATTATAGTAGTAAAGTATGATATAATAACATATTATTAAAGTAATTATTTATGTATAGCGGGTCCACGGGTTTGCGGGTCTGGGTCCAAGCCTACCCAATAGTGGACCCGCTTATATGCGGGTCCATGGGTATGCGGATCCACAGTTTTGCGGGTCCAAAAATTTAGACCCATGACGGGTTTTTAAAGGGTCCGGATTTGCGGGTCCGCGGGTCTACCCGTACCCATTTACAACCCTAATTAGTGAATTCTTGAAGTACTGTGCTCTGGAGTCGTTAAAACGGTTGTGTTTCGTTCACTTACTAGCAAGTTAGAAGCTATGGCAAGCAAACTCGTGCAGAGACAACAGATAGATGGACGCAGTTTTAGTTTATCGAGCTCATCATCATCGTCTATGCCAAAATCCCAACTATGTTGGGGTAGGCCTTTATGGCTTTATCAAGCTAAGAGCTGGAGAATTGACACACCATAAAACGACACAAAATCAGGAAGGAGCATACTGGTCAGGTAGAACCGCCGGAGTAGAAGAGGGAACCCGCTTGAGAAGAACGGCGACGACCTCATCGGCCATCAAACTCCCATACACGAACACGTTGTGGAGTGCGCGGGCAGAAGTTGGGGCAGCGACCGTCGTGCCCATATATCCAGCAAAAGGACGACGGGCAGTTGCTATGGTTTGGTACTGTTGTTGCTACCCAGCCTAGCTTTGTGACAAGAGTCGGACAGTAGCTGCTTTGTTAGAATTACTCCTCCGTGACAAGGGATGAACATCGTTCCCGAGCCGGGTAAACCTATTCTAATTCTGTCCATACAATTTACATCGGCTGGCCCAGCCTGGATGTAAAATTTTAAATGAGATTTTTATACAGGTCGAGTCAGACCACAGTAAACACTTCCTAAAAATTCAGATATCCGGTTTCTTATGCATATGTAATCAAATTATTATATATAAAACGTATGTTTTGTAAGATACATTTGAGTGTGAATTTTACAAAGGGCATGTCTCATGCATTTTACGGATTTGATAATATTAGAATACTATGAAGATTGTAAAGATAACATCAAAAAAAAGTTTATTTGGTAATTATCCATTAATTACATTGTAAGTAAGATAGATAGGAAGGATTAAAAGGCTACAGGCCAAGGGAAGGTCCCTAGATATGAAAGCACAGCCATTCACTGCACCAACATAAGAGATTCCAAGAACTAAAGAAAACCGTGTGTCGACTTCCTCAGTTTAGGAAAGCACGGGCTCGGGACACACCCGAAAGGATTGGGAATCGACACATACGAAGAACTTCCCTATTGTAGAGAAAAAGAAAAGCATTTCTTTCCAATCATTCAGTCCTGTAACAGCCGGGCGGCTTATTGACCCTTATCACTTGCAAGACTCAAATTGGACAAGAAACAAAGATGCTAGGCCTCACTCCTCATGACAAAGTGGTCACTAAAGAAACCTTTCAAAGAAAGGGTTTTTTCAATCTAAATTCAGACAGAGAGGAAGAATCCCAGAGTCACCAATATGAGGCTTGATACATTTGACTATGAATTTTACAAAGGACATGTCTCATGCATTTTACGGGTTTGAGAATATTACAATACTATGAAGATTGTAAAGATAACATCAAAAAAAAGTTTAATTGGTAATTATCCATAAATTACATTGTAAGTAAGATAGATAGGAAGGTAAAGCCAATTGTTGATATTTGTTTTGATTATTTTTCACATGACACAAAGTTTATGGAGAAGAGTATGATCAAAAAGAAAAGCAAGAGATGGGAGTACATCGCTTGAGGAGTGTCCACATGAGTTTCTTGAGATGTCTATACTGACGCATGCATCCGGACCTCTTTTCTACTTGGATAAATCAGGAGTACATTCTCAAAAATGCTCCACCAGAAGTTGTGGGTGGGGATAACAATTTTTCTTAGTGTACCATATAACACGTTAAAACAATCACACTTTTTACATGCTCATCCTTAGATGCACCACACTCCCAACCCTAACAATGTAAAAAAATAAGTGCGAGTACAGAGAGAATGATTCTTCCCCCACTACATAGGTGCACATAACTTTATCAGAATACACAAGCTCTAATTAATATTTCAAAAAATAAAAGCATGCAAACCCTTCTTAAGACCTTTCATATATAATAGGGGCAATCCATAATTTGAAAAATTAAAGACAAAACTGCATTGTACTTTTCATACAATGTCTTGGAACCTTTATTAGATATAAGAGATCAATTTATAACTAAAAATATATATAAA
This sequence comes from Alisma plantago-aquatica, assembly GCA_963693085.1. Taxonomy (NCBI): domain Eukaryota; kingdom Viridiplantae; phylum Streptophyta; class Magnoliopsida; order Alismatales; family Alismataceae; genus Alisma; species Alisma plantago-aquatica. The sequence continues at coordinate 1,340,579,060 of OY856411.1, read as the reverse complement.
AATTACATCCAATCCTTATATATATTTGCATGACTGCAATATATGGATGAAAGACTAGTTTGTAACTAAATATAAAATGATATTTCATATTGTACACCTATGCTCATTCCTACATAATATATATCAGAATATAGGGACCTTTTTGTCATTTAAAAAAAATAGAAGAAAATTTGTAGAGAAAATCATACTTTCTTGTGTAGTATGGATTTGATCCAAAATGAGTTTGTCTTTCAAAGTAACAAGACTAAAATAACGATGTTCAGAATTGAATTTAGGATATATAGTCCCATTTGATATTTGAAATATTTACAATAAACTATAAAATAATCAAACATTGCCACATGTAACAATAGATGTGTTTTCAAAATCATCTCAGTCACGCATGTCATATATTGATTAAGTTGCAAATCAATGGTAAAGTGAGGATATTGCATATACCATTGAATGATTTTAAATTTTATTAAATAAATCTATGGGATATGACTGTGATTTCTACACATGTTTGAACTAGATAATATCATTGACATCCATTGGATTTATTTAGTTAGCTGACATTACATACAAGTTACATGTACATGTATGCACATTTTTAAAACTTTACAATAACATGTTTCTACATATATATTTGAAAATATTTTCATTTAGTATGTTCCATGAATTGAACCAATCCAAAATATGGTTATATTACATGTGTGTTGGGTATGGGCTAAGATTCTCAAACCTAATATGGGCCTAGGTTGGGCCCACATATGTAAAACAATATGGGTTTGAGCATAATCTACTTAATCAGTGACCCCTAGGCATGGGCCTAGGTTGGGCCCCTATCAGTGACCCTACTTAATCATAAAGAAAGATCGTGGGACTCAGAGCCCCCATTGGCAATTTCGAGAGGCATTTTTCTCAGCATAAGTCCATCGGCTAGGATGTTTTAGTCTATGGTATTTTTTGATAGAATAATACAATGGGCAACGCATTCCACGTGTCGTGTCATATGTTGTTCTCTATGTAGTTATTGGTGTCATTGTGTATGACATACCATCATTCTCACACCATATTATCCCGGTTGGTGAAAATTAGGGACATAAATGGGTACGGATAGACCTGCAGACCCAAAAAATTAGACCCTTGAAAAACCTACCACGGGTCTAGTTTTTTATACATGTATACCTATGGACCCCGCATACTATATGTGGGCCCACTAATAGATATGCTTGGACCTAACCTGTGTGACCCACTTGTACCCTCTATACATAAGTAACTACTTAAATAATATGTTATTTATATCATACTTTATTAGTCTAACTAATATAATACTTTAGATTATATCATACTCTAGTTATATAAGGTTTAACCTATATGTCTAATTGAGAATAAACTATTATGGTTACAAAACATGTAGAAATTTAAAATCAAAATACTTACATGATGTTTTACATAATTAAAGCATTATGATGATAGTTATGAATATATAAAGAATTAACTAAAATAATCGTCAATGTATAAAGAATTGTATTATCTAATATAACTATTATATATTAATTTCATATATAATAGCAATATATCATTGTATATATAGAGCATACTCATACGTTTTCTTACATAATCAATATGATGTTTTATATAGAACAGCTTACTAGCATACCCACATTGCATACCCTCTACTATTGTGGGTAAGGGGTATGGTACGGGTCTAGATTTTCTATTATACGGATCTACAGCCAAAATCATACCTGCTAAAGTAAATAGGTATATGTATGAGTATAGACAGACCCGCACCGTATCCCCATTGTTTACACCCCTAAAGAAAACCCCACCTCTTTTGTCTTCCATAAAACCCCACCTCTTTTGTCTTCCACACTTGAATGTAAACTCAACTTATCTCAACTTGGGTACTGCTTGAGAAGCTCATTGAAGTTGTTGCATGGGTGTTGGATCTTCCTTTGGAGTTTTGAAAAGTGAGCAATGTATTCATATCTGAAGCTCCCACTTCCTCCATATTTGTTGCAGGGTTTGAGATTTCACTGCTCATCTTCGATTATTTCATTCGTTGGTGGTGTGCAAAGATTTCTCTATAGTTCCCCTAAGTTATTGATTTCTTTGAGTTCTTTTGAATCATCCTCCAATGTGCACATTCACCAACATACATATTCACCACCATGCATCTAAGTATTCATCACGTTACTTTTTTCTGCTCCACACACACATATATACATGTGTATACATATATAATATATATACACTATAACAATCAATGTAATGACCAGATCAACCATCAAAGTCTAGAGTGAGAGGATTAGAAGAGACAAGAGAGTAATAATTGATCCTTATCCTCCTCATTTAAGTCATGGCACAATTTTAGCGATCGCTACATAAACCAATTATACAATATATTTTGAAAATCTGGGTAAGTTGTAAAAATATGTATTAATTTCTATAATAGATATTATATTCTAATTGTCCAAAAATGCATGGTATAGTTTGGTATAACCATAGTACATGCAATTAGGGAGGTAAAGACCTAACAATGCAGTGAGTGGTTGGAGACAGAATGATTGAAGCATCTATTTACCACTTGAGTTGACTAGAATCGTGTAGAGATAAGAATAGGTTATGTTTCTCTTTTGACCATACATAAAGTGGATGGTGGTATGCTAGGTTTTAATATTTATACATAGAACAATCATACAATATTCTTGGTATCGGGGCTCAAGTAGAGAGTTTACCAAGATTCAACCATATGTTCAACTAGGTTCAACTTTCCTGTGAACCAATATATAGTTAATGCAAGAACCATTATTCTTGTATCATATAAACTAGTATTTACCAAAATAATGTGAATCATAATTTAAAAATTACCAGGAAGGAACGAGTATTATACTACTATATGAATTAGTACTTGGTCATGATTGAACTACCATCCATCTATTACATGAATTAGTAAGCATTGTATGGAATTCAAACCACTTTATTAACCATTATTTAATGATCACATGAACCAGCTTCCTTGTAAACATGCATTCACATCCCATTTGAGTGGTTATTCTACTTCATACAAATATTGAGATAATTTTGGTATTTTTTTTACATGTGGAGAAATTCTTAGTTACATATTTTAGGAATGCAACCAAATAATGTCCATTGGGAGTGGAAGGAGATACATTCATTTTTTTAACTGAGATATTTCAATGAGAACCCAAACTTTGATCACAGATGATGTGATCATGTAAATATTGGCAGTGTAATTGGACTATGTAACTATTGACATATTTATCTAATGTGTATATTGGTAGTAAATGATTCATATTTGGAGTAAAAAACCATTTCTTTATAATTTTCATCAACTTTTCTATCAAGGGGTATTTATGTTCAAACTCCATCCCTGATAACACATGTTCGAGTTGGCATATAGCACATTTGGAGAAGTTGTTAGAGATAGTTTAAAGAAGTATTTATCTATGATTAGGGGTGAATTGGGAGGAGTGGACATGGAATGTGCCTATATCCCAAACAATAAGGTAGTTCTAGTTATGGGATCTTCATCATTCAGATGATTTACTACTAGAGGGGAACTTTCGGACAATACTTTTTTTATCATTGCATGTCAACCGAATATCTATCCAATATTTTTATGCAATTGGATGTGAAGTTAGTTTTGGCACCAAGAATTTTTTGCTATCAATATATATTTTAAAATTATATAGTAGAGCACTCAGCTGGAGGTGAAGCTGTGATGTACAGGCATATGGAGTTGTAATGAAATAGATATGCACCATGAATGGTAGGTAAACATCTACAAAATTCATGTTTAAGTTTAAATGTAGACTTAAACCATGATTCACATGTATGTATTTGCATATTTGAAACATTTTGCACCGGAATATATAGTCCTACTTTTATAGAATTCAAATGAATGATGCATAATGACTTGACTATGTTGTGAACTATTATTTATATAATGTTTGGACCAATATTCTCATATCATATTGAGAGAATCAAAAAAACTACAAGACAATGATTTGACATTTTCCAAGAATAAAATAGTACTATACCATCATATGAAGGAATATTCTAACATGTTTGAACCAACATCAACATTTGTATGAGCTAGGATATGAACTAGTATTAATACATTCTCATTGTATGAGTTAGTTGGAGTTAGGTGTCTATTGATATAAGGTGATCCACCTTGTCGATGCACCAACTAACATTTTTATTGGTAACAGACAAGATGTCAACATTTATTTATTATAATTACAGTGAAAATAGGTCTAGTTTTTATACACATATTGCATAATGATTCTTTGTTAATGTTACTAGGATTTTATTTAGAAGTACTAAGATGTGCACCGTTGTTGATTACCTAAAGGCAAGTGAATTTTAAATAACTAAATGTCTTAACTCGTCAATCACCTACAAGTATACGGGATCGATAATAGTCAGGTTTGAACCACATGGATCTAGGCTAGCTAGGCCCAAAATTGTTAACTTTCTACAATCTATGTTGGCTATAATATAAAGGTTGGTTTTAGATCAAACTACTTTTACAAATTTAAAAGAAAGAAAGTATAAATGTTGATCACTTGGAGGATGATTAACATCATTTCAAGATAAGCTTGGACATGGATTTCATTTCCTTATCACAACTCACAAATAACCATGAATTCCACCTATATTGGTCAATCTCACAAAGGTGGGTCTTCATCTTAATATATCTCTTGATAATATATGTAAGGCCCCTGAACTTTCTTAATAAATTGAATGAGCTTAATAACCATAATTGAATGCTTATAACCCTAATATAACCTTTTTATATATTTTGAAATCATAATACAATCTTAAGTTTCAAATTTGGTCTAATTTGGACATTGTTTGAGCAAGCTATGCAATTTTGTATACATTTTGGACTTTTCTACAATTTACCCAATTGAGGGGTTTTATTTGCAATTTTTCACATACATTATGTTCCTTAGATATTATATTATCATTCTTGAGATTTTTGAGCCATGGGGCTCCTATTTGAGCTATGGTTTGAAGGTGTTTACATAAAGGGTAGTTTAGGGTTTACCCCTTCATGGATGAGCTACCTTTAGTAGCTATCAACTAAGGAATTATGTGATTGGCTGAGAAATTTGACAAAGGAAGGACAAGCAGGTCTATACAGATAGTGGGAGAGATGCTTGTGTGTGTTCTTATATATTCTTAATAATTTAAAGCCATAGACACTTGGATAGATACTAGAACTTCAACTTTTTCTTTTTCTTTATCTTAAAGTGTCATATACTTATCCCCAAGCACCAAAATGATCCATTTCCTCTCCACCACTTCCCTCCTTCTCCCAACCTCGTTCTCCCTCTATTCAGCCACGAATTTTTCTTCCCAAGGAATAAGAAAGTGGGGATATTCTTGGAAAAAATTCTAGGGTTGTAATTGAATTCCTTTTTGGCCTAAAAAGCTTCCTCCTAGTGATATTGACCTAAAAGTATAAGTTTTACCTTATTTAATCCATTTATTTATTTGCTCTTCTTCCTCCTATATCTCTGCTGGTTGGAACCATGTTGTTCCATGGTGAAAGTGGCCCTAGAACTCAAAAATTCATCCTTCTTGTTTCTTTTTCTAGGGTTTTGCTTCTTTGTAGAGAGAAGTGCCTATTTGGCCAAGTTCAGATCTGAATCTAGGGATTTCTTGCCTTATTTGCTCAAGATTCTTACTGTTTGATATCTGACCTACTCTATAGAGGTGATTTATATAACGTTCTTCACTTATATTGCTTACTAGAAGCTTGTTAGTTCATGATCATGCTTGAATGTGATGATCTAAGCATAGAGAAACCATGCTTATTTAGAATTACGAATTTTTGTGGTTTTCCCTGTTTTATTCCAGTTCTATATGAACTTGTAAACATGTTTACAACCTTCCTAAGGTGTAACATGGTCGGGGACTGGTTGATAGCAACAACCTATGGTGCTATGTACAAATAATTGATGGTTCAAATTAGGGTTTTCAAGCTATTTCCTTCTCTATCACACAACTGATGGTCATACCATTCAACAACCAATGGCGTTGTTATCTTGGCAACTGATGTTCCTAATCAAGGGTTTCAAATTTAATGTGACAACCTATGGTCACCCCCTTAGGTCAGGTTTTGTCTCAATTAGACACATACTTATCATCCACTAAGTATGCTAATGATGTTATCAATTGATGATGACATTAGCTTAATATTTGATGGTGTTAACTAAATGTATTACTAATATAACCACCAATGGTGACCTAATGATCACAATTAATGGTACATCAAGTCATTACCATTTATGATGAGTTAAGAATGCAATTGTGGATTTGACTAAACCTTGAACCAATGGTTCCTTGGTTCAATTGATCTAATGGTTAGACCTATACTTCAATTGATTACCTTGAACAATGAACCTGATCCAATGAATAATATTGGATGCTTCAACATCTATTGGATTAGAATAAATCACATGGCATTATATGTGGGTCCTAGTGATGATAATTCGATGGTTTAATACCATTAATTTGTAGTCTTATATTTTCCATCATATAATTATATTTGAAAAATCACTATAATAAGTGGATGTGTAAATCCCATGTGATCTAGCTTGTTATACCTAACCTTAATGTAATTATATGATGTTGATTGGTTATGATCAGACCTCTTGAATGATTAATGTGATAATGAATTACACTCTTCTTGTGTTGAAATCACATTGTAGTACTATTTGAATATCATAGTGCCTTGCCATGATAGTATCTATGGACACATATGTGCTAATGATCTTTTGAGCCTTGTTTAAGACATGGAATGATGATGATAACCTTACTATGAATAATGTGATGGTCTTAACGACCTTTGGGCATGTTTGAAGCCATGATTGAGGTGAAATCCTCTTCATGTTCCAATAAGGGTTAAAACCCTGGAACTTGTGATAAGATATTGGTATCTTGTAAAAGTATGATGATAAGTGTGGTCCATTAATTTGCAATGAATGATAGCATGTGGTAATGTGATTAAGATTTATATCTCAAATATTTTATATATTTTGAAGTTTTTATATATATACTCTTGTTAGAAAAGAATTAGGTTTTGAATGTCTATTTGTATGATTTAACCTTAATTCACCCAATTGGCATAACTAATTAAGTGAAACTTTAATCATGTAGTGCCCTGTGCTATAGATCTATCTGGGTGTCAGAAATTGCCAGATAGTGAAATGAGTATTCCTAAGGGATACTCGGAGCGCATACTAATGAGTATGTGGGGTGCTTGTCATCCTGAATTCAAGTGTTAGGGAGGATAACAATGGTCATACCTAGCCCTCAGTTTGAGAACGGCTGCGGTTACACACACACACACACACACACACATATATATATATATATATATATATATATATATATACATACATATATATATATATATATGAGATTGGAGGACAACTATGGTTGTACCTCAGTTTGTAGGGTATGCATACCCACCTCCTTTCACTAGTGTCATGACCTGTACCAAGGACGGACTAGGCTGTTAGCAGCTTGACCTTATGTGTCGCAGTGGCAGACCCGTACTGATCGGGGGCGGAGAAGATCTTAGGAGTCCGGCTCTTCCTAGATCTTATATGGCACTGATTTTGACTTAGTAGTGATTAGTTGGGATTTGAGTGGTATTTCTCAAATCCCTCAGGGAAATGAAATAAAAGAAGTGATACCAGCCGTGTAGTATAATTGTAGGGTTTTAATACGTATCACATTGGTTTATTAACCCTTGTCTTATCTTTATACTACATAGTTCTTACATGATGCAGACTTATGAAAATTGTGTAATTCTACTTGATGTTACAACTTATTTGCTTAACTGCTTAGTATGCTTAAACTATTCAATCTGTTCATATTACTTATTCAATACCTAACTGCTCAATGTATTTACTGTTAATTAATATGTTACAATCAATATATGTTGGAAAGAGTTATATCTCTCGCTGGGACTGGGTCTCACCCATGGGTCACCACACTTTTTTTAGGTGGTCGGGGGCAACAAGGTCGAGGTTGTGCTGTGGAAGAGAACCAACCTAGTGATCAATAGATTTAGAAGATTGGTTAGCTGTAGATGTTAGTAGTAGTGTCCTAGTGTCGTCCTTTTACTCTCAGGTCTGGGTATGGGATGTGTTTTCTAGATTATATACTTTTATCGACACGATATTTTGGTAGTATGCCAATGTTTGTAAATATATGGCTTGTACATGTGAAATATATTTTGTATGCATGATGTGACTGAGGTCTTTGGACCCATATGTAAATACTTGTACAATATATGAGAATGGAATGATGGACCTTTTGTAAACGTTCTATAGTATATTTACACTGTTGGAATCTGTTTTAATTATTCTGCATTTTTGACAATGTGATTAATTAATAGTTGATAGTGTTTTGTGTTTTGAATAATCTTGTATAGTGTGACGAGGTGTCACAGTTAAGTTGGTATCAGAGCTCTAGGTTTACTGAGTCTACAGGGAAATAGGACTTAGATTTGAGTCTGTTCTTATGTATCTAACATATCTGATCATAGTTTATGCTTATGCAGATATGTCTGAAGGACATGAAGAACACGTTGAGAGTAGCTATGTTGCACCAGGAGGAGGTGTAGGGAGGCAGGAACATGATGAGAGAGTGCCAGAAGAAGGGCTAGAGCAGCCCACAATGCCTCATCTAGACCCGACGATGATGGCCAATCCCAAGTTTTAGCATATGTTTAGACAGATGATGGCCACAATTACACATATCGCTGACAGAGTGCCAGCACCTCAAGCTAGGGTAGCCACATCTAATGTGGAGTCCCAAGGTGTTGGGAAGACATTTGAACGTATTAGACGTGTTGGGGCGATTGAATATGCAGGTACTTCTGATCCAGCAGACGATGACATGTGGTTGACTGAGCTAGAAAAGGCGTTCAAAATCCTAAACATCACTGAAGAAGACAAAGTTAAGCATGCAGTATACTTGTTGAAGGGTAGTGTTGGACACTGGTGGGCCATAGAAGATGAGAAAAGGCCAGGAGTTGTGATAGGATGGGAGGAGTTTTGGAGGGAATTTGTTAGTCAATATTTTCCAGAGACCTGCCTAGATGAGAAAATCTCTCAATTCGAGAAGATTCGTCAGGGATCTATGACTATCAATGAGTATGAATCAAAGTCTATGGAACTTCTAAGGTTCTGCCCGCACATTGCATCAAATGACAAGGAAAGGATCTGGAGATTTGAGAAGGGTCTGAGTACAGAGTTGACTTCTACAACATCAACCATGGAGAATAGGGAAAGGTTTTCCACCTTTGTGGAATCTGTCAAGAGGATTAAGAGATATGCTATAGAGAAGTGTGAAACTAATGCTAAGAAGCGACCTATGCAGTTTCAAGGGCAATCATTTGGAGGCTTTAAGAAGCTAAGGTTTTTCCCACCGCCGTCACAACCAAGGTCAACCTTCACTGAACCAAGATCACATGCATCGTCATGGTGGACCCCAAGTAGGGGTAGAGGTCACAGTTTTCCACCGACACGAGCTCACAGTTCATCATCAGTCTCAGTTATAGGGCCATTTAAACCACATAATGATAACCAAGTGTGTCATCAATGTGGACAGACAAGGCATATTATATGGAATTTCCCTATGAAGGTTGAGGAGGTGACTCAGCAACCAAGGCAGAATCAACATGGATCACAAAAATGATAGTTTGATACTGGTAGTAGCAGAGGATGTGGTCAAGCATCCCATGCAGGATCCTTAGGACAGGCATGTAGAGGATGTGGACGACAGTAGGCAACAACTAGGTTCTATGCCATGACCCAGCCAGAAGTAGTGGTCAATCCACGAGTCGTGACAGGTCAGATGGAGTTATTTCATTATGATATGTCTGCTTCTTGTTTCGTATTTGTGTTAGTAGACCCGGGTGCGACACACTCTTTTATCACCAGAGAGGTGATAGATAGTTGTTATCTACCTGTTAGTCTTAGATCTGATAGCCTACACCTAGAGACTACTTTGGTTGATTCCGCCGAGTTGCGAGAAGTGTGCCCTTCTTGTGTTCTTTCTTTTTCTGGACACAACATTCAAGTGGATCTTTTTCCACTTGACATGCATGGTTTTGATGTAATCCTAGGAGATACCTTAGAAAAATACAAGGTAGTCATGGACTATAGTACTAAGGTGGCGACATTCCATGATGGAGATATACTGTGGATTTTGTAGGGTGATAGGAAGATTCTTCCTACATGTTTGATGTCAGCTATGACAGCTGAGTGGTTGATGAGACAAGGATGTGAGGCTTTCTTAGCTCGTGTTGTGGATACCAAGGCGGGAGGTCCTAGTATCCAGGAGGTACCAGTGGCACGAGAATTTGAGGATGTCTTTCTTGAGGAATTTCCTAACATTCCCCCTCCTAGAGAGATTGAGTTTGAGATCAATCTTGTTCCCGGAACACAACCCATATCGCAGTCAGCATACAGAATGGCACCAGCAGAGATGCAGGAGTTAAAGAAACAGTTACAAGAACTATTAGAGAAGGGCTTTATCAGGCTGCGCACTTCCCCTTGGGGCACTTCCATGTTGTTTGTTAAAAAGAAGGATAATTCAATGAGGTTGTGTATAGACTACAGACGGTTATATAAGGTGACAATAAAGAATAAGTATCCTTTGCCGAGGATTGATGATCTTTTTGATCAGTTGAGAGTCACCACTGTGTTTTCAAAGATAGACCTGAGTTCAGGTTACCATCAGTTGAGAATTAAGGCTGATGGCATACCCAAGTTAGCTTTTAGGACTAGGTATGGTCATTATGAGTTTTTGGTTATGCCGTTTGGGCTAACCAATGCACCTGTAACTTTTATGGATCTAATGAATAGGGTGTTTAGACCTTATCTTGATTAGTGTGTTGTCGTGTTCATAGATGATATCCTGATATACTCCAAGGATAGTCAAAAACATGAGCAACACCTTCACTAGGCATTGACTTTGTTGAGGCAACATCAACTATATGCTAAGTTCAGTAAGTGTGAAGTCTGGTTATCTGAAATGTCTTTTCTGGGCCATGTTATATCTGCAAAAGGCGTTTGTGTTGATCCCAATAAAGTGGAATCTGTACTAGAATGGGAACAACCAAAGACAGTGACAAAGATCCGTAGTTTCCTAGGCCTGGCAGGTTACAAGAGGAGGTTCATCAAAGACTTTAGTTTTATAGCGTTATCCCTAACTAGGTTAACCAGGAAGGATGTTCCTTTTGCTTGGAATGATAAGTGTCAACGTTCTTTCTAGCTTTTGAAAGAAAAGTTGACTAGTGTACCAATATTAGTACTGTCAGAGCAAGGAAACGGCTATATTGTCTTTTATGATGCTTCAAAGAATGGGTTGGGATGCGTGTTGACGCAGGATAAAAATGTGATTTCTTTTGCTTCGCGGCAGCTTAAGAAACATGAGGAGAATTACCCAGCACATGATCTAGAGATTGTAGTGTTGGTCCATGCCTTAAAGATCTAAAGACACTATCTTTATGGAGAAAAGTGTCAGATCTTCACTTACTACAAGAATCTACAATATATCTTCTCAAAATAGGAGTTGAATATGAGGTAGAGGAGATGGATGGATTTGATTAAGGATTATGATTGCATAATAGATTATCATCCAGGGAAAGCTAATGTGGTAGCTGATGCATTGAGTAGAAATTTGTCTTCATCATCAATGGTAGATAATGAACAATTAAATTCCTTGATGTGCCATAAGAGAGATATGCTAGTGTCTCTTCTCCAGATGAATGTATAGCTAGATGTTTCTTTGCATGAAGGATTGTTGGCACAGTTACAAGTGAAACCTACCTTGAGACAATAGATTCATGATGCACAGCAAAATGATACTGTGATACAGAACATCCGATCAGGGATTGGTAGTGAAAAGTATGATGGCTTTCATGAGGCAGATGATGGTATAATTTGTTACTACAATAGGATTGTAATTCCTGATGTTGATAGGTTGAGGAAGATAATACTTGAGGAGGATCACTCCTCCATGTCTAGGTCTAAAGTGTGATGTGGCAGAGTTCATTGCCAAATGTTCAACTTGTCAATAGGTGAAGGCTGGGCACCAGAAGCATGTAGGGACATTACAACCCTTGCCAATACCATAGTGGAAATGGGATCATATTACTACGGACTTTGTGGTTGGTCTTCCTAGGACGGCCGGGTCATGATTCCATATGGGTGATAGTAGATAGATTGACTAAGTCAGCTCATTTTCTTCCAGTTAAGATGACGTTTACAGTAGAGAAATTGGCACAAATATATGTTGATGAGATTGTCCATCTACATGGCATTCCAGTGACTATAGTTTCTGACAGAGGTCCACCATTTACAAGTCATTTTTGGGAGCATCTTCATTCAGTAATGGGAGCTGAGATTCAGTACAACTTTTCATCCACAGACGGATGGCCAGTCTGAAAGGACTATTCAGACTTTAGAGGATCTCTTGAGGGCATGTGTGCTGCAATTTTTTGGTAGTTGAGATGTACATCTAACTCTGATAGAGTTTGCGTACAAAAATAGCTATCAAAGAAGCTTAGATATGGCCCCTTATGAGGCTCTATATGGTAGACAATGTCAGTATCCTCTTTACTGATATGAGACATGTGAATATCAACTTTTAGGTCCTGAGCTAGTACAACAGACTACAGTAAAGATTAAAGTGATACAACAATAGTTGAAAGCAGCCTAGGACAGGCAGAAATCTTATGCAAATAACTGACACAGACCACTTGAGTTCCAAGTGGGAGATAGAGTATATCTTAAGGTTTCTCCTTGGAAAGGTGTGCTGCGGTTTGGAAAGAAGGGTAAGTTGGCTCCTAGATTTATGGAACCATACCCTGTCCTATCTCGTTTTGGAAAGGTAGCATATAAGTTGGAGCTACCACCAGAGCTACATAGATTGAATGATGTCTTTCACATCTCTATGTTGAGAAAATTCCATCCAGATACTAACCAGACAATCCAACCAGTAGAGGTTGAGTTAGATGAGGATATCTCCTATGTTGAGGGTCCTATGTTGATCCAGGATAAGAGGGTGAAAAGATGAAGAGAAAAGATATAATACTAGTGAAAGTTTTGTGGAATCACCATGGCATAGAGGAATCCACATGGGAACTAGAGAATGAGATGTGTAGAAAATACCAATCTCTTTTTGCGTAGGATTTTGGGGGCAAAATCTTTGTTAGGGGTTTATAGTTGTAAGGCCCCTGAACTTGCTTAATAAGTTGAATGAGCTTAATTACCATAATTGAATACTTATAACCCTAATATAAGCTTTTGATATGTTTTGAAATCATAAGACAAGCTTAAGTTTCAAATTTGTTCCAATTTGGACATTGTTTGAGCAAGTTATGTAATTATCTGTATATTTTGGACTTTTCCACAATTTACCGAATTCAGGGGTTTTGTTTGTAATTTGTCACATACATTATATTCATTAGATGTTATATTATCATTCTTGAGATTTTTTATCCATGGGGATCCCATTTGAGACATGGTTTGAAGGTGTTTTCATCAAGGGTATTTTAAGGTTTACTCCTTCATGGATGAGCTACCTTTAGTAGCTATCAACTAAGGAATTATGTGATTGGCTGGGAAATTCGACAAAATAAAGCCAAGAAGGTCTATAAAGATATTGGGAGAGCTTCTTGTGTATGTGCTTGTATATTATTAATTATTTAAAGCCATGTAAACTTGGATAGATACTAGAACTTCAACTTTTTCTTTTTCTTTATCTTATATATACTTATTCCCAGGCACCAAAACAAGCCATTTCCTCTTCACCACTTCCCTCCTTCTCCCAGACTCATTCTCCCTCTATTTATCTATGAATTTTACTGCCCATGGAAGAAGAAAGTCGGGATCTTTTTGGGAAAAAAATCTAGGGTTGCAATTGAAGTCCTTTTTGGATCTAAAAAGCTTCCTCCTAGTAATATAGACCTAAAAGTGTAAGTTTTACCTTATTTACTCCATTTAATTCTTTTCTTTCTTCCTCCCATATCTCTCCAGGTCATAACGATGTTGTTCCATGGTGAAAGTGGCCTAGAACTAAAAAATATACCCTTCTTATTTCTTTTTCTAGGGGTTTGCTTCTTTGTGGAGAGAAGTGCCTATTTGGCCAAGTTCAGATCAGAATCTAGGGATTTATTGCCTTATTTTCTCAATATTCTTGCTGTTTGATATCTAACCTACTCTATTGAGGCAATTTATATAACATTCTTCACTTATATTGCTTACTAGAAGCCTGTTAGTTCATGATTATGCTTGGATGTGATGATCTAAGCATAAAGAAACCATGCTTGTTTAGAATTACGAATTTTTGTGGTGTTCCCTATTTTGTTCCAGTTCTATATGAACTTGTAAACATGTGTAAAACCTTGCTAAGGTGTAACATGATCTGGGATAGGTTGATAGCAACAACCTATGGTGCTATGTACAAAACAGTTGATGGTTCAAATTAGGGTTTTCAAGCTATTTCCTTCTCGATCACACAACTGATGGTCATACCATTCAACAACCAATGACGTTGTTATCTTGACAACTGATTCTCATGATCAAAGGTGTCAAATTTATTGTGACAACCGATGGTCACCCCCTTTGGTCAGGTTTTGTCTCAATTAGACATATACTTATCATCCACTAAGTATCCTAATGATGTTATCAATTGATAATGACATTAGCTTAACATTTGATGGTGTTAACTAAATGTATTACTAATCTAACCACCAATGGTTACCTAATGATCAAAATTAATGGTACATCAGGTCATCACCATATATGATGAGTTAAGAATGTAATTGTGGGTTTGACTAAACCTTGAACCAATGGTTCCTTGGTTCAATTGATCTAATGGTTAGACCTATACTTCAATTGATAACCTTGAACAATGAACCTAATCCAATGAATAATATCGGATGCTTCAACATCAAATGGATTAGAATAAATCACATGGTATTATATGTGGGTCCTAGTGATGATAATTTGATGGTTCAATACCATTAATTTGTAGTCTTATATTTTTCATCATATAATTATATTTGAAAATTCACTATAATAAGTGGATGTGTAACTCCCATGTGATCTAGCTTGTTATACCTAACCTTAGTGTAATTATATGATGTTGATTGGTTAGAATCAGACCTCTTGAATGATTAATGTGATAATGAATTACACTCTTCTTGTGTTGAAACCACATTGTAGTACTATCTAAATATCATAGTGCCTTGCCATGTTTGTATCTATGGACACATATGTGCTAATGATCTTTTGAGCCTTGTTTAAGGCATGGAATGATGATGATAACCTTACTATGAATAATGTGATGGTCTTAACGACCTTTGGTCATGTTTGAAGCCATGGTTGAGGTGTAATCCTCTTCATGTTCCAATAAGAGTTAAAACCCTGGAACTTGTGATAAGATATTGGTATCTTGTAAAAGTATGATGATAAGTGTGATCCATTAATCTGTAATGAATGATAGCATGTGGTAATGTGATTAAGATTTATATCTCAAATATTTTATATATTTTGAAGTTGTTATACATATACTATTGTTAGAAAAGAATTAGGGTTTGAATGTCCATTTGTATGATTTAGCCTTAATTCACCCAATTGGCATAATTAATTAAGTGAAACTCTAATCATGTAGTGCCCTGTGCCATAGATCTATCTGGGTGTCAGAAATTGCCAGATAGTGATATGAGTATTCCTAAGGGATACTCGTAGCGCATATTGATGAGTATGCAGGGTGCTTGTCATCCTGAATTCAAGTGTTAGGGAGGATGACAGTGGTCGTACCTAGCCCTCAGTTTGAGAACGGCTACAGTCGTGTCTCAGTGATTATATATATATGATGAGATTAGAGGACAATTGTGGTTGTACCTCAGATGGTAGGGTATGCGTACCCACCTCCTTTCACTAGTGTCGTGACATGTACCAAGGACGGACTAGGCTGTTAGTAGCTTGACCTTATATGTCACTGTGGCGGACCCGTACTGACCGGGGGCGGAGAAGATCTTAGGAGTCTGACTCTTCCTAGATCTTGTATGGCACTAATTTTGATTTAGTAGTGGTTAGTTGGGATTTGAGTGGTATTTCTCAAATCCCTCAGGGCAATGTAATAAAAGAAGTGATACCAATCATGTATTATAATTGTAGGATTTTAATACTTATCACATTGGTTTATTAACCCTTGTCTTGTCTTTACACTACATAGTTCTTACATGATGCAGACTTATGAAAATTGTGTAATTATACTTGATGTTACAACTTATTTGCTTAACTGATTAGTATGCTTGAACTGTTCAATATGTTCATATTGCTTATTCAATACCCTAATTGTTCAATGTATTTACTATTAATTAATATGTTATGATCAATATATGTTGGAGAGAGTTATATCTCTCGCTGGGACTGGGTCTCACCCGTGGGTCACCACACTTTTTTTAGGTGGTCACAAGTAGTAAGGTTGAGGTCATGCTGTGGAAGAGAACCGACCTGGTGATCAATATATTCAGAAGGTTGGTTAGTTGTAGATGTTAATAGTAGTGTCCCTGTGTCATCCCTGTACTCTCAGGTCTGGGTATGGGATGTGTTTTCTAGATGATATACTTGTATCGACATGAGATTTTGGTAGTATGCCAATGTTTGTAAATATATGGCATGTACATGTGAAATATCTTTTATATGCAGGATGTGACTAAGGTCTTTGGACCCATATGTAAATCTTGTACAGTATATGAGAATGGAATGATGGACCTTTTGTAAACATTCTAGAGTTTATTTACACTATTGGAATCAGTTTTAATTATTCCACATTTTTGACAATGTGATTAATTAGTAGTTGATTGTGTTTTGTATTTTGAGTAATCTCGTTTAGCATGACGAGGTGTCACAATATAAGATAGTTCTAACTCTATATAGCATTCCCATGCATATACATATTTTAGAACTTTAATAAAAATTTCTCAACGTAATCCTAGACATTCCCATGGTCAAGGATACATTATCAAAATAGATATTCCCTACTTCATATCTCTTCCCATAATATAATGATAGGCAGAAAACATGTAAACATGATGGCCAGTCATGCATACCAGAAACCAAACACCATATCTTGTTTTGAAATAGTATATAAACTAATACCAAATATGAAATTTGAGTTCACATGAGTCATTATATGGGAGCTACTATGCCATACCCAACAAATGGAGTTCTACTCACACATGGAAAGGAAATATAGTCACAATCAATAAATCATTGAATAGAACATGTGTAGAGAGAGTAATAACAAATAAATCCATTTGAATGAAGAACATATGAGAATCTTTGAAGGAGGGATGGAGATTCATATATGCAACTGCTCCTTGCTTCAGTAACCTCTTCTCTTAAGCATCGAAATGGAATGAAGAAGAGAAATAGAGTTAAGATGAGGTTCCCTTGTGAGAAATCCTTGCTTTTCTCCAAAATCACCCCTCCTCGGCTCTTACTTAGTTTTTGGTCTCAAAACACTCGAAATGATCTGTCCCCCTCTCCCCAAGGGTGTGGTTAGTTATAAAATTGTCGATCATTTAATTCTAAAATTTTATAGAAAATGTACCTTACATGGCATGTGAGTAAGTCAACACGGTGTGTGAGATTCAGTTTCCACTTTAGGTGGTCCACGATCGTAAATGACTGTAACGAACTAAAATTTAGAATCTTACCCTATTCTATGATTAGAAATCTAATTTGATTGGTTTCTTAGATTTGACCAAACAAGAGTAAAAATTAAAATATATTTATATAATGACTTAATTATGTGCCAACATGTAAATAAAATCATGAAATATGTTACATATTTTCTTTAATATCATAATGGCTATATAAAAATGAATAACATGCTTTGGAGTAACAATCAATAATTCCATGTCCATAAATAATAATAACGTTCTATCATTTTGAAAATATATAAATAACAAAGTAAATATGTTAAATGTGGAATTTTGTGCATAATTAATATATAGTTCTTTTAAAAATGTATTGAAGATAATAAGACTTAGTCGAGAGAACGTTTTGTTTTGATAAAAATTATGGTAAATAGTCAAACATTATAATGGTGCCATAACTCATAAAAGGAAAATTCAAAAGTAAAATATAATGATAAAATGTGTTCCTTGGGTCCCAATTGCCTTGGGTGCCAAGTTACACATTTTTTGCATAATGATAACTATTTTAATTATATTTGGAAAAGAATATAGGAAAGAGCTAAAAGAATTTAATAAATTACTAAAAGTCTCCAAAAGTGGAGTGAAACCTCAAATTCGAAATGCACATACTAGAATTAGCCTATGTGTGAATTTTTATCTAATTTAGACAATCTAAAATATTATAGTGTATTTAGGAGAGAGAACGTACATTTAGGCCCAAAAAATTAAATAACTTGTTAAATAACCCCGAAAGGGAAAATTAGTCGTAAAATCCTATTTTACATGTTTTGGTGTGTTAAGGGCCAAGTTTTACATGTTTTAGGAGTTTCTAGATGCCTCAAATTCCTTAAGGAAAGAAAATGAAAGATAAGGCCAAAGTTATTTAATTTATTATTATAAAGAAAATATCTAATATTCAAATAATTAATTAAACCAACTTGTATGGATTGTAATAAGTAAAATTGTGGTATAACATAATGGGAAACAATGTTGTACATGCAACATAAAAGAAATCAAATCCAGAATTTATTTTAGAAACTCACTAATTAATACAAACGTAAATTATAGCATTGCACTCATATGTACTAAACAAATAGATGTAAAATGTCAGTAGTAAAGAGAAGTAAGAAAATACAAATTTCTCTCTTTAATTATCTTAAGAGGTTGTTATTAATATTATGGAAACATTAACATATATTTGGAAACTAAGTTACTATTGTCTGAAAGAAATTAGAAATAAACATAGTTGAGGATAATAAAGAGAGATTAAGGAACTTAAGTAAATATGATATATTCTTTACTTCTCTCATGAATGGAAAATTTTGAAAGGATCATAAATACTCAACATCGTAAGTAAAATGTTCATGTATATGAAATAATCCACTATAAAATTTTAAACAAGAAAGTAATGTCAAATTTGTTTTTCATGTATTAATTGGTCCGATTGCCAAATTCATTTTTTTTGTGTTGGATACTACTAATACCCATAAACAAATTATAATATAAATTAACAAGATAATTTTAAAAAGATTCAAAATAAGTAAATGACATATTGAACATTCTAAAAATGAAAACTAATGTACAGTTCGAATTCTTTATGTCTTAATTAACATATGTGTCAAAATTTACTTTATTTTAACTTTGTCTGGACTTTCAAATAAATTTGAAAAGAGAATAATAATTGAAAACATCAATTATTAATTGTTTAATTTAATACATTCTATTTGATATGGTTTTTAATTTTCTTACCTATCATTTGTTTACAAATTCTTTACTTTTCCCCATTTACAATATATGTTGTATATTTTCCTTAGTAAACAAAAATAGGTAAGTTTATTTATACCCAAGCCAAATAGTCCTATATATAGACCCCTCCCCATGGCCTTCACACACATAGAAATCACTTGACCAATAGGCCACCCTATCCCTCTCCTGTATCTTCCTATTCAAGTCCCTTGTATGAGCCATCAAAGATTTGTATTTTCATGGTGTGATCTTTTCTGGACCGCCAATGTTACAAACCTTGAAACAATTTCTAATCCTAACATGGATATAAGATTTAGATTTTAACAAGTTGACTAACACCCTAAGTTATATTTGCATCCCATATTATTCTATTTGAGCAATAAACCTAGTTTCTCACTCTCTTGACTACTATCCTACACAATCTCTCTCTTATAAAAATTTATTACATGTGTAATATTCTACTTGATTTTGATATTATGATCTTCCAACTTTATTTGTTCTATAAAAGAATGAACTTTTACTTGCCTCTACATCATGCATCTCGTGTGATTTAATAACCCTAGAGTAGTGTGATTACATTAGTTTTTGGGTTGTGGGTCCATGTTGTATTTTTGGGATGGAGGTTGTGTGCCCCATACCCAGGTTTTTTGCCCACTTTTATATATACGGGGAGATGGTTGTGTACCATACTTTATCAAGTTTCAAGGTTGTGAGCCTTATCCGCCATTGTTATTTATATTGTTCTAGTGTTATTCTTATCTCACATGAATGCAAGTTGTTATTATTGTGATAGGTTTTGTTCCCACTTATATATATATATATATATATATATATATATATATATATATATATATATATATATATATATATATATATATATATATATATCGGGGAGATGGTTGTGTGCCATACTCTAGCAGGTTTTAAGGTAGTGATCCTTGGAAGCCATTGTTATTTATATTCTTCTAGTGCTATGCTTATCTCACATGCATGTATGTTGTTATTATTGTGGTGGGTTTTGTGCACAAATATATCTAAATGTGCTTGTGTGGCACAATCTTTATGTTTTATTTAATGGAAAGTATTTCTATTGTTTAACATCTTTTGAATTCATATTCTTTTATACCCAGTTGGGTAGTCCTTTCCTTTTTCCATGGGAAGTCTTGTTTATTCGATAAACTTTATTTCTCATAGTACTCAATACTTGATTTAGTATGCACATACCAACGTTTTGCTGATTTATCTACTTTTCTCCTCTTGATGGGGTACACTTCCAAACCCAAGTTTAGATCAAGGAGAAGATAACCAAGTTGGACCAGGACCACATCAAGTTTAGCACAACCTTTAGGGAGACTTTCTTAAGGTCGTTAGGCGATCCTCAGCTGATCGTTTAGTATAGTTAGTTTTTAATATGTATCACCTTACGTGGTGAAGTATTGTGACAATATCAAGCTTTGTAATAGTTAGATATTTTGTATTCTGCTTCTACATTTGATATCATGATACATACATTTTGAATAAATTGATTATCATCCTTCTCTGAAAAAATTATAGTGGTGTCTAATATATATGATGTTTCCTTTTTATTTAATTTAGTAGGGAGTGTATCCCCTTTAGGGTCCCAGTCCTTACAATGACACCGTGTGGAGGATCCATACTGTGTAAGGGAAATTTCCTTACAATTTTTTGATCTGTCTGAGCTGTGTCGTGTATCTGATCCACACACGACTCGTTGTATGTTGAATAATGAACTCCAAAATTTTGGGAAACTTTAGAAATGCCAAATAGATCAGATTTTGAGCATTTTTCCTTCAATGTGGGTGAAATATGGGATACCTACAATTCAAACCATACCACAAGTAAGAACGATAAAAAGTAACATTCTAGAATGAATGAGAGTAGAATTATGGTTAAAATGAGTGAAGTGTGCAACCAAAAGTGGTTTAAAATATGATATGATTTGTACACATCAAAACCCCCTAAGCTTGTACCATTGCTTGTCTTCAAGCAAAAAGAATCACATATATGGCTAGAGATAAATAGATGGGAACAAATGAAATCTAAGTGAATATGAATTGGTAGATCCCGAAATGATAGTTTTCATCATTTAGATATGTAACTAAACATGAAATCAATTCTAACTCCCAAGATAGGATTTTAAGTTCGAATAGACATTCAAATTGCCTTGGATGAATCGATTATAGAGCCATCAGTATAAATAAGATGGCAGATCCAAAAATATAATGATTTGCCACAAATCTCAATGAAATGAAATGAGAATTCCTTTTAAGAATCCAATCTCTTGCAATGACATTGTTATTCAAGAAATATTTTCAATTTGTTATCAGGGTGTGGTACCCGACTGCTAATATAGGCTTATGCACACATGGAATACCGTACGGGCATTTATTTCCCTCTTTAAAATGTAATACCTGACCTTCATTGAGTTGGTGGACAATGTGGGTGACTTAGCCATCTTTTGTGGGGTTTGGATTTTCAACTGAATATCATAATTTCCCCCTTATTATGTGATTCAAGCTCTGCTTTAGAATCATGTGGATCTATGCTAACTCACCTTCCATTATTTCTAGTCATGCAGGTGGATAATCATTTTGTGACACTCTCAAGTAGAGTAGTGAAAAATACATTATAGGGTTGGAAATGTCATATTATTGCTACACAAAGCTATAAAATTGAGAAATTCAAGGCATTTGAATCATTACATGGTTTAAGATCATGAGTGGGAGAATACTAATTCATGTTTAGGTAAATACCTAAATACAGAGATGAATAGCTATAATATAAAAAAAATCAGTCAAGGGGATTCATGCCCAATTGTCATCATATAGCCATTATATTAATGTAAGATGATGATTCAAGCAATAGGGAAGATATTGATTACAATGACAATTTTCCACTCAACATCATGCAAAAACATGAAAAGAAATGCAAATCATGCAAATAACAAACTAAATGACATAACTAAATGACATGAGAAGTAAAACCAAAACTATCGTTTGGTTTGACCCCCATAACTTTAAAATTTGTAGTGTCCTCACTGCTCATAACAAATCTTTAAGTGTTGTAAAATTGGATACCTCAGTATATATATATATACATATATATCAAAAACCTCATGGGAAGGTTGGAGGTGCTCCAAAAATAGGATTAGGTTAATGATATCCATGGAGGAAGATGGTCCTGGAGGTGGAGATGGATGTGGAGGGTAGCCATAATGACCCTAAGAAATGTGCCAAGAGTTCATCGTGGACACCATGTTGTGGATGATGGCAACGCTCTAGGACAAGCCAGTGTACTACTAAGAGATGCAGGTATCTTGATCATCAAAAGTGTTTTGAACATTCCCATATAGTTGCCTCATGTCTGGGTACCTCCAAGTGAAGTCTGTTTGTGTACCCGTAGAAGGAGGTGGGGGAACATGAGCTATAGCTGAGGAAGACTGAGGCTATTCACTTGTAGAAGATCCTTCACTTTGAAAATACTTTTAGTTGGCTTTGTCTTTGAGAGTTGTGATGGCAAGGTTTGGGAACTGAGCAATTGAGGACTTCTTATGAATGTTCCAAAAATATTCTTCATTCTTGTCTTTTCCCAATAAGCCAAAGGAAATAAGGAAATCACAATCGACCCATTCTCCTCCATCTAGGGGGTCAATAATAGACAGATCAAGCTTCAAAGTAATAGCAAGTTTGGAGATTAAGCCCCCTATCATGATATCTCCCTTTGATTCATTCTGGATCTTTGTGATTCATGCAAGAAAATGATGTCGATTTTTACACCATAGCAATGCAACATAGCCCACATGAAAAATAAACCCAATTTACCAACCACACATTGCTTTTCTCTCCATGCAAAAACACATGTGCCAAAAAGATGGTGAGTGTGACGAAGAATCGGGTTATGAATGTGAGACACCCTAGCAGAAGTAGGATTATAGATTGTTTCTTCAGTGATCTAGATCCAGAAAGTGTTTGGCTGAAATTCCTCAGGCATGATGATATTGCCTTCATAGTCAAACACCATCAACTCACAAAATCTTTTCAAAGTTAACTTGAATGTATTGTTCATTAATCTGAATGAACTTACACCAAAAGGTTTGTGCTTATCATTCAGGTTTTGTTTTATTTTGGAAGTTGTCGAAACTCATATGTCAGGCAGGGGGAAGTGGGATCACTAGATATGTAAGGAGGCGGGATCACCCCCTTACTAAAGAAAAAATTTGAATAATTAACATCCATTCCAAACACACTCAAAGGTATGTTGGAATAGGTATAAATTTTCCAAATTTATTATAATGGTATGCAAGAGACCAAAGTGTAGCAGCAGAATAAAAATAACTTACTATATTCAACTTTCATAAAAGATTACACAAGTTCATCAAACTCTCCCATTAGGGTTTACAACAAGATACAACAAAAAGGATATGGATAGAGGGAAGTCTAAACTACTTCAAATCTTGTCTCCAAAACAACATCTCCAAGTGCTAGGCCCATGCTCAAAGCTATGTTCTCCTGATTCAACTCAACATCTTGTCCTAAACTGGGTGGTTGGGAAAAACACCCAGCAAAAGGGAAAGGAAAACAAAGTATGTGTCAAAAAATATGAATAGGATATCAAGGTAAAGAAAACATGTAAATAAAGGCTAATTTTCATCATAAGATGAATAGAACAAGAGTATGATGCTATATTTAAAAGAAACTTGCCATTAACAATTATATTCAAACGGATTTGCATGTAAGATAAGTATGTCTAGCTAACTAAGTAGGGTTGAGGCACCTACCAAACCTCTAACCTATAGGTGAGGGAAGAATAAGACATTCCCAATCACCTACACAATTATATAGGGGAGAATAAAAACATTCCATAGGGCGATTAAATACATGCCCTCTATGGGTGGTTGTACATAAGTACCACTACTTTAAATTAAATAGAACATAAATCTACATGCTAGAAAAATAGTCATCAAAAGAGTAGTCATAATATTCAATAAGCATGGCAGTGGGGTATAAGACCCAGAAAAGAAGAAATTATAATCTAATTTGAGGCATGAACAATATTAGGATTCATGAATTGAAGATTTAGGGTTCATTTAAGCCTCATTAGGGAAATATAGGATTTGGTTGCAATGATCCCAACATAGGGTGTAAGAAATGCACATACCTCTCTTATTGATATCAATTACTAACTTTTACCAGTTTAATTGAGTCCAAGTTCCACTTTGCCTATTTTCAATGTCTCAACATGTATTAGAGTACATAGTGCACATTAATGTATAGAAACCCTAGCCAATGAAGTGGCACCTCAGTGGCAAAAGTGATGATGTAAGACTGAGAGGTCATGAGTTCAAACCCAAGCGACGGGATGAATGAATCGCCATTTAAAAAAAAAGTATAGAAACCCTAATTTCAGAAATTTTTAGTAAAACTTAGATTTAGATTTTGAAAATATCACCAATGAACTTATTAGGTTCTCTTGATGAAGAAAATATATTTTTATTTTAATTTTGGAGTTATGATGATTAAGATGTAATTTTTGTGGATTTTATGCATCAAATTCATTTTACAAAAACCACCCTTCATCAAACCATGAAATCAAACCTTGAAAATATTTTTATTGGATAGAGAATAATTTTCCAATTCCAAAACATATTTATGTGTCAAATTTGGATAGGGTATTAGAAAATATGAATTTTTCGATACTAATCAATAGGAAATTGCCACATCATCAAACCGATCGAGATAATTAAAGAGAGAGGGACAGGGAGAAAACAACATTTGACCCAAGATCAGGTTTGATGTTGTATAGGTAACCAAACTAGAGCTTCTAGAGAAGGTAAAACAACAAGAAATTTTAGAAAAATATGGTAAAAAGAGACAGAAATCATCGATTTTAAACATAGAAGCATGAGTTTTAAGCATGTAGTAAGCAATATATGAGAAGGGGGTTAAAGGTGAGAACGTACAAACAACAAGGATCCCAAGATTAGAAGGTCCAGTTGTTCCAAGCCAAGCTCCTTTCTTGAGCAAAGATCACCTTCTCCACTTTAGAGGTGTAAACCCTAGAAAAAGAGCATGGAGATGAGATGTTTTAGGGTTCTAGGTTGAGTTTTACCATGGGAAGGTCATGGTTCCAACCTGGAAGAAGGTGGGAGTAATATTAAAAACATGAAAATAGTGAAGGAAAGGAGGATACTTACTTGTTTGGGTCAAAATCACCATGGAGGAGCTTAAGAAATCCTAAATAGAGAAATTTGAAACCCTAGGAGCCTTCTTCACCAAGGTAGGCACCCTCTTTTACCTTGGGACAGAAACTTCATGGCCAAACATAGAAGGGATGATTCTCTAAGTTGGGGGAAAGAGAAGGAGAGGATTGCTTCTTGGATTGGGAGGTGGGAAGGGGTCGGCATGGCTTTATAAAGAAGGGGGCAAGCATGAGGTGTCTATGGGACTTTCCATGTGTTCTTAGGCTAAGGCTTCATGACCATGCAAGAGGCTTAGGCTAAGTCTTAATGGTCCTAAAAGCCCATGGAGGATTCTAGGCCATCCCAACCGTCCTCCAATCAAAGAAATAACCCCATTGGTTGATAACTTTTAAAGATAAGCTCATTTATAATGAGGGTAATCCCTATAATGCCCTTGGAGAGAAACACCTTCAAACCAAGGTGCAACAATGTGCCCCATGGTTCAAAATCTCAAGAATGGTAAGGTAATATCTACGGATTAAAATTCAGGTGATAATTTGTAAATAAAACCTCCCGATTGGGTAAATTGCAGAAAAGTCCAGAATGTACCTAAAATTGCAAGCTTGCACAAACAACATCCAAATTGGACCAAACTTCATCCACAAGTTATCTTTGATGTGTTGAATATGAATTTGCCATTATTTCCATATTTTGAAGTTATATAATCACATTATTCATTACTTATGCCTTTTACTCATTTTTTCTCTCTTAAACTTATCCTAATATTTCAAGGTTGTCCAAATTAGATGAAATTTGACATGTAGGCAAATTTTGATATGTAGATTCCGAATTTGAAGCTTGTTTCCAATTTTGAGACTTATTTTTATAAGATATGTCATATAGCCCATTAACGACCCATTACCTAAATTAATCATCCAATTAAGTTTCTTATCTTCATATTACCACCAAAATGAGTTATGTGGCATATAAACCTAAGATTTAATGTAAGGACATTAGGTTACATTAATGTGATCTATACATACATCAACTCATTG
Organism: Alisma plantago-aquatica; assembly: GCA_963693085.1. Classification (NCBI taxonomy): domain Eukaryota; kingdom Viridiplantae; phylum Streptophyta; class Magnoliopsida; order Alismatales; family Alismataceae; genus Alisma; species Alisma plantago-aquatica. Next base: position 1,340,552,299 of record OY856411.1, on the reverse strand, counting down.
GGGTTATACTAAACATCTTCAACCTTTTTGGCTAAGTCCAAAATGTCAACTTCTAGGGTAGGGTCTGAGATCTAGTATGTTACAAGTTATACATCATAGACCAGGCTGATAAAGACAATATATTCCCTAACTTCATAAAAAAATCGTTCCATGTCATTTAGATATGCAAACATGGTCAGGAGTACCGACCGAGAGGCAAGATGATAGAATATGACATCCTCTTCCGCATTGAGAGTGAAGTAGACCATGAAAACATAGGGTGCTTAGATGAAGAAAGCTCAGGTCCAAGCGTGCTTGCTTGGCAAATATATTGGCCCTCGGCATTTTGGCAGCTAATGGACAAAGTTACAAAGCATGACCTCAGAGAACATGACATGTGATTGTTGCTCCTTCTTCACGACCGATATGAGACAAGCACGACATGGACAATATCTTTTACAGTGTGTCTGTGGTTGGGTTGGGCACATACGTTGTTTAATGATGGGGGCTTGGGGTCTGGTGGTGGTGTGACTCATTCACCTCTCCTTCAGTTTATTTGGAGGTGCAGAGGGGATCAGAGGTGTGCATAGGGCAGTTGTGGTTGTAGTGATTGTGCTTCCTCACAACGTGAGTGAGATTAGTCGTGCTAGGAGGTGGTGAATGGTGACCGTTGATGAAGGGAAAACATATGGAGGCCTCACAGCATAGGACAAAATCAAAGATGGTGACTAGGGTTGCGGCTTACACTGTGTGAGGGAGAGAGGGGAAATGAATTGTGGCTTACACTGTGTGAGGGAGAGAGGGGAAATGAATTGAGTTAGGGCTTTGAAGCCCTATAATCGCTTGTAGACACGTCATAAGGCTATTGTGAAATTCCACACATTCACATGCCATGGTGCACTATCATACAGTGTAAGGGCTAAAGCCTACTGAAATCTCGAGATCTACCTTATGAGAGTCACACAGTGTGGCAGATGGCTACATGGCATAATGTGAGAGTGATGCCGATTTGTCAATTTATCTGCTTGATCTTCACACCACATGTATTTTGGTAACACGCCATAATGCATCCTTCATGTGAAATTGGGTATTTTCATCATGAAAAGCACACCTTGTGTCTTCCAAACTACATGGTGTAACTGATATATGTGGAAATGTTGCTTTGCACCCAATAATTCCACATGACGTGTGGATGGTTTTACACATCGTGTGATTGAAGTTGTTGTAGAATTGAAATATCTTGATCTAGGTCATTATTGGTATAGTATGCCCAGAGAGACAATCATATGATTATTGCAATGAGGCATATGATACTTGATTTGATAATGATAAAGGTAATTCCATTTATTATGTTTGTCTCACTCATGAGATGATGACACGTCATGATAGATGTCTAAAGAATGATGTGACTTGATGACATATGTCTTCAGGTTGAGGACCTGAACAATGAGACCATATGTATTATAAGAGTACATACATTCTTGTTATGTCCCTAGTCAGATATTATTGTGGAAGAAAAATAGACAACAATAATACATAAGACTAGAGTGTGTGTTGGCTGACGACAAAGTCTAATTAGTCATGATATATGATATCAAGTCAAGCACAAAGATATATGTTCGAGAACAGTATATCAGACATACCCACCATGAGAGTGATACATGGATACCATAGAATGGTATTCACAATCGTCTCTCATAGTGATAGTGGTTCTTAGACCTAAAATCACTACTTATCACATGTCGTTGGGTACACCTTGACATCATCAAATGCATTCCTAAAACATAGGTGTTATAAAGGTGATGGTTGGGTGACTTTGACACATGGGGATAGACTGTGAGTGATCAAGATAGGATTTGTCCCTCCTACAAGGAGTATGATATCCAGGCCCCCTTGATAAGCGAGACTGAGAATTGTATGGCCATACTCATATGATTCAATATATGATATGTGAATTCACATGCATATCAAAAAATTTGCTCTAGTTTAAGGAACAGGGATTGAATGTTGAAGAGGATGACATTCCATGCCTCGAGTTCAATCCGAATGTCAGAGACAAAGGAACTATACGATCACGGTAACACTAATCATAGATTGTAGGTTGAAGTTGTTCTCCAACTTTCTAAGTTGCTTGGGTACAAATGATGAGTTACTAGAATTTTCTCATTTCTTGTGATGTCATAAGTTGTTATGAACATTCGTTGCCAACGTAAATTGGAACCTACAGGGTCACACACATAGGATACCCCTAGAAGAGGAGATTGTCCATGAATGATGTTTAGATTGATAATAAAGGTGTTTAGGTACTCAATAAAATATACAATTGATAGGTTGGACTTAGAACTATCAAGTTCAAGTGTTGAACTAGCTGGTTAGAGTGTCAGGATGATTGGAGACTACATTGGCAATGTCAGGACTGCCAACCAACCGGTTCACCCTTGTGAGCCAATCGGCTAGTGTGAGCCAACTGACTGGTTCACTTGGTGAATCGGGCGACTCATAGTCTTGCCAACTGAAGAAATTGGGATTTGCCTAGTTGGAGGAAAACTTTCACGTTTCACTTGTTCAATTCGATTGGAATAAGGATTAATCTTTGCATTAATTGGAAATGATTTAGGAAAGTCCATTGTAGGAAAGTCTGGGAAGTGAAACGACCGGTTTACTAAGTGAACTGATCGACTCACACTCCCAATTGACCGATTCACTAGTAAACTAATTAGATCACTTTACCAAATGACTAGTTTATAAAATGAACAGTTCGCTTACTGTAGTACAAACTATTCATGGAATTTCCAAATCATTCTACTCCCGAACAGACTGGGAACTATGACCCTACCCTTTACTATAAATAGAGGGGTACTGGGGGCTTCTCAGAAGACAACTCAGAACATCATTTTCTCTGCAAAGTTGTTGTCCTCTTTGGTTCTGGTAATCGAGAGAGCCTGAGAAAGTGCTACTCGATTAGGGAGGAATAATGAGGGAAAGACAACTATAGAAAAGTAGTCTGAGTTTAGGAGAGCAGGTTGGTACTAGTACACCAACAGGACAGTCGTCTCCTTCTTGCCAGTTCTTCTACAATGATAGGAGTTCCATGTGGTCCATGTAGACTGTCTGTAGAGGCGGGAGATGTCTGTTGCTCAGGAGGACACATCAGCTACAGTCTGTGGTGGAGGCCAGAGTCCATGGTGAAGACGAAGAGCTGCACAGACACCGTCCAAGGCATGGCATTGAAGACTGCACATGGCTATGAGGTATTGTCACTAGGCAAGCCCCAGGATCAATAATATCTCACTAAAACCATCCTTCCCATTACATATTCGTTGATGTGATCTCCCGTTGTGGGTTAATGGCCAGTAAATTTTTTGTTTCTGTCGCCTACTCTGAGGCCATAAAACCCAACAGTGGTATCAGAGCCACGTCAACATATTGTATTTTGGGATAGATTGATATGATCAGATTTTGGTTTTATCATCATTTATTTATTGCATACGATATGAATATTTAGACTAACTAATCTGTATATCTGACTAAATACCACATGCGACCACAAATTAATATACATATATGATATGGTATATATGCAATTGATACGCGTCGCCCTAAAACGGTCTTGATGGTGGATGTGTAGCATGGTTATGGCCTATAAACCCTATGTGTTCTTGGTTGGTTATGGTTGTTTCCATCTTAGTTTGCATACCGAGCCTCTACCTTCTATTCAACATGTAACTCGAGATAAATCAAGATCCTTTCTCTTCTACCTTTGCTCCCCTCGAATGTAACTCGAGGTTTCCCAAAGATTATGTAAAAGTATGATAGTTTATTTTCTATTACATCAAAGAAGAAGACGCTCAACACCAGATGAGCCGACCGCCTAGAGGACCGAGGAGGGTTGTGAAGGAGCTAGATCAACCAACTGATGGCCCAACTACTTGTTGGAGGTGTCTAGACAATGGAGGCCAGACCGACCAACCAACCAGCCAGGAGGTGAGCCGATTGTGTCATTGGATGAGCCGATCAACCCAGAATGGTTCAAGCATAAATATCTTCATCAACAATAGGTTTCATGTGATGTAGACCTTAGATGAACATAATTCCTTGTGGCTCCAAGGAATTACAATAGGATGGTCATAATCATCGCTTTTATCGTTATTGCATATTTTCTCATTGTGGTTATAATATGTATATGATGCATACTATAATAAAGTGGTGATTGGATATGTATATGTACTTATATAAAATCCCTCAAATACAATATTAAAGTCATAGATGCCTTCCATAAGTGGCACACATGAAAAGCTTGATTGACCAAGCATAGATTTTCACAAAGCATGGTACGCAATCCATCTCGTGGAAGTTTGATGGTAGATATGTAGATTTGCACAAAGCATGGTGCATATCTATCGTGCCATCTTTTGGGTTAGACTAAACTAGTGATTCTTAGAGAGTCTAAGCTTCAAAGGCATGCAGATGATCATGTCAAAGAGTTGCACATGTCATCTATCCAAGAGTTATATATGATGCAATTGGCATGATGGCCTACCTAAATAGTCAAGTTGTATGCGATTAGCCAAAGCTGACTCATAATTCACTGAAATATGGATCTTGTCCACTAGAAGATTGTACACTGCAATATTCTAAGTTGACACACAAGGGTTATCAATTTGAACAAAATAGTGGAACGATAATTAATTAAAGGCCTAATTAATATCGTCAAATTTATCAAATCAAACAAATAAAAATGTTTTAAAAAGTTGCAAAATTCTTTTGTAGAATCCAAATGACAAATACAAATGCATTATCATTGCGACTAGTTCATAAATGGGATAAACTTCAAATCTGATTTGGGACCTTTGAGAAGTGTTCTTAATAGTGAGTGTAAACTCTAAATTCCTTGAAAGACCAAAGCCAGTGGAACCACTCCAAATGCACCTAAGGCTAAAATTGGATGCTTACTTGAAGTATGCCAATGATGCATAAGACATCAAGAACCTTATGCTGAGCTATATCAACTATGAGTTGCATAAATAGCTTGAAGCATGGACATTCTTGAGATAGTTTTCCATCTTAAGAATCATGTAAAGCATGACATAGATTCTCTTTTCTCCCTGACTGACCATTCAATCTTTTAGAAAGATTCCACAAACGTAGCAAACCGCTCTCTGTTATCCAACGTAGAAACAGGTGTTTTCAGCTCAGCACTCAGACCTTTCTCAAAGCGTCTGATCCTCTCTTCATCTGTTGCTGCCATGTGAGGAAAAAACCTTAATAGGTCCATGAACTTGGCCTCATACTTGATGATATTCATCGCTCCTTGTCGCAGGCTCTCAAACTGACTGATCTTCTCATCTAGATATGTCTTTGGAAAGTATCTGCTGATGAACTCACACTAGAAAACCTCCCAACCGATCACCTCACCAGGTCACTTCTCCTCCTCGATGGTCCACTGGTGACCAACACTACCTTTCAGAAGGTAGACAGCGTGCTTTACTTTTTCTGCTTCGGGGATGTCGAGGATCCGGAAAGCCTTCTCAAGGCTTGTCAGCCACAGATCTGCATCCGTTGGATTAGCCGTTCCAGCATAATCCGAAGCTCTGACTCAACGAAGCTGCTCAAAGGTCTTCCCAATACCCGATGTTTCACCATGGGGGGCCTGTGCTCTCGGCGGAGGCACTAGCAATCGCTCAACCATGAGATGTATAACAGTTACCACAGAGTTACGTTCATGTTGATATTATTACTTGTTAGTTCATATAGTTACTTTTATTGAATCAAAGTTACTTTTCAGGATAATTACTGTGATCAATGTTACTCTATTGTCAACACCGTTACTCTTTAGTCCAGCAAGTTAGACTTTCGTATAGAAGTGTAAAAATAATCAATATTACCTTCTTCTGCAATTTTTTCTTTTCCTTTTTGCTTGGTTTTTTGTCCCAAAGTCTTATTCTGATTTATTTTGCGATCTTCTACTTCATCCTGTTCAACTTCTTCAGCATCTTCTGTTTCTTGCTCTTCAGCATCTTCATTCGCTACAATCAATTGCTTCTCAGTAAAGTCATCTGCTGGTTTCTCCCCTGATTCGTTGTCAGTTTCTGGCTCTTCAGTCTCTTCATGCACTTCATTCAATTGTTTATTAGTAACGGAATCGACTGGTTTCCCACCTGATGTATTGTCATCTTCAGCAGTCTTCTGGAGAGTGTGGGTTTTCTCAATGTTGTATTTCTTCTTTTTAACCTGCTTTTCTTTTCTCGTCATAGCATCTTCGCTGTGCTCTTCAATACTCTTGCCCGTTTCATCTCCTTACAGTATGGTTAGAGCTACCTCTTCTACCATGTTTTCTGCATCTTCATAGTGCTTGCTCAACAAATCTTCACTATCCGTGATTTTTGTACTTCCCTTTCCTGTCGCCTTCTTTGCCTTTACCTTTGTTTTCCCCATTTTGATCTCAGCGGCAGAGACTGACAAAAGTAGTTGTAGCAGAAACGGAGGTGAATGCTGAAGCAGAGAAGAACGCCACACACATCAGCGCAAGTACAGACCACAGGCCGAATAATCCGACAGTCGGGGTTGGGGAGTGGAGACCAAGTTGGATGAATTCAGGAGTTCTGGAGAGGGAAGAAGGCGGAATTGGGGTTTTCGGGCGGAGAATGTTTTCCTTCTGTAAGTCGCGCGAGCTTATTTTTTGGATTATTTACAATAGATGCCACCGCATTTTCTGAAACGGGTAGCTCCGCTACAGTACCCGCGCGGGCAGTAAAAACGCACTCATATATATATATATACATATATATATACGTATATATATGTATATATATATATGTATATATATATATGTATATATATATATATTCGTATATATATATATATATATATATATATATATATATATACGTATAAATATATATACGTATATATATATATCTATATATATATATATATATACGTGTATATATATATATATATATATATATATATATATATATATATATACGTATATATATATATATATATATATATATATATATATATATATATATGTATATATATATATATATGTATATATATATATATACGTATATATATATGTGTATATATATATACGTATATATATATATATATATATATATATATATATACGTATATATATATATATATACATATACATATATATACGTATATATGTATATATATACGTATATATACGTATATATATATATATATATATGTATATATACGTATATATATATATATATATATATATATATATATATATATATATATATATATATATATATATATATATATATATATATATATATATATATATATATATATATATATATATATATATATATATATATATATGGGATTGTTTTTGTTGCCCATGCGGGTACTTTGCTTCTGCTACCTTGTCATAAAAATTCACGGATCTTTTAATGGCCCGATAATCCAATAAGGCCTCCCGCGGTTCGTTTAGCTTCCGCTTAGTTACCAGCGACGACGGTGGGTCGGCGTTGGCTACAGGTTCTCACGGTGAGGCAGCTGACGAATTGGAAGCGGAAGATACCGACCTATCGTCAATGGCCCTGCCGCATATCCTCTTGGACGCTCGGCGTGCCGACAGAGGGTGCCACCAGAAGATGGCCTTCTCAGTGTGCACTGGCCAGGGTTGCATGCTTAAGGGGCGCGACCTCAGTGAGGTCCGCAACACGATGCTCCGTCTCACCGCGTTCCTTGAAGCGGAGGCTTAGCGTGCCAAAATCGACCGGATTGACGAGTTCGTTAATTGTTGCTCCCCCATCTGCTATAATTTTCAGAGCTGTCTGCATAATTGCTGTTCCCCCCTCCCAATCCCACCTTCTCCTCCTCCCCTCCCACAAATCTTCCCTGACGCGAGTTGCTATTCGAGTCGATTGGCTACCGTAGATAGAATTTTTCACTTGCCTGTCGAGATTTTCTTGGCAGTTTTTCCATGCTATCTGATTGGATTGTCTGGTCAGATGCGTGTGTAAATTTTTTAAATAGAGAGATGTGTGTGTAGTGTAGTTATGAACGGAAAAGGCAGTTAATGGATATCATCCTGTTGACGGAGATGTTGAGAACTGCAAAACTAACTACATCACTGCGGCATCACTGCATTGCTAACATATATTTAGTTTGGAGTTGGGAAATCGAACGAAGAAGCACAATTTCAAACTGCTGATAGTACTTCTTGGGTTGTAGTACCATCTTTTACCTTTTTCTCTATATGGTTATGTAGGTTTAGAAAATTTATGTCGTTCTTACTATGTGGCAATGCAGCAGATGTGTTTGACAATATGCACAAATAACAACAGATTCACAACAAAACTGTTATACACTGACGTAGCCACATGTAAACATGGGTAGACACATGCCTTACCCCAGGAAATTTCTTTTCAATCCCCAGCTGCCAGTTTTGGCACAGAAGTTAGGAAGTGGAAATTTCCTTTCTTCATTGATTCATTCCCCGATGTTTATCCAGGTGAAATGCAGATATGGCCTTCCCCAGTAGACCGCACATACAGATACCCCGCAGTTGCTATAGCTTAGCTGGCAGTTTGGGTCTTATGGTTCATTCCTTCTATTTCCAACAACGGATGTGGCACAAGGGTTATGTTATTAATGCACTGGTACAAAGCTGGATGGATACATACTACTATAGTCATGTACCATCCACGCGGTCAGCAATTCAGCCAAGTTGGGGATATCAAATTGCAGCTACCATTGTGCTAGTATTTGGCTAGCAACATAAGAAAAAGATCCTTGGGTGACAAACTTCATGACCCCATGTATATGATTTTGTTTGGGGTCAATTGCCGGCCGCGAACATGGGTCACTATATGAAAAGTAACTATCCAACACTGCAAGTAACACAAGGACACACAAAGTAAGTATATGGTATAAAAAGTAACTATCCAATACTGAAAGTAACACAAGGACACAAAAAGTAACTATCCAATACTGAAAGTAACAAAATGACACTGAAAGTAATTATAGGATACGAAAAGTAACTATTTGACACAAAAAGTAACATCATGACACAAAAAGTAACTATCTGACACAGAAAGTAACATTAAGACACACAAAGTAATTATATGGTACAAAAAGTAAGTATGCGACATTAAGAATAACATCATGACACAAAAAAAACTATATGACACGGAAAGTAACACCATGACACAAAAAGTAACTACGTGGTAAGAAAAGTAATTATCCGACACTTAAAGTAATACTAAGACATAAAAAGTA
>OY856411.1:1340303053-1340535553 GCA_963693085.1 Alisma plantago-aquatica | reverse complement strand
ATGTACATTTTGGACTTTTCTATAATTTACCCATACGAGATGTTTTTCTTGCAATTTGTCACATGTATTATGTTCCTTAGATGTTTTCTTATTAGTCTTGAGCTTTTTTATCCATGGGCTGATAGTTGTACCAGGGTTTGGTGGTGATTCCCTTCAATGGTGAATTACGATTTACCCCTTCATGGATGAGCTACCTTTAGGAGACATCAACTCATGGCCCTCCTATTTGGTGAAATATGATGGAAAATAATAGGTGGTGACAACTATTGGTCATCCTGGAAGTCCTTAGGTCTATGGTTTTTCTGGTTTGATTCACTTGAACCGATGGTTCACTTAAAGGAGGTAGCCTAGTCGATTGTTCATCACTTAGTAAGTTAGGGTTTCAAGAACCGATGTCTTCCCATGCATAAAAAATGATGGTTGGACTGGAGATACAACAACCTGTGGTCTAGTAGACTCCCACAATCAGTGGAGCTACTGCCAGCATGGACATGGAAGTTCTAGGCCATGGACACATGGAGAGCTACTAGGACACGTCAAGCTTCTTCTATCCCTTATCCTTAAACTTTATACACATATCCTTAAGCCCACAAACAAAACATTTGGTCCCTTGTATAATCTATCCTCTCTAGAGCTCATTTTTCCCCTGCTGGTTGGAAGAGGAGCTGCCCAAGGGAGAAAAAGGTGTCTGACCTTCTTGGTTAAGCATCTAGGGTCTCATTTTGCTCTCTTTAAGGGTTTATAAAGCTTCCTTTTGGCGATCTTGACCTAAATGAGTAAGTATCTCCTTCTCTCCTTTGTTTCTTTTGTTGTTCTTCTTCCTCCTACCTTCTTCCTAGATGAAACTCTATTGTTCCTTGGTAAAGCTTTCTCTAAAACTTAAAGAACCTACCTTTCTTGCTCCTTCTACCTAGTGTATGCTTCTCTTGTGGAGGAAAGTGCTACTTGGCCGAGTTAGACCTAAAGCTAGGGTTCTATACCATACTTGCTCGAGTTTTCCTACTTTTTGGGGTATGATCTTCTTCCTAGAGGTGAGTTTTATAACCCTCCTTTCTTTTATTGCTTACTACAAGCTTGCTTGATCAAGTTATCGCTTTAAAATGAAGATCCAAGCACTTAGAAATTATGCTTGCTTAGGGTTTCAATTTTTATGGTGTTCCTTGCTTAGTTTTCCACTCTAGATGAACCTGGAAATATGTGCAAATTCCTCCTAAGGTAGAGGAAGACTTAGATCAGGTTGGTATGGCGACTGATGGTGCTAAGAACCTAGCAAAAGATGGTCTATACTTAGGTTTCTAAGATGTTTACTTCTTTACACCTGAACTGATGGTCATACCTTGGTGACAACCGATGCTGTCAACCAATGGTGAAACTAGGTCTCAAATGTTGCTTCAATAAATCCCTAAACTGATGGTTTATTTGGTTATATAATTCAAGGGTTAAACCTACATATCAACCGATGGTTTTGAGATGTTGAACATGATCCAATGGTTGAGATTATATACTTCAACACTCAATGGTTTGGAAGGAATCCTACTGTAACATGATGGTTCTAATAATCAGAATTTGTTGGCTCAATGCATTTAAATTATAGTCTTACCTTTGCCCTCGTATGAATATATTTGATAAATCGCCATGATAAGTAGACGTGTGACTCTAATGTGTTAAATCCTGGTATACCTAACCTAATGTATCTAAATGATGATGATTGGTTACAATGAACGCTCTTGAATGAGTAATTTGACAATCTATATATGCTAGAAGGTTGGATAGCTATATATGCTAGTTGTAGAGTTCTAGTGCCATCCATGTACTCTTAGGTCTGGGTATGGGAAGTGTTTTGTATATGATAAAATTGTATTGACATGAGTTTTTGGTAGTATGTCAGTGTTGTGTATATGGATTGTACATGTGGAAATATATCTTTTGTATACATGATGTGGCTGAGGCCACTGGATACAAATGTAAATACATGTTACATTATATGAGAATGGAATAGATGGATCTTTATGTAAATGTTTCAAAACTTGTTCATGATGTTGAAATTGATCTTAATTCTTTCAATTTTTTTGCCTATGTGATTAATTAGTTGTTGATCATGTTTTATATTTTGAATAATCTCGTTTATCATGGTGGTGCATCACAATTAAGTTAGTATCGGAGCTCTAGGTTCGTTTAGTCTATAGGGACATAAGACTTAGGTTTGAGTCTTTTCTTATGTTATCCAACATATTTGATTATAGTTTACGCTTATGTAGATATGTCTGGAGGACATGAAGAACACGTCTAGAGTAGCTATGTCGCAATAGGAGGTGATGCTATAAGGCAAACACATAATGAGAGAGTGCCAGAGATGGGACCAGAGCATCCCATGATGCCTCAAATAGACCTGACAACAATGGCCAATCTTGAGTTTTAGTCTTTGTTTAGACAGATGATGGCCAAAATTTACACAGATAGTGGACAAGGCACCAACACCTCAAGCTAGGGAAGTCATCCCTAATGTGAAATCCCAAGGTGTCGAGAAGACATTTGAACATTTTAGACGTGTCGGGATGATTGAGTATGTTGGTACTTCAGACCCAGTAGATGATGACGTGTGGCTGACTGAGCTCGAGAAGGTGTTTAAGATTCCTAACATCTCTGAAGAGGACAAAGTTAAGCATGTGGTATACCTATTGCAAGGTAGTGTTGGCCTTTGGTGGTCCATATAAGAGGAGAAAAGGGTAGGAGTTATGATAGGATGGGAGGAGTTTTTGAGAGAGTTTGTCAGTTGATACTTTCTAGAGACATATCTATATGAGAAGATATCTCAGCTAGGGAAGATTCCTTAAGGAGCGATGACCATTAATGAGTATGTGTCAAAGTTTATGGAGCTTCTGAGGTTCTTCCCTCACATGGAAACAATAGATAAGGAAAGAATCTATAGATTCGAGAAGGGTTTGAGTATAGAGTTGACTACTATGGCGTCAGCCATGGAGAACAGAGAAAGGTTTTCTACTTTGTGGAGTCAGTAAGGTGGATTGAGAGGTCTACCATAGAGAAATGTGAAGCTAATGCTAAGAAGTGACCAGTTCAGTTCCAAGGGCAACCTTCTCGAGGCTTCAAGAATTCAAAGTTTTCTCCACTACAGTCTCAGCAAAGGTAAACTTTTACCTGTTAGAGGTCATATACACCATCTCAATGGACTTCGAGTAGGGGTAGAGGTCATCATTTTCCTCCAATGGGAGCTTGGAGCTCATCATCAGTCTCAATGATGGGACCATCTAGATCGTAGAATGATAACCTGGCGTGGACAAATAGGGCACATCTGATGGAATTGCACTATGGAGAATGAGGAGGTGACCCAGCAACCAAGATGGGGTCATCACAGTTCACAACAATGATAGTTTAGCAGTTGTGGTTATCAGAGGATGTGGTCAGGCATCTCAGGATGGTTCTTCTAAACAGACTAGCATAGGACATTGACGGTAGTGGGCGACAACTAGGTTCTATGCCATGATCTAATCAGAAGCAGTGGTCAACCCACAGGTCACGATAGGTCAGATAAAGTTATTTCATTATGATTCGTCTGCTTATTGTTTCATATCTGTACTAGTTGACTCGAGTGAGACACACTCTTTTATCATTAGAGAGGTGATATATAGTTGTTATATGCCTGTTATCATAGATTTGATAGTCTTTGACTACATACTCCTTTGGTTGGTTCTGTAAAGTTGTGGGAAGTATGTTCCTCTTTCTTTCTTTCTTTCTTTCTCAAGACGCAACATTCAAGAGGATCTTTTGCCACTTGACATGCATGGATTTAGTGTGCTCCTAGGGATGGATACCTTGGAGAAGTACAAGGTAGTGTTGGATTGTAGTATTAAGACAACAACATTCCATGATGGAAATGTCTCATGGATCTTTCAAGGTGATAGGAAGATTCTTCCTATGTGTTTAATGTCATCTATGATAACAGAGAGGTTGATGAGACAAGGGTGCAAATCTTTCTTAGCCCATATTGTGGATACAAAGAGAAAGGGTCCTAGTATCCATGAGGTACTAGTGGTGCATGAATTTGAGGATGTTTTTCCTAAAGAGTTTCTTGGTGTTCCCCCTCCTAGACAGATTGATTTTGAGATCAATCTTGTTTCTAGAACACAACCCATAGCACAGTCACCATTTCGGATGGCACCAATGGAAATGCAGGAGTTAAAGACACAATTGCAGGAACTATTAAAGAAGGGTTGTATCAGGCCAATTACTTCTCCTTGGGGTGCTCCCGTGTTGTTCATGAAAAAGAAGGAAAATTTAATGAGGTTGTGTATAGATTACCGATAGTTGAAAAAAGTGACGTTAAAGTATAAGTATATGTTGCCAAGGATTGATGACCTTTTTTATTATTTAATAGGTGCCACTGTGTTTTCAAAGATATACATGAGGTCAGGTTAGCACCAGTTGAGTATTAAGATGGATGATATACCCAAGTTAGCTTTTAGGAGTAGCTATGGTCATTACGAGTTCTTGGTTATGCCATTTGGGCTGACCGATGAACCAACAACATTCATGGATCTGAAGAATAGGGTGTTCAGACAATATATAGATCAGTGGGTGGTAATGGTCATAGATGATATCTTGATATACTCTAAGGATGGCCATCAACATGATCAACACCTTCGCCAGACATTGACTTTCTTAAGGCATTATTGATAGTTGAACAAAGTGATGATAAAGAATAAGTATATGTTACCAAGGATTGATGAACTTTTTTATTAGTTAAGATGTGACACTATGTTTTCAAGGATAGACCTGAGGTCAGGTTAGCACCACTTGAAGATTGATATGGATGACATACCCAAGTCATCTTTTAGTACTAGGCATGGCCATTACGAGTTAGTGGTTATGCCGTTTGGGCTGACCAATGCACCAACAACATTCATGGATCTGACGAATAGGATGTTCATACAATATCTAGAATAGTGGGTGGTCATGGTCATAGATGATATCTTGATATACTCTAAGGAAGGCCATCAGCATGAGCAGCAACTTCGCCAGGCATTGACTTTGTTAAGGAAGCATCAGCTATATGCTAAGTTTAGCAAGTGTGAGTTCTGGTTGTCTGAAGTGTCTTTTATGGGTCACGTCATATCAGCGAAGGGAGTTTGTGTTGATCCTACAAAAGTGGGGTCAGATCAAGAATCCAAGCATCCTAAGACACCGATAGAGATTCACAATATCCTAGATTTGGTAGGTTACTACAGGAGGTTCATCAAGGACTTTAGTTTTGTAGTGTTACCCCTAACTAGGTTAACTCAAAAGGATGTTCCTTTTTCGTGGAACAACAAGTGTCAACATTCTTTTCAATAGTTGAAAGAAAAGTTGACTAGTACACCGGTATTAGTACTACCAGAAGAAGGGAAAGGCTACATTATTGTTTTTGATGCTTCGAAGAATGGGCTGGGATGCATATTGATGCAGGACAAAAATGTGATTTCTTTTGCTTCATGATATCTTAAGAAACATTTTTCCAAAACTTGTAGAACTCTCAAACAACTCAACATGCATGACTTCACTTGTGTCATTGTACATTTGAGGTTCCAAAAGTCCACTCATCCACATCCTACACACCTTAAGAGAAATTTCATCCTCAAAATTAATCCAAAAATCAAATCTTTCACGTCATATACATCTTAAAAGAAATTTTGTCCTCAAAATTAAGACATCCTCTTACTTCAAGGAAAAACCAAAAGGTCTTCATCCATATGTAGGACACCACTCCAGATGTATCATATCAACAAACAAAAGACCCATAAACATATCCAAACCACTATTAGGAGGTTTTAAAACACCTAAGGTGAATCACCCCTTCATAAAAGATTGAAACAAGGGTTTAGAAGCTTAGGTTATTTCATAATATCATTCATATTTTAAGATTTACATCCTCATCTTTACCCTTGCATTAGGGTTTCCACATCATATTACCATGTTTTAAAGGAGTTAACTAAAGTTAGCCTCGTATATCAAGGTGTCATCAACATTTTATTGAGCTAATTGTCAAACTATACTTTTGTCTATATTATGCACTAAGATTAACACCTCATGTAACATGTTTCATTCATTTGATTTTATTTCATCGTTCAAAATAAATTGCAACATTTACTAGTCATTTCATCACAAGATTAACCAGCAATATCACATTATCATCATTATTCATGATTATGATTAACCATTTATGCATTGATATCTATTAAACCAACTCTAGGTTCCATCATATCATGTCTATATATCAAATCTGAAGATTAGATTACATCCTTACATATATATTATATCATGGTTGTGCTAAACAAACTTATGAAAGTGACTTTTAAACAAATATCAAAACTTTATATAGTCCGATTGAGGTTCACCTAACCCATATCATGAGGTTAGTGCCATGCTCAGTCTCTCTGAGCTAACTCAACTCTATGAGTATCTGTAACGACCCCACCTCCCAGTAACCCACAATTAAGGGAGACCGAAAGGTCAGTGCCGTTATCCAATTAACAGGATCAAAGGTTCGACAAATAATCAATAATAATTATGAAATTCTACTAACTAACTAAAATTTGGTATAAAATTTTAACTTTACTTACCTTTAAAAACCTTGAGAATCTATCTATCCAAGATTGAATCCACTCTAACTAATCCTCCTTGCACTTTATGTTTTACTTTCACAATGTGTCACTTTACTGTATGTTCTTTCAATTGTTGTTCCTAAAACACCGACAAACAAAACGTTGGTCAGTATATCAAAATATACTGGTATGTGGGAACAACCAAAAACTTCACAGATATGGCTAACAATTAAATAATCACAATCAAATTATTTATCAAGACAATTTACTTTTTCAATGTGTCATTCTCCACCGCTTTTGCCTTAACCCTGGCATACCCCTCTAGGGTTTCTCTTTTGCCATTGACTTAAGGCCACCTTCTCAATCTCAAGCTTGGTGCCTGGGAGTCACCTCTCATGGTGCTCCATAGTCATGCATCATATACCACCATCTCATTCCCGAGCTTGGTGTCTGGGGTCACCTCGCATGGTGCCCATGGGTCTACCCTCTTGGGCCTGACCTTTATGGCATCTTCCATCAGGGTGGCATGTAGGTGTGAGAATACACACTTCTTTATAATTGTGATAACCATAGTGACTTTATAATTGCAGTATGAACATCCAAACTGTATAGATTGCATTCATTGTGAGGAAACATTCGCCAATCGTCGGGAAACTATAATGGTTATTCATAAGCGTAACCACATACCTGATCCAGAGCAACTTGATTGTCCAAGCAATAAGGATAAAGAACAAGCAACAAGCAATCAACAATATCCTAAAATTAATGCATGGGATCCAAGTGTTATAGTTTATCCAGAACATTCTAAAGCTAGACTTGGATTCCACCTTAGGCCTTCTAGACCACATTAGGGTTTTATTAGGGTTTTTACCTCCATAACGCTTTTATCATATTAAATGCTCTCTTAGTTCATAAACCCTAATTTCAACATCATAAGCCCAATTAACGTCAATTATTTCTCTTTTATACCAAAACTACCTTCTTTATCCTTTTAAGTTATTTCAAGGTCATTATACTCAATTATCACCTTTAGTTTCTTTCAGATTAATAACTCATAATTCATTATGATCTAATTCACCTATGGAGAACTCCATTTATCATTAATTATAACTTTATCCTTTTGAAAACCCTAATCATCATATTAAGGGTATCTATCCATGATTAGGAACTTTAATGCTAAAAAATAGCCTAGATTCAACATATTTCAACGTTAATCATGAAATTAATCAATGAAAGCTATTAATAGTCTCATTCACTAATATTAGGGTTTCAAGGCCCATTAAAGTATATAATGTGCATGAAACTCTAGATTAAACTAATTATATGCAAAGTTCATCTTTTTCGATCTTAATTTACCTTTTCATCATTAACATGTCAATATCAACTATAAACATTCGTTTAACCCTTTCTAATTCGTTAATCATCAAAGGTTAGGGTTTTTCATTGATTAATCTGTTAAAGATAGTATCTCTATATACTTTTTGAATTTCGAGCAGAACCAGGCTCTAATTATATTTTTATTGGGTTCTTCATGTTTTTCTGATCAACTTTCATGTATTAAGTTCCTTCATCCAACCTTCCTACTAATTACCATGTCTTTTGCAAGAAAAAGGCATTTTATGGATTTTCTTGTTAGAGAGGTAAATTACCTGAGTTTTCAGAAAAATGTCATCCATCGGATCGCAGGTCTCCACTGATTGCTCACCATCGCACGGCTCACAAAACTCGCGCCCACTATTCGATTTATTGAAACTGTGAAGTAGCATAGTCGTTGATCCTCGCCCTCGGTCCATGGTGGATATTGATCGAAGGGCACCCGCACCTTGCCCCTAACTTGACCCTGCGACAGCCTCTACGGTGGCGCCGCAAGGGAAAGCTCACCGGAGAGGGTGGGTTCCATTGACTCAGAGCGTGAGGGAGCAAGATAGGGCGCCATCTAGGTTCGTGATGGTCCGCCCGAGTAGAAGGAGGGTCATATTTATAGGGTATAGGCCTCGCTTAGGGTTTCCCCAACTTGCTGCCGACTTGGCTTTCGGCCCAATTGGGCATTTCTTATAGAATGAACACAACCACCCAAAACCTAGGATGGTTGGGTGCGGAATCCTCTCACAAACTCAACCAACAGGTTTCCATGTTTGCATATGGTCAGATCTATGAGGAAATATAGAGGGAAATATCCTCTTGCACGGCTCTCTTTCCTATTCGGACTCAAGGTAGGAGATGCCCAGCTGGCGTCAGATCTTGATCCGACGGCAGGCGTCGTCCCTACAATATCCAAATCAAAACGTGACATTAATGATAATCGTAACACTTTAGGGGATTTTGTAAAATCCATAACTCCCAAACCAATTATCCAATTAATCCCAAATTTGGAGGGAAAGTCCATAATGACTTAATATATCTCTCTACCAAAATTGGACGCATTATCACAAAGAAAACGTTACTTTTCTTTGAGTGCAAGCTATCTCTTAATTATATGCATTTTCACCTATTTTCTCTTTCCTTTGCTACTAAATGATTATTTTGAGTTCCTTGCACCTTAGGGATCCTTAATGGCCTGAAATTCCCTCTCAGGAATATTTCCTTAGCCTCATTCCTTCTTTTTCATCCCTATTCTTATTATCTTACTTCTTCTTTATTAAAATATCTCCTTTTTGAATATTTCTCTTTATTTCTATTTTATTTTCCTCTTTGGTATTTCTTTTAACATTAGGAATCCTTGGAATATGAAATTCCACCAAGGATTATTCCATTATACCTCTTTTCACTTATTTTCCATATTTCATCAATGTTTTTAATTTCTTTTTTTAACAAGGAAATACTTTATTGGTCTTTTCTTTTCTTGTTGCTTTATCTTTGCAACTTTGGACTCCTTGGAACCCAAGGAACCCAAGAGGCACGAAATCCATCTTTGGATTAAGCTCTTTTGCCTTCTAGAGGTTTCCACACCTCTCTTTTCTCCAAAAACTCAATTATTCCTTAATTAATTGAATTTTCTTGTTATTGGGCCCAATAGCCAATAAAGCCCGCAAAACAATCATCAAGGCTATTGTAAATGAAATCCATTTATTCAAAATAGATTATATCATTATTCTTTCAAATATCTTTAATATGAGAAATTACATTTCTCAGCTAATGAACCCAAAATTTGGGGTTGTAACATCCTTCCCCTCTTATGAGAATTTTGCCCTCAAAATTCCATCAAGCAAACAAACAAACATGATAAGTCTTCTTATGTCCATCAGGGCTCCCATGTGGCTTCACCCTTTCCATGGTGTTTCCCAAGAACCTTCATTATCTCATTTTCTTCCATCTGAGTTCTTTGTTACCTTGGTATATCATACCCTCATAGGTGACTCAGGACTTTTCATCCTTTCAAAAGCTGAATAGGTTCAGGGCTCAGCACCTGGCTTGGGTACCTCACATAGTGCTCTAGATCAGACTCATGTAACACATCATTTTATCCTGAGGGGTAAGGTTACACAACCATCTCCACCAATCCATCTCAAATGGACCCATATATCGGGGACTCAACTTTCTCAGTTGTAGCTTAGAGGGGTCGGATTTTCACATCACATATTCTCCCACAGTAAACTGCATATCAGTCTGCTTTGCATCAGCTCGTGGCTCATGTCACCACTGGGCTCTCTCTCAGCAATTGCATGATCAAAGCAACTTCGTCTGCACACACTTGTGGTTCTTTTCTGACCTTTGCGAGGCCTTCTTCACCAACATCATCTTAATGAAGTGGTGATCGACACAACCTCTCTATAAGACTTCTTGCATCCTGATAAAGGCTATGGTGGTTAACATCACATCTTAAGAACTATCTCTATGTATCGCCCCAAACAAGCACACTTGCTCTCATCAGACCCTCTAATCTGGATCAAACTAATCATTAGTTAGGGGTGATAGGTGGTACTGACACTGAGTTCTTCAAGTACGTACTTCCACCTCATGGAAGCGAACCTCTAGGTCATACTCAAGAACTTTTGAACTCGTATCATGGTGTAGTTGAACCATCTCTTTTCATATGTAGTTCAACCAGATTTGTCCCTTGACAGAACTCTTCCTTTCTCATGTCATCTAGGTAAGGCGATCTACCATAACCCATATTGTATCTTGACCTTCTTGGTCTAGGAGAAACTCACAACCTCCATAATGATGAACTCCCATTCCCTCTTGGGAACTCTTTATACTTTATATCCATGCACTGGGTTAATGGTGTTCGTCCTTCACCTGCTGGCTTGCATGGCCACATGCTACATGCAACTTTGTTTTAAGCATCCAGAATACTACCATCACTTACTATCTTTGTAGTATCAAGGTATATCATGACCTACTGTATTGTTATGATTGCTCAAGCTTGATACCTCGGAAACCCTAAGCCACTCTCAAAAGGGTTTTATTACCTTCCTATCCAAAGAAGTGTACCTGAGGTTCTATCACCATCCTTTTACTACATCAAGGACTAAACTGGCTAACCAAACAACCATTAACTTGTTCAACATATCTTATTACATCTGAGTGTTAGCCAAAACACATCTTCTTTCCAAACATAGGGTTAGTCGAACAACCTCAACTTCTTCTAGCCTCTAACTAAACTAGGTAGTTAGATCTCAACCAGAGCATTCATTACCACCTCTCATCCTTAAGTGTTAGGTAACATACACCTCCATGTATTATACTTATCATCTCATCTCAAACTCTAAGTCTATCTTCATCAAGAAGCTCTGAGCTCATCCTCAGAGTGATCAAACTCAACCTTGTGATTCCTTGTAACACTTGCAAAAATCCACTTAGTTCAAGATAAAAAATCCTCACAAGATGACCTCCTTAATACTCTTAGTGTTTGTAAACCATCCATGTATTATTCTCTCCACAAAGGTATGTTATCATCTCTATCCTCATACCTTTTAGCAATGTTCCAACTTCCATCATCTTTTATCCTTGGTGTAAGGCATGCGTACTGTCCTATCTCTCACTCCCATAACAAGAAGAAATAAGCATTTGGCGGCCGTCCAAATACAGAGTTCTTCCCATTCTAGGAGTAGAGATGGTACATCCCACCTTGCCAGTACACCTTCAAATCTAAGTTGAAACGTGCAACTCATGTCTTCACATCACAAACATCATGATATCAAAAATTTCTTCCATGGAAAATTGATCTGAAACCTACTTGGGTCACCACACAATCCTTGGTCATCTCCTCTAGGTCTATAGGGTGCCAGCACTTTTGGGGTCATCCCTCTTCCCTTATGCATCCAGAGAGTGCCCTACTCATCTGCCCTTTGGGTCCCATAAGTTCATGAAGGTGATCAATCTCCTAACCCATGGCCCTCAGACAATGATAGCTGTTACCTCCTGACCCTATGGTCACATGCAACTAGGGAATTAGGCAACTCCGTCTTTCATCGATCTTATCCCTACCTGACCCTTGGATAGACTTATGATTCTATCATAGTACCTGTTCAACTTAGAATCTTACCTAATCCTTCATCATCTCTCTCTGCATTCTTGGGCTGTCTTTTATCCTTTCATAAGTCATGGTGACCTGCCTACCTTGGTTGAGCCCCATACCAGTTACCTCCATGGTAACACATCCACATGCACATAGAGGTGGTTATCTATGGGTCTATAGGTTCATTCTCACGCCATGTACTCTTCACCTAGCTTCTCAAGATCCTTAGGTTACCTCAAAACCAACCAAACTGGTAAACTTCCTACCAAAGGGTCGCTCTCCCAGGATGGGAGGAAACTACACCATTATAACAAAGGTCACAAGCATCCTTAGGGTTTATATTCACATGAGCATGCTTAACCCAGCAGCTACTAGGGCACAAGCGTACCTACTAAACCATGCTAGGTCACACTTATTCTCATCCTCAACATAAACCAACTTAGTTGTGAGGGGTTCATCAACATACCCTTAACTTAAGGGGTTTCCTTTACCTCTACATATGAGGAGTACCATGCTCGAAACTATAGAGACTCGAATCTCATCATGAGCATCGGATATACTGCTTCCCCTCTTCGGCCTAGGAACCCTAGGTTCTCCTTTAGGTATCCAACTACATGCTCAACCTCTTAACCACGAATCAAGCATGTCCAAGGTATGTCATGTACTGCCATGATCTTTCTACATGAGCAACGCTTCAGAGTTGAGTCCTCTTCCAGGGCAACCAACTAGGTATAAAGCCTCACAACTGATTACTTAAACCTCCTCAGGGTCTAAAGCACTCTTTATCTCATCTAGCAGGTAACCACTTATACCATGGGTACTAGAAGCATCGTCCTCTCTCTAGGGATTGGTTCCTCTAAAGGCAACCAAGATATCATCAACCTCCAGGAATCAAGCATAAGGCAACCACTATCGTCCACATAGGTCGCATCATCCTTAACTCCCCACTATTCTTCAAGTTTCAGGGTTTTAGACTTCCAACCTCCTTGTTGGGGTCATGCTTCCTCTCTCTAGGGCTAAAACCACCTCCAACCATACCTACTAGAGGTCCCTTCTCCGTGAAGGCTCAAGTTCTCAAGCAAACCCCTATGTGGTTGAAGCCTATGCACAACTCATCTCTTTATGCTTATCTCATAAGCCATCCATCATGCCCTTCTGGCCAGGGTTTCAACCTACTACCGTACCACCGACGTACTCTGGAGGCATGCTATCCCCTCATAGCATAAGCCATAGGGTTTCTATAGGTCCTTCACTAACTTCATCCATGAAGGAGCTATCCTTCTCTCTAGCATGCACGACCCTCTCCAGGGTTGGTCGCCCAAGGTACCAGGTCATCTAACTTCTCATGGCTCACATGACATCCTAGGCATATCTATCCAAATACCTGGTCTACCATGACATCTAACTCATCATGTTATCTCTCTCTCTCTAACCCTCACTTAGGGTTAGGGTTAACATTGCCTCAAAGGATGTGCTAGGTCTTTACTTTCAATGGAGGTCTCTTCCTCCAAGACTAACTCTCTCTACACATCCTCCTGACAAGGAGGTCTATCCTCAGGTCTCTCCTGAAGGCAATGACAACTTGTGTCATACGACCTAAGCATGTATCTATTCCTTTACGCTTACTCTATTAAGGTTATGTCCATGACATCTTATTTACATGCTTTTTATTAATTTGGTGGAGGATTCCTTAATCCTTATCAACCTTACCCATACCTCAAGAGGGTGAGGAGAAGAGAGGGAAACCCTAATCCTTAAGGTCCTTAACAGAATTGGAGTTGAGAAGGGATGAACAAGATGAGAGAGTCCTAAAGGTATCTTATTTCGATTCATACCCTAAGACTTTGGCCAGGCAGTCACACAGATCTGGGAGTCCTCGTATTTCGACTAGCGGTGCGGAGGAAAATATTGCCGGCCCCCGGTCATGATCCTTTTCTAGACACCTCTGTCTTTCAGATAATCCTCTAATAACTCCCTTGGGTTCTATAGAATTTGTAAAATGTAATAATTATTAAAGATTACTTGAGGAACCTATGCTCTGATACCAATTGTAACGACCCCGCCTCCCAGTAACCCCCAATTAAGGGAGACTGAAAGGTCGGTGCCGTTATCCAATTAACAGGATCAAAGGTTCAACAAATAATCAATAATAATTATGAAATTCTACTAACTAACTGAAATTTGGTATAAAATTAAAACTTTACTTACCTTTAAAAACCTTGGGAATCTATCTATCCAAGATTGAATCCACTCTAACTAATCCTCCTTGCACTTTATGTTTTACTTTCACAATGTGTTACTTTACTGTTTGTTCTTTCAATTGTTGTTCCTAAAACGCCAACAAACAAAACTTCGGTCAGTATATCGAAATATACTGGTATGTGGGAACAACCAAAAACTTCAGAGATATGGCTAACAATTTAATAATCACAATCAAATTATTTATCAAGACAATGTACTTTTTCAATGTGTCATTCTCCACCGCTTTTGCCTTAACCCTGGCATACCCCTCTAGGGTTTCTCTTTTGCCATTGACTTAAGGCCACCTTCTCATTCCTGAGCTTGGTGCCTGGGAGTCACCTCTCATGGTGCTCCATAGTCATGCATCATAGACCACCTTCTCATTCCCGAGCTTGGTGTCTGGGGTCACCTCTCATGGTGCCCATGGGTCTACCCTCTTGGGCCTGACCTTTATGGCATCTTCCATCAAGGTGGCATGTAGGTGCGAGAATACACACTTCTTTATAATTGTGATAACCATAGTGACTTTATAATTGCAGTATGAACATCCAAACTGTTTAGATTGCATTCATTACGAGGAAACATTCGGCAATTGTCGGGAAACTATAACGGTTATTCATAAGCGTAACCACATACCTAATCCAGAGCAACTTAATTGTCCCAGCAATAAGGATAAAGAACAAGCAACAAGCAATCAACAATATCCTAAAATTAATGCATGGGATCCAAGTGTTATAGTTTATCCAGAACATTCTAAAGCTAGACTTGGATTCCACCTTAGGCCTTCTAGACCACATTAGGGTTTTATTAGAGTTTTTTCCTCCATAACGCTTTTATCATATTAAATGCTCTCTTAGTTCATAAACCCTAATTTCAACATAATAATCCCAATTAACGTCGATTATTTCTCTTTTATACCAAAACTACCTTCTTTATCCTTTTAAGTTATTTCAAGGTCATTATACTCAATTATCACCTTTAGTTTCTTTCGGATTAATAACTCATAATTCATTATGATCTAATTCACCTATGGAGAACTCCATTTATCATTAATTATAACTTTATCCTTTTGAAAACCCTAATCATCATATTAAGGGTATCTATCTATGATTAGGAACTTTAATGCTCAAAAATAGCCTAGATTCAACATATTTCAATGTTAATCATGAAATTAATCAATGAAAGCTATTAATAGTCTCATTCACTAATATTAGAGTTTCAAGGCCCATTAAAGTATATACATGTGCATGAAACTCTAGATTAAACTAATTATATGTAAAGTTCATCTTTTTCGATCTTAATATACCTTTTCATCATTAACAGGTCAATATCAACTTTAAACATTCATTTAACCCTTTCTAATTCGTTAATCATCAAAGGTTAGGATTTTTCATTGATTAATCTGTTAAAGATAGTATCTCTATATACTTTTTGAATTTCGAGCAGAATCAGACTCTAATTATATTTTTATTGGGTTCTTCATGTTTTTCTGATCAACTTTCATGTATTAAGTTTCTTCATCTGACCCTCCTACTAATTACTACGTTTTTTGCAAGAAAAAGGCATTTTATGGATTTTCTTGTTAGAGAGGTGAATTACCTGAGTTTTCAGAAAAACGTCATCCATCGGATCGCGGGTCTCCACTGACTTCTCACCATCGCACAGCTCACAAAACTTGCGCCCACTATTCGATTTATTGAAAATGTGAAGTAGCATAGTCGTTGATCCTCGCCCTCGGTCCATGGTGGATCTTGATCGAAGGGCACCTGCACCTCGCCCCTAACTTGACCCTGCGACGGCCTCTGCGGCGACACCGCAAGGGAAAGCTCGTCGGAGAGGGTGGGTTCCGTTGACTCAGAGCGTGAGGGAGCGAGATAGGGCACCATCTAGGTTCGTGATGGTCCTCCCGAGTAGAAGGAGGGTCATATTTATAGGGTATAGGCCTCGCTTAGGGTTTCCCCAACTTGCCTCCGACATGGCTTTCGGCCCAATTGGGCGTTTCTTATAGAACGAACGCAACTACCCAAAACCTAGGATGGTTGGGTGCGAAATCCTCTCACAAACTCAACCAATAGGTTTCCATGTTTGCATATGGTCAGATCTATGAGGAAATATAGAGGGAAATATCCTCTGTTGCACAGCTCCCTTTCCTGTTTGGACTCAAGGTAGGAGACGCCCAGCTGGCGTCGGATCTTGATCCGACGGCAGGCGTCGTCCCTACAATATCCAAATCAAAACGTGACATTAATGATAATCACAACACTTTAGGGGATTTTGTAAAATCCATAACTCCCAAACCAATTATCCAATCAATCCCAAATTTGGAGGGAAAGTCCATAATGACTTAATCTATATCTCTACCAAAATTGGACTCATTATAAAAAAGAAAACGTTACTTTTCTTTGAGTGCAAGCTATCTCTTAATTATATGCATTTTTCACCTATTTTCTCTTTCCTTTGCTACTAAATGATTATTTTGAGTTCCTTGCACCTTAGGGAACCTTAATGCCTTGAAATTCCCTCTCGGGAATATTTCCTTAGCCTCTTTCCTTCTTTTTCATCCCTTTTCTTATTATCTTACTTCATCTTTATTAAAATATCTCCTTTTTGAATATTTCTCTTTATTTCTATTTTATTTTCCTCTTTGGTATTTCTTTTAACATTAGGAATCCTTGGAATACGAAATTTCACCAAGGATTATTCCATTATACCTCTTTTCACTTATTTTCCATATTTCATCAATGTTTTTAATTTCTTTTTTTAACAAGGAAATACTTTATTGGTCTTTTCTTTTCTTGTTGCTTTATCTTTTCAACTTTGGACTCCTTGGAACCCAAGGAACCCAAGAGGCACGAAATCCATATTTGGATTAAGCTCTTTTGCCTTCTAGAGGTTTCCAAACCTCTCTTTTCTCCAAAAACTCAATTATTCCTTAATTAATTGAATTTCCTTGTTATTGGGCCCAATAGCCAATAAAGCCCACAAAACAATCATCAAGGCTATTGTAAATGAAATCCATTTATTCAAAATAGATTATATCATTATTCTTTCAAATATATTTAATATGAGAAATTACGTTTCTCAGCTAATGAACCCAAAATTTGGGGTTGTAACAGTATCTCATATGCATATACTTTAGCTTTCCTCTCTTAGTCTAGGGTTCTCAAATTATCTCACTGGCACTAGTTGATTGCTTTGCATGCTCTATCCATGTAAGCACAAACCAAAAAACATGCTATGACATTCTCTTCATAGATCTCTACCCATGACATACTATTTCTCAACTCTCTATCTTATGTACACCACTAGATTCCTACAAGGGATCATCAACCCGAGCATGAGGCTTCACAGAAACTAACATAGTTTTACGTCCTCCAGGGTCTTGGGACTCTCTCTCCCTCACCCAGATGATAGGTTCTCATGTTTCCTTATTCACATATGCATATATAACTATCCTCTCTTTGACTCTAGGGTTTGGTCCTCCCAAGGACATCTAGGGTGCAAGATATCTATAGGAATCATGCATTAAGCAACTCAACTCATTCACTCAAGAGTAGTCTAGTTTAAGACATATCATAACACATATTTCTCATAATTCTCATATCTTTGAGTTTAGGTTCTCTGACCTTCTCCCTATGGGTCCCACTCTATCTGGTGTTCATCCTATAACTGATCCCAACACTAGAAGTCCTCCTTTGTAAAAGAGCTTAAGTCTCATGCTGACTCACAGCCTTGTCGTAACTTAACACGTCTTATCTTATCTTACAAAAACATACATACATCATCAAAGCATATCTCAAATCCTCAATATGAACCTTATTCCTTAACGACAACATTGATCATCATAAACCATTTTATATACTCTATATAAGATTTACATCATCATCAAATCTAATTTCATCTATTCCATCTATCACATATTCCACCAAGGCTCTAGACATCTAATCTAGAACTACTCTCTCTTCTAGACTGATGCCACTTACTTTCACTTAGGTTGCATGAACACCTCCTACTCATACATGTGTGGGGACACATTTTTTTAATACATATATATAATAAAATATTATATAGTTTTTCTCCGATAAAACATGTGTTAGAGAAAACTATCAAGGTTCAGTCTGATTGGAATCAAAAACCAAATCAAGAAAAAGAGTGCCCCACACAAAGTATAGAGTGTAGTATCATGAAAACTACTAAAAAGGGTCAGAACATGGTGTAGGATATTGTACCTAACCAAAACATAGATGCATCATATGTCAAAGGTTTCTTTTCTCGTGATGTACATCATTTCCAAATAATGCAACATCCCATACCGCTGCACTATAAGGAAAGAACATCATCTTAAGTACTTGCTATACAACAAGCATCAGCCTAGACCTAGTTCTCAGACATCTAGGTGCTAACCTAGAGGCTAGGTTAGAACTAGTCTCTAAAAGACAATTAATCTAACCCTAAGGATTATTAAGTTCATGGTTCTTTAGTTTTGAGTTGCATAATGAGCAAATGTCAGGCTTTGCTATTGTTCATGCTCTGATACCACCTGTGACAACCCCAAATTTTCTAAAACTTAATATGATGTGCGACATTCAAATTGAAACCCTCACCTCAATGAGAATCCCAATTTAAACATCACACACTAGGTTCAGAAGAAGAAAAATATAAGAAGTCAGAAGGAAACAACAGTAGCACATATACATGAAACATAAAATACTCTCATCCATCATATGATAGCACTAAACTCTTTGGTAGTACAGTGCATTGAAGAAATATCAAAGCCCTTGGTGGGAGATGGATGAGTTATATGACAAGGCCTAAAAACATCAAAGCCCTTGGTGGCAGATGTACAAGATATATGATGGAAATGTGCTTAAAATATATGTGTTCTCTTTTGTTAATGAATATCTTTGTGCAGTTATATGCTACTCTTACATTTGTTTAATGTTTCCAAGTATTAGTTTATCTTATTGACAAGATATGATGAGAGGTATATAAAAGACATGTAGGCGTACTCAGTATAATATTCTTGAATATTGTGCTGACATGTACCCAATGTAATCTTTTGTTTAGATTGTGACATATGTTATTGAAGACCAAGATAGTTGTGAGTTGTGTGGCGAGCTGATGTATAGGTGGACCTATTGTCTTAAGATCCTATAGTTTAGTGGTAGTACATGTATATGTTTAAGTTTGCTATTCAATATGTAATATCAAATGTTGTAACAATTCATTATGTAATTATATGTTGAATGGTGAACATGTGTTTATGGTCTTATTATTGTGCATGTATATGTTCTACTGTTGTTTCCTTCTGACTCCTTCTAATTTTCATCTTCTTAGCCTAGTGTGTGATGTTTAAATTGGGATTCTCACTGAGGTGAGGGTTTCAATTTAGACGTCACACATTAGATTAAGTTTTAGAAAATCTGGGGACGTCACAGTCATGCTTTTTCCTACCTGTACTTTGGAAACATGATGACCCATCAGGAGCTTATTAGACTGAGTCCTCCTTGCTTCAAGGGATCATCCTAGTGAACAAGCATCCTTGTGTCTTCTGCATTATTTCAAGATAAGGCTGACGCTAAGAAATTATCACACCCAAAATTTTAAGTAGATTAAATATCCCAAATCCATTGTTCTTGAAGTAATTACGCTAAGAACTAGCCTGCAAGTAGGCCTAAGCATGGGAGTTATGATTTTATACAGGAAAATAACCCAAAATTTTCCTATTTAGATTACTTGTGCATCAAAAGTTTTCAAGAAAATAAGAGTATATGTATATGCAAAAGCTTAGTCAGAATGGCCATTTGTGAAGTTCATAATTTTGTTTAGAGAGATTAAAAAATGACTAAGGTGTGAGTGTAACATACCAAAATCTGGGTATTTTGCCATTTGGTCCTATTTTCCATATTTTCCTCTCATTTCTATCCTCTTTGGCCATTCTATTTATTTTGTGGAGAATATAATGGTCTAATGAACATTTGTTCATCTTTTATTCCAATATTTGGATTTATGCACAAATACCTCAGTGAAAGCTTAGCAATGGGTCTAATATGTAAAATGTCCACTTAGGTAATAAATATAATAAAATATTTCATCCTAGAACTTTCTAGTATCTTTTAGAATATGTAAAAGGAGATAATTCTCGAAATATGCATAAAAGAAATGATAAATGTTGTAATTGGAAATAATATGGAATATAATGGATAAAAGGAGATAATGTGGAATATATTATTCCAAAAATCCTAAATAGAAATCCAAGAAGATAATTTGGATATCCGTTTCATTTTCTTGACTTAAAAGTAACTTAAGGCCAAGTATCAACTAATTGGGAAGATAAATACGTATATTAAATCATTAATAAAAGAAAATAGGAAATAGGCCAATAAAGTGAAATAAAATACTTAATGCTCTCAAAATAGAAAACTAACTCCAAATTCGTATTCTAAACATAAAAATAAGCCTTTGGGCAAATTTGCAACTAATTTGGATAATGTGTAAATAATGAATAAAATAGGGGAGAGAAAGTGTGTAGAATCTTCTATTTATTTAATAAATAAATAATAATCTCAACTTGTAAAAAATAATTACAAAATCATGTTCTAATCCCATAGGGAGACTTATGGGTGAAGTTACACAAATTTTAACAATGTTATCACCCCTTTTGAAGGAGGAAAGAGAAAATGACATATTAATTATTTAACCTATTAAACTTCCTCAAAACACAAAAATAACTCCATATTTGGATTCTACACATTAAAATCAATCAGAATATAAAATTTGGTAATTTTTGAATGTCGTTTAAGCCCTCAAATGAAGAGAGAGAAAATCATTTAATGTTATATGTACCACTTTAATTGATTTCGAATTGGATAAGGTTTTTCCTTTGTTATCTGGTGCAGGGATCCCAGCCGTTGGATGATTGATCGATGGTTCGCAGCTCATCACCTACCTCACTCTTGTTTTGGAAATAGTAGTGGAAAGTGGTGATTTGTTTTTGGATTTTCTCCCTCTACACTTGATGAATCTTCGAGAGTTTTGGCTCTGTGAATCCGTGAGGAGATTCCGCACGGATGGATATACTATTTACGAGTTTTTGGGGAAGATTTGGAAAACACCCAAAACCTTGCTTCCCAAGTTTTGCGGCCGCCTACCTCGTCGCCATATCTCCCTTCCTCGCCTATAAATACCTAAACCTCAAGCTGCCCTAACACCTTGGTGGCCGATATCTACACTCAATTGGTTGTTTGCTCGTACTTTGTGCGGCCAACGTGTGTGGGTTTATTCTGACCTTGTGGAAGGTACTCCTCCGTCTTCTCTTCGTTTCCAGTTTAATTGAAGGTACCATCAGTTCCGGTTTGCTCTCCTCTTCGTTTTGAGTATCTATTCGTCGGATTTGATGGAGTAAATCGATTTTGCCCAAATTCAGCCGAATAGCAGCTTCACGCTGTGCGGCCATGTCGTTGGCAAAGGTGGAAGAAACCCCTCATACATTTTACAATTTTACCCTTCTCATTTTCCTCTCTCTCCTCTCTACTCTTCGCACGAGGTATGTTGGTCATTTTGTTTTCGTTTGACTTCTTTAACTGAAGCCAACCAGGCCATCTACAGGGCGCCAGTGCGTGCGAGACCGCCCTCTCATTGGGCCAGGTCACCACAGCGTGGGCCCGCCTCTGCTCTCTCTGTGTTTTGATGTTTGGAATTTTCCTATTGGTTGATCTTTGAAAATCCATAACAAATTTATCCCTAATCAGAAAAATATGCATAAATAGTCAATAAAAAGAGAAAAATAAAAGCTTTCTTTTGGTATGGGTTTTTTTTGCGAGAATCTAATAATTTATAATGAGTAATTTTAATAGATCTAACTAATAAGTTAATAATTTGTGTAATTCATAACTAATAAACCCTTGAGCCAAAATTAAAAGTAACATATGTTCTAAACTTAGAAAAGTATGATCTATCTATTAAAAATAAATTGGATGCCTAGTTTTGAGTTTTTTCAAAAAAGTATTTTTGGCGATGATTTAATTAACTAAAAATCACCAAAAATGCATCTAAAAGTCTATATCTTCAAAATACATAATATTATATGTTATTTTGATAAAAAAACCCTAACTTAGATGATGGTGATGTTTTCGGAGTCTAATTCGATGGTTTGTGCAAAAAGTTTGTAATATTAGGGTTTTCAACCTATAATGAGTATACTTAATTCTAATTCATAGATTTAATGATGATATTAGGGAAAGTGGGTTCTGATTTCGTGTGAAGGGTTGGTAAGTGGTTTCTAGAACTCTTGAGGCTAAGGTATGTGCATTTACCCCCTTCAGTTGGGAAATTTTATTATACCTTTACCTATGTTCCCTAATGAGGCTTAATTTGACCTAATCCATTGTTCTTGAAACTTAACTTGTTTATGCCTCAAAATTAGTTGTAGTATTACCTTGTTTGGGTTTTATACCCCACTGTCATGTTACATAAATCCTTTGATTATTCTTTCCATAACTCTTTTGCTAGCATGTGGTTATATGTTCTATTTAATTGTAAAGTAGTGGTACTTATGTACAACCACCCACAGAGGGCATGTATATAATCGCCCTAGGGGAATGTTTATAATTCTCCCCATAATATTATAGGTGACTGGGAATGTCTTATTCTCCCCTCACCTAAGGTTAGAGGTCCAGTATGTGCCTCAACCCTACTTAGTTAGGTAGACATATTAATTTACATGCAAAAATCCTTTATTTACTTTTGTTATTGACAAGTTTCCGTATATAAAGCCTCATACTCTTGGTGTCTCATCTTTTGATGATTCCCTAGCCTGTTTTACTTGTTATAATTATCTTGTCACCTTTAGTATAGTTTAGTGACACATACTTTTTCTTTCCTTTCCCTTTTGCTGGGTGCCTTTCTAACCACCCAGATGTGGAGCAAGGTGATGGACAAGGCGTGAAGATCTTAGCATTGGCATGGATGTAGCTGATGGATATGTTGCTTGGAGACAAAAGTCACTAGTATAGAAACAACATTCAATGTCACTTTTCTGGGCGTCGGTTATTTAGGAAATTTGACGCCTATAACATTCCACGTCGGTGATGTAGGTAAACCGACGTCTATAGTCAAGAAACGGGTACTGCTTTGTATTAAGTGTCGGCTTG
The DNA here is from genome assembly GCA_963693085.1 of Alisma plantago-aquatica. NCBI lineage: Eukaryota > Viridiplantae > Streptophyta > Magnoliopsida > Alismatales > Alismataceae > Alisma > Alisma plantago-aquatica. The sequence continues at coordinate 1,340,512,103 of OY856411.1, read as the reverse complement.
GTAATAGAAAGCCGACGCCTAATATCGCCCGCGAAATCCAATTTTCGAGTGAAAAAAAATTGACCCCAAAGTGTCACATACAGCGTCGGTTTTTTAACATCTAACGACGCCTATATAAGATGAAAATTTGTGTGAAAAGTCCCAACTTAAGTGTCGGTTATCATTTGATAACCGACGTCGATAATGGTTCCCGCCAAATTTTTTAGTGCAAAATTTGTCTAATTGGACGTCAGTTTTTAAAGAACAACTGACGCCGAAGAGTTTAGGTGTCGTTTGTTTTAGATAACCGACGTCGTTTACCAACTTAATATACCCACGAACAGCAACTGTTCCCCTTTCTTCTATTTCATCGTGAAGCAACTGTTCCCCTTTCTCTGCTCTTACTGCATCGCCACCCGCCCGCCCGCTGCTACTCGCCACCTGCTGCTTCTCGCCCGTCGCCGATGCTGCCTACTACTTGCTCGCCGTCGATGCCGGACGCTGCTGCTGCTGCTCTGCGTCGCCGCCGCCGTCCTCTTTTCCGTCGCCCGCCGTCCTCTTTTCCGTCGCCCGCCGTCCTCTTTGTCGTCGTCGCTGCCTGCTCTGTGCTAGCCACCGTCCTCCCTGCCTGCCACCTTCCTGCCTACTGCCTGCCGTAGCCTCCAGGTAGCCGTAGCCTCTGTTCTTCCTTCTCCCTAGCTCCTTACCTACAACAAACACGACCATGGCTGTGTTGGCCTACCACGGCCGTGCTACTCAGCACGGCCGTGGTAGGCCAACACAGCCACAACCGTGTTTGCTGTTGGTAAGGATATGAACAAATCTTTATGTAATGCTTTATGTAAATTCTAGGATACGAACAAATTTTTTGCTTGCATATATTTGTGCTTCTAATCCTAATGCTTGACCTAATTCAATAAATTTTGATGCATGTTGAAATAAGATTTAAACTTGTCCATTCTAGCATCCTAATTTGATTTGATTAAACCCTAACATTGATGAAACCCTAACATCAATTGTGATGAAACCCTAACATGTACATATCTATTTTTGTGTTTGTTGGCCTAGAAACCCGTCCAAGATTTACTCATTAGGAGTAAATCTTAGATAGTCCCCGGTTTGGGACTTTTCTTGAACACCTAATCTCACTTAGGATGTAAGTGTCTAATGTGTATTGAGTTTTTGAGAAAATTTCGATAGCATTTCCCCATTTGTTCTCTAAGTACATATGTACTTAGAGAACAGTGGGGAAATGCTGCCGATTTTTTTTTGAAAACCCAATACACATTATACACTTACTAGTGAGATTAGGTGTTCAAGGATGGGATAGGTGGTACACATTTATTATATATAATAATGACATCACATGTGTTTGTTGGCCTAGAAAGTGAACAATCATTGTTCTTTATATTACTTGTACATTGGTATAAATTAGAATGAACAATCACTAAATTATATACTGTTTGTATGGAGTTTGGCTTCATTGTACCTCCTAATCTGACAATATTTTCCATGTAGCGCATCACATTCTAGCCGCAGGCCCAATCGTTATTTCATGTCCCGCACTGTCTACTTCAACATCGGATGGGTCTAGATAATATACAATTAGCATGGCTGGGACGATTAACATCAGAATCCAGTGTCTACCCCTAATTGCAAATAAGCCAAACAAATAGAAAACCGGATGGGTCTAGATAATAGGAGATTAGGTGTTCCCCAGTTTGGGACTGTTCTTGAACACCTAATCTCACTTAGGATGTAAGTGTATACCCTAATCTTGTCCTAATATATACTTGTTTTCTCTTTGATCATAGAATGGATAGATCATGGATGTCCATTCGCAATCGGTGCACCCCAGAGTTTATATCTGGTCTTGATCAATTTATTAGATTTGCCGAGGAACATAGGAAAGAACCTGCAGATAGGTTCTACTGTCCATGTAGGCATTGCGGTAACAACTTGAAAGTCAGCACTGGTGAGGAAATCAAAAGTCATGTCATGTGCAACGAGATTGTACAAGGCTATACAGAATGGCACTGGCATGGAGAGATTTCAAACTCGAAACTAGTGGATGTCGATAGCAGTGCTTGGGTGGAAGAAGAAATTGCCTCCAATGACGTAGATGTGAATGAACCAGTTCCAGTAGACATCATTGATGTGATGCTGGATAGTTGTAGGGTAGAGCACACCGATCCACCTCCTATCTTTAGAAACATTGTGCATGATGCTGAGATACCGTTATACACAGGCTGTGCTAAGTTTACGAAGCTTAGTGCTGTGTTGAGATTGTATAAGTTGAAAGATAACAATAGATGGAGCTACAAAAGCTTCACTTCATTGTTGACTTTGTTGAAAGAAATGCTTCCTGAAGGAAACGAGCTGCCAATCTCAACATACCGGGTAAAGAAAATGTTGTGCCCAATGGGAATGGAGGCCAAGAAGATACACGCATGCCCGAATGATTGTGTATTATTTCAAAAGGACTATGTGGATTTGAAAGATTGTCCAAAATGTGGTGCGTCACAGTATAAATTGACGACTTCAGGGGAGTCCAAAACTGGTTCTCCTGCCAAGGTGTTGTTGTAACGACAAACGTCATCATTAAGATAACAAGTGTCATTAACAATAACAAAACATGCGGAAACGATCACTAACATCGGATTACTAAAAATCACTAAAAATTAATACTTTTTTAAAGAGATCCATTCACATGAAAACTCTTTAACCAAGAACCAAAGTAATTCAAATTCATCCTGGTTCACAAGTACACAAACTGTACCATTCCTTTTTAAGGATTACAACATTGACTGCCCTGTTAACAAATATACATAGGTAGTATAAAAACTTTGAGGAACTAGGCCAAAACTCAGATCGATACATTTAAAACTCCGAGGACCTGAGAGTACATAGATGACACATAGGACTCATATCTACAAGACATGACAGACAGTACACACAACCTGAGCTGTCACTGTTGCCTCAGCTATTGTTCTTCCTCTGAAAAAAGGTCTTCACCTCCTCATGCACGTCCACCTAAAAATTTGGGTCCCACGGGGGTGAGACAATTGTAATTGTTCCAGAGAGAGATATAACTCTCTGCCATCCATATTATTATCATAGATTAAGAAGCAATAAACTGAGCAGAGATTCTTTTATATTGACATGTAGGATAAATCACTGTATGAATAAAATGAAGTAATATCCTTTCTTAAGGAGAACATTGCATCTACCCATGGTAGATAAGTAATTCATCTGTCTACTTTGCAAAGGATATAAAGAAGCATAAATAACATTTATCCGCTAAGGAATGCACAAGGAAATGCAACATCAGCCAATGAATTTCTGTATTCAATCCTTAAGCAAACATGCTATACAGCTGATTACATTTTACAATCACATTTAAGCTCTGAGGAGATGAGGTATACCGCTCATAATCCAACCGGCCATTGCGAAGTCGAAACTGGTACCATACATAGGTCTAGGGAAGAGTCAGGTTCCCATGACCTCACTGCCTCCCGGTCAGTGCGAGAGAACCTACAGGACATCTCGTGTCTCTGCTAATGTAGCTTTCCAGGGTATACTGGCAACTTTGCTACAGAGTTACAGCGTCAACTGCACTCTCATCGGCAATTGAGAGATTTCATGTTTATCTCTGTCGACCCGACAAAAGCATTGGGAGATGTGTACACCATCTAGCCCAATCATCAGGAGATTAGTGATACATCCATCCCGACCTATTCATGAAGGATTTGAGAGGTCTCTTGTTTACCTTCCCACAATCTCTTCAAGAGGACGTAAGGATATTTTCACCCATTGACCTCGGCATATTCAAAAATATGCAAAATCCATGATATGACGCGGAGCAACCTGTTTCACCATCACCTATTCCTGACGATGATTGATCTATGGTCAAAGCACTACATGAATAGATTTCACTTGATTAATTAAGTACATTATCATATTCTTTTAGCATTAGTCAAGTTCTCAAACATATTTGATTCAGACAAATGCCATAAGGAGACATGTACCACTTTCTTCAGATACTTATTCATATGGCTCAGAAAGCCATTCACATCTTCTCACCTCTCACTAGGCAACAAATTTATTCACATGGCTCACAAGTCCATTCACATCTTGTCACCTCTTATTAGGAAACAACTTTATTCACATGGCTCACAAGGCCATTCACATCTTGTCACCTCTTATTAGGCAACAACTTCATTCACATGGCTCACAAGGCCATTCACATCTTGTCACCTCTCACTAGGCAACAACTTTATTCACATGGCGCACAAGGCCATTCTAATCTTGTTACTTCTTTCTAAGTAACAAAAACATAATGGCACATATGGCCAATCAACTCTTATCAAATGAACATCATAGCTCCTACCTGGCTATGATCATCACCTCATGAGACCTGTATGATTGTCACACATGATAATGGACTTATCAAGTTCACCACACATCATACAATACCGGGTAACACCACTATTCCCTTACCAGGATTAGGGTTTACCATCAATTAGAGCTTTTCATCCTTTTACCCAAAGTTAGGGTTAGGATTTTCCTTTCTTATCAATTAGGGTTTCATATTTGTATTATCACTCCAACTCTAATTCATTGCTACACTCCTATGGGAGCATTTATTGATATCATAAGTATTCATTCATACTTATTACTTTCATCAGGTATCATTAAATGATTACCATCACAAGGTATGAGTTTCTCTCTCATCATTAAGTTGGGAATTAACAAAACGACCATGTTAGGTCACTTTCAAATCAACTCTAAGTCAAACATCGATCACCACGGCCGTACAACCAGGAACGGTCATGCAAAGGGAAGCCACCACGACCGTGCTACCTTGCACAGTCGTGCAAAGTGAAGTCACCACGGCCGTGCTTCCTTACACGGTCGTGCTACAAAAGATGACCACATGAATCATATTCAAGTATGAATTATATTCTTTCATTAGGGATTATGGTTTCACATACCATCTCCCTTCTTTTAGAATAAGGATTGCATATAGCATCACCCTTCATTAGGGTTTCATAACATATTGCCCATAATTAGGGTTTACTAATCATTCCCAATTTAGGTTTCTCATGAAATCACCCTCAATTAGAGTTTCACATGGATACACTCTCAACTAGGGTTTACTATTCATCCTAATTAGTGATTTCACATCTCAATGTAACAATTGACATAACACACTTCATGTGTTACTCATCCAAGTATATTGGATTTAAGGTGCATTAAGGTGTATCAACCTTGGAGTGTTGGATGTGATATCTATCATGTCTTGATGTATCACTTCCCTCATCACTTTTATCTTACTTAAGTTCATCAACTTATCTTGTATTAGGGTATTTCCCATCCTAATACTTTATACACCAACCTATCACATTTATCATGTAATGTATTGGTTACTAGTCATATACTTGAATTGTCCAACCATCATCAATTGATATGGACTCATCTCAAGTTGAGGCATTATTGATATAAGGTTGTTCATTATCAATCACTTTAGGTGTTTTACATATCAAGGCATTATCCACACCATTACTTGGTGTTATACTCATCACTCCTAAGAGTATCTTGCCTTCACCTTTACAGGGCTTCTCAGGTTAGAAGTGTGCATATGTTCATCATACCGGGTTGGAGGTGTATAAACACTCACCATATCGGGCTAGGATTTGCACTTGTCTCCATATCGAGCATGAGGTATCTTCTTGACCTCATATCGGACACAAGGTATATGTATGTGTTGCCCATGATACTTACGAGGTATCAACCCATCACCATGTCGGGCTAGTAGTACATTCAATCACCCTATTAGGCTAATCACCATCTAGGGTTAGCCATGACGAGTTAGGGTTACCATATCGTCTAGGATTGTGTATCGTGCAACCCTATCATGCAACCCTGTCATGTAACCCTATCATGCAACCATTTCGTGCAACCATGTCATACAACCATGTCATTCAACAATGTCATGCATCCATGTATGTCGTGCAAAAACACTTGTTACTCTTCACTTATATCAGGTTACCCAAATTAGAGTTTCACCTCAACATACAAGTATACAATTGACCTTGTATAGTGAATGGAGTCTATACTTGACCCCCTATCGTGCAAGAGGTGTATACTACACCCCCATATCATTCAAGTGAAGTAGGTGCATCATCATATCGGGTTAAAGGTACTTTCTTGGGTGCTTGCACCCGATATCGCTTTTATAAAGTGATACCACCATCTTCAAGCTCTAGACCTTAGTTCTAACTAATATAGTTCATGTCAACAGGTCTAAGAAACTATTAGAACTCATAATTACATCAACTATTTCAGGAAATTTTGGAATTAAAAGTACTTCACTAATTATACCAATTTAGGTGAAGAATAATAACATGATTGAGTTCAAGTTATATAACCCTCCTTAAGAACCACTTCAAAGATCCAAGCTCCAAAGCTCCATGTTCCTAAGGTTGAAGATGACTTATGAAAAGTCCAAAGCTCGTTCATAACTCCTTCATATACACGGAATCACCATGGATAAGGAATTGGTGAAGAAGAAAAGAAAAGAAGATCAAAACCCTAAAATCATGCTTCAATTCAAGGATGAAGATGATCTTTTCCTCACCTTAGGGTCATGTTTTGAGTTCCTTAGCTCCTTGGACGACACCCTACAACTCTTGGGCGATATGGACTTCCTCTTGGCCGACACAACTTTGCTTGTGGCTGATACCCCCTCACTTATGGCCAAAATCACTTTAATTGGCCGATATAAACTTGCTATGGGCAAAATCAACATGGTATGGCTGATATACTTGCTATGGCCGATACCCAAGGCCTATGCACGATACCCTTGTGCTCTTGCACGATATGCCACCCCTCTTGCATTATATAACACTCACTTGCACGATATGGTACTCTCTTGGAGTCAGAACTCTTCACTTTATGGTCGATATCACCCAATATGGCCAATATCACCTACTTGGGCGATATGGTCTTACCATGGGCGATATCCCATGACCCATGCACGGTACCACAACATCCATTCACGATATGGGAGCTCTATGCACGATACCTTAGGGTAGGAGGGTGGCAAGGGTCGCAAAATTGCACCATGGGGTGAAACTAGGGGTATATATACTTGCTGATCATGAAGGAAGGCAAAAATGAGGTGTCAATATTTTGAGCTAGTAGGTGCCACGTGTCATGCATGGGTGACACATGTACATACATGCATCAACATTTATATTGACATGCAAAAAGGTTGAGGACCATTTAGAGATGAAAATTCGTCCATCACTTACCCATTGGATAAGATATATTAATTAAATCATCATTTTAAGTCAAGCCGATACACTTTTTCTAAGGAAACATGTTGGCCGTCACACTTCACCTCCTTGAGGTGCTTTGCATGATATGAACCTTTCTAAGAGTTAGAAAAATCATATGGGATACCTCCTTGGGCTCCATGGCCGATAGGCACTCATATATAAGCTTTTCAACTTGGTACAACTCAAGTTAAGCCTTCAAATTCAACCCTTTTTCTTGGTCATTTCATCACCAAGATTACCATCATTCATAATGGAATCAAACATGGTGTCCCATTCATTCTCTATCCTCTAAATGATTCTAGGAGGAGTAGAAACACTCTAGAGGTGGTTATTTGCATGTCTACCCTACATTTTGGGTAAATTGCACATTATATCAAAACTAGATTTTAATGCACAAGGATTGCTTTACAAGCTTATTCTTGGTGCCCAAGCTTGTGAAAACCATACCACTACATCATATTCATTCTTATGATGTCTCAACATCAGAGGAACATCTTATCATGCAAAATTTGCAATTTAACCCCTCAACTTGGGTAATTTGCACTTTAGTCCAAAATAAGCAAACATTGCTTCAACATTGTTCAAACTGGACCAAAATTGAATCATAAGTCTCTCATGAGCCCTAATTACTTTTCTCAAGATAAGATTAAGAATATACTCAACCTTATTAGGTAAACATCTAGGGTTAACACATAACCCATGTCAGGGATGTTACAAATTATAAACCCCTAACAAGGATTTTGTCCTCGAAATCTCAGATAAAGGAAACAAATATTATTCATTCATCATATCATCATGTCTCTTCATAATACCTTTTTGTTATGGAGACATCATAGAACTTTGATCAGCACAAAGTTCCTTCACACAAGATTCTCATAGAGTCAATTGAGAACTTATCTTAAAGACATATTTAGTTGTTATGTTTATGCAAAGCATAAACCCCTAACATGTGATGTTCATACTATGTTATATACAGATAGACTGGTTTCATGGTTGACCATTCCAGGTAGCCAACATAAACCATCTGACATTTCTCAGATACCAGAATCTCTTACCTTGGTATCAGTCATATGTGTTGAAAACACATCACATTCTCATATTCCTTTCATCAAGAGACATTACTTGTTACATATGTCCTTTTCTTGGGACCAAAGTCCAAGACACACTGATACTTTTCTAAGTATCTATCACATAAACATTTTTATCTTATGCACATCAAGTGTCCTAAGACTCACTTGATTGTCATATTCTTGAAAGGAAACAAGACAAGGAATCTCATTCCTCTTATCATCTCATGAATTTTCAATTATTAATGAATCATTACTTTTTGTCACATCCCAGGTTCCTTGCTCTTAGCATAGGAATTTATAAGGATGATCACATAACATTATTCCTTTCCTTGTTATGTTCTAACATGTTCATGAGCATCTTATGATCTCATCACATCTCCCATTTCCTCATTATGGTAAAAGATCTTTATCATACTTACAACTTTATTGAACAGGGATCACCTCCCTTGTTCTCTTTCTCATCATATGAGGGTCATACTTTTACTTCCTCATATACACATACTGATCTGAAATCATATCAGATCCCTCTTTCTTGCACTTAAGGTATGATACATTTATCCATACCATATTTCCAATTTCATGATACTCATTAGATTGTCTCCGAATAATTGCTTGATCAGGGCAATAAAAAAGATATCAATCTAAGAGTTTCCATACTCACTTTATCATCAATAGTTGTATGCCTGGCCAGGGTTTACAAATACTGAGATCAAGTAGTATGCACTTACATGCTATCATATTCCTTGCTTTTCATATTATCATAAATATAAGATTTAACATCCCTGGATTTTATCCAGACATCTCTTCTATACCTCTTCCTCTTTCATAGAGGTAAGAACAATATAGAGCATTTAAAAGAATACTGAACAAAATTCAAATTCTAGTTCTCATTATTTCTTCCCTATATAGAAACCAATAGGGAAAACAAAATCAACAATCCTCCTTTTTATAACAAAAAGGGTTTAGTGTACTCAACATGTACACATTTATAACACACCTTGTCCTCACATCATGGTCTTATTAGTCTTATTATTGAAGCAAAAACTAAGCCATGGGATCTTACATGTAAAAGGTTAAGACCTTTGCACTTACTTAGTGGCTACTGCCCTGGTATACTAGGCATTTATTGCACTATTAGTACCAAAAACTTTGGCTTTTTAGAACCATTAGGCAAATGTCTCTAAAATTATAGAGACAATTCCCTACTTCTCAGCTTATTTCCCCTTCTTGGGCACTGTCATCACAGATTTATTATCTGTCTAAACTCATGGCAGAGTCTACTTCCTTGCCATAAGTTAATCTTTTCCATATTTTCCCTTGTTCAAACATGACTAAGTCATTCAGGAACTCTTTTAAAACTCAAAAATTTATATATTAAGGATTGATAACCTAGGTTGTAAGGCTAGTATCCAGTCCACTATATGCATTATTGTTGCCCTAATCTACCCAACAAGAGCATGATCATAGGATTCTCTATCCTGATCAGGTCTTAATGGGGATTCTCAGGCACTCATTCTATTCTTGCATGACCCCTTGGACCTCTTCTTGGTGCAACAACATTACCCTTAGCAATGTGTTCCTTGTGCTCTCCAGTCATTTTAAAAACTTTACCCTTTCTCTACACAGCATAAATCATTATAGGGTATACTAGAGGACACTAACACAGACTCAACACCATAGTCCTATGTCTCTGTAGACTCAGTGAACCTTAAGCTCTGATACCACTAAATTGTAATGACAAACGTCATCATTAAGATAACAAGTGTCACTAACAATAAAAAAACATGCGGAAACGATCACTAACAACGGATTACTGAAAATCACTAAAAATTAAAACTTTTTTAAAGAGATCCATTCACAGGAAAACTCTTTAACCAAGAACCAAAGTATTTCAAATTCATCCTGGTTCACAAGTACACAAACTGTACCATTCCTTTTCAAGGATTACAACATTGATTGCCCTGTTAACAAATATACACAGGTAGTATAAAAACTTCGAGGCACTAGGCCAAAACGCAGATCGATACATTTAAAACTCCGAGGACCTGAGAGTACAGAGATGACACATAGGACTCATATCTACAAGACATGACAGAGAGTACACTCAACCTGAGCTGTCACTGCTGCCTCAGCTATTGTTCTTCCTCTGTAAAAAGGTCTTCACCTCCTCATGCACGTCCACCTAAAAATTTGGGTCCCACGGGGGTGAGACAATTGTAATTGTCCCAGTGAGAGATATAACTCTCCGCCGACCATATTATTATCATAGATTAAGCAGTAATACACTGAGCAGAGATTCTTTTATATTGACATGCAGGATAAATCACTGTATGAATAAAATGAAATATTCTCCTTTCTTAAGGAGAACATTGCATCTACCCATGGTAGATAAGTAATTCATTTGTCTACTTTGCATAGGATATAAAGAAGCATAAATAACATTTATCTGCTAAGGAATGCACGAGGAAATGCAACATCAGCCATTTCTGTATTAAATCCTTAAGCAAACATGATATACGGCTGATTTCATTTTACAATCACATTTAAGCTCTGAGGAGATGTGGTATACCACTCATACTCCAATCGGCCATTGCGAAGTCGAAACTGGTACCATACATAGGTCTAGGGAAGAGCCGGGCTCCCATGACCTCACTACCTCTCGGTCAGTGCGAGAGAACCTGCCTCTGCTAACGTAGCTTTCCAGGGTATACTGGCAACTTCGCTACAGAGTTACAGTGTCAACTGCACTCTTGTTGGCAATCGAGAGATTTTATGTTTATCTCCGTCGACCCGACAAAAACATTGGGAGATGTGTACAACATCTGGCCCAATCATCGGGAGATTAGTGATACATCCATCCCGACCTATTCATGAAGGATTTGAGAGGTCTCTTGTTTACCTTCCCACAATCTCTTCAAGAGGACGTAAGGATATTTTTGCCCATTGACCCCCGCATATTCAAAAATATGCGAAATCCAGGATATGCCGCGGATCAACCTGTTTCACCATCACCTATTCCTGACGATGATGGATCTATGGTCAGAGCACTACATGAATAGATTTCATTGGATTAATTAAGTACATTATCATATTCTTTTAGCATCAGTCAAGTTCTCAAACATATTTTATTCAAACAAATGCCATAAGGAGACATGTACCACTTTCTTCAGATACTTATTCATATGGCTCAGAAAGCCATTCACATCTTCTCACCTCTCACTAGGCAACAACTTTATTCACATGGCTTACAAGGCCATTCACATCTTGTCACCTCTTATTAGGCAACAACTTTATTCACATGGCTCACAAGGCCATTCACATCTTGTCACCTCTTATTAGGCAACAACTTTATTCACATGGATCACAAGGCCATTCACATCTTGTCACCTCTCACTAGGCAACAACTTTATTCACATGGCTCACAAGGCCATTCTAATCTTGTTACTTCTTTCTAAGTAACAAGAACATAATGGCACATATGGCCAATCAACTCTTATCAAATGAACATCATAGCTCCTACCTGGCTATGATCATCACCTCATGAGACTTGCATGATTGTCACACATGATAATGGACTTATCAAGTTCACCACACATCATGCAATATAGGGTAACACCACTATTCCCTTACCAGGGTTAGGGTTTACCATAAATTAGGGCTTTTCATCCTTTTACCCAAAGTTAGGGTTAGGATTTTCCTTTCTTATCAATTAGGGTTTCATATTTGTATTATAATCCAACCCTAATTCATTAATACACTCCTATGGGAGCATTTATTGATATCATAAGTATTCATTCATACTTATTACTTTCATCATGTATCATTAAATGATTATCATCACAAGGAATGAGTTTCTCTCTCATCCTTAAGTTGGGAATTAACAAAACGACCATGTTAGGTCACTTTCAAATCAACTCTAAGTCAAACATCGATCACCACGGCCGTGCAACCAGGAACGGTCGTGCAAAGGGAAGCCACCACGGCCGTGCTACCTGGCACGGTCATGCAAAGTGAAGTCACCACGGCCGTGCTTCCTTACACAGTCGTGCTACAAAAGATGACCACATTAATCATATTCAAGTATGAATTCTATTCTTTCATTAGGGATTATGGTTTCACATACCATCTCCCTTCTTTTAGAATAAGGATTGCATATAACATCACCCTTCATTAGGGTTTTATAACATATTACCCATAATTTGGGTTTACTAATCATTCCCAATTAGGGTTTCTCATGATATCACCCTCAATTAGAGTTTCACATGGATACACCCTCAACTAGGGTTTACTATTCATCCTAATTAGTGATTTCACATCTCAATGTAACAATTGACATAACACACTTCATGTGTTACTCATCCAAGTGTATTGGATTTAAGGTGCATTAAGGTGTATCAACCTTGGAGTGCTGGATGTGATATTTATCATGTCTTGATGTATCACTTCCCTCGTCACTTTTATCTTACTTAAGTTCATCAACTTATCTTGTATTAGGGTATTTCCCATCCTAATACTTTATACACCAACCTATCACATTTATCATGTAATGTATTGGTTACTAGTCATATACGTGAATTGTCCAACCATCATCAATTGATATGGACTCATCTCAAGTTGAGGCATTATTGATATAAGGTTGTTCATTATCAACCACTTTAGGTGTTTTACCTATCAAGGCATTATCCACACCATTACTTGGTGTTATACTCATCACTCCTAAGAGTATCTTGCCTTCACCTTTACAAGGCTTCTCAGGTTAGAGGTGTGCTTATGTTCATCATACCAAGTTGGAGGTGTATATACACTCACCATATCGGGCTAGGATTTGCACTTGTCTCCATATTGAGCATGAGGTATCTTCTTGACCTCATATCGGGCACAAGGTATATGTATGTGTTTCCCATGATACTTACGAGGTATCAACCCATCACCATGTCGGGCTAGTAGTACATTCAATCACCCTATCGGGCTAATCACCATCTAGGGTTAGCCATGACGGGTTAGGGTTACCATATCGTCTAGGGTTGTGTATCGTGCAACCCTATCGTGCAACCCTCTCGTGCAACCCTATCGTGCAACCATGTCATGCAACCATGTCGTACAACCATGTCATGCAACCATGTCATGTATCCATGTATGTACTTGATCCTATTCACTTATATCGTGTTACCCAAATTAGAGTTTCACCTCAACATACAAGTATACAATTGACATTGTATCGTGCATGGAGTCTATACTTGACCCCCTATCGTGCAAGAGGTGTATACTACACCCCCATATCGTTCAAGTGAAGTAGGTGCATCATCATATCGGGTTAAAGGTACTTTCTTGTGTGCTTGCACCGATATCACTTTTATAAAGTGATACCGCCATCTTCAAGCTCTAGACCTTAGTTCTAACTAATATAGTTCATGTCAACATGTCTAAGAAACTACTAGAACTCATAATTCCATCAACTATTTCAGGAAATTTTGGAATTAAAAGTACTTCACTAATTATAGCAATTTAGGTGAAGAATAATAACATGATTGAGCTCAAGTTATATAACCCGCCTTAAGAACCACTTCAAAGCTCCAAGCTCCAAAGCTCCATGTTCCTAAGGTTGAAGATGACTTATGAAAAGTCCAAAGCTCGTTCATAACTCCTTAATATACAAGGAATCATCATGGATAAGCAATTGGTGAAGAAGAAAAGAAAAGAAGATCAAAACCCTAAAATCATGCTTCAATTCAAGGTTGAAGATGATCTTTTCCTCACCTTAGGGTCAAGTTTTGAGTTCCTTAGCTCCTTGTCCAACACCCTACCACTCTTGGTCAATATGGACTTCCTCTTGGCCGACACAACTTTTCTTGTGGCCGATACCCCCTCACTTATGGCCAAAATCACTTTAATTGGCCGATATCAACTTGCTATGGGCAAAATCAACATGGTATGGCTGATATACTTGCTATGGCCGATACCCAGGCCTATGCATGATACCCTTGTGCTATTTCACGATATGCCACCCCTATTGCATGATATAACACTCACTTTCATGATATGGTACTCTCTTGGAGTCAGAACTCTTCACTTTATGGCCGATATCACCCAATATGGCCAATATCACCTACTTGGGCGATATGGTCTTACCATGGGCGATATCCCATGACCCATGCATGATAACACAGCATCCCTTCACGATATGGGATCTCTATGCACGATACCTTAGGGTAGGAGGGTGGTAAGGGTCGCAAAATTGCACCATGGGGTGAAACTAGGGGTATATATTTTTGCTGATCATGAACGAAGGCAAAAATGAGGTGTCAACATTTTGAGCTAGTAGGTGCCATGTGTCATGCATGGGTGACACGTTTACATGCATGCATCAACATTTATCTTGACATGAAAAAAGGTTGAGGATCATTTAGAGATGCAAATTCGTCCATCACTTACCCATTTGGATAAGATATATCAATTAAATCATCATTTTAAGTCAAGCCGATACACGTTTTCTAAGGAAACATGTTGGTCATCACACTTCACCTCCTTGAGGTGATTTGCATGATATGAACCTTGCCAAGAGTTCACAAAATGATATGGGACACCTCCTTGGGCTCCATGGCCGATAGGCACTCATATATAAGCTTTTCAACTTGGTAAAACTCAAGTTAAGCCTTCAAATTCAACCCTTTTTCTTGGTCATTTCATCACCAAGATTACCATCATTCATAATGGAATCAAACATGGTGTCTCATTCATTCTGTCTCCTATAAATGATGCTAGGAGGGAGTAGGAACACTCTATATGTGGTAATTTGCATGTCAACCCTACATTTTGGGTAAATTGCACATTATACCAAAACTAGATTTTAATGCACTAGGATTGCTTTACAAGCTTATTCTTGGTGCCCAAGCTTGTGAAAACCATACCACTACATCATATTCATTCTTATGATGTCTCAACATCATAGGAACATCTTATCATGCAACATTTGCAATTTAACCCCTCAACTTGGGTAATTTGCACTTTAGTCCAAAATAAGCAAACATTGCTTCAACATTGTTCAAACAGGACCAAAATTGAATCATAGGTTTCTCATGAGCCCTAATTACTTTTCCTAAGATAAGATTAAGAATCTACTCAACCTTATTAGGTAAAACATCTAGGGTTAACACATAACCCAGGTCAGGGATGTTACAGTCGTGGTATCTACCTATAATATCATGATTTCAACGCTTGTTTGCAAATCTGAAAGATGCGAAGAATTTGAGGTGGCATGCAGATGTTAAGAACAATAATGATGGGATCCTACGACATGCGTCGGATTCCCCACAGTGGAAGAAGATTGATCGATTGTACCCCAAATTTGTTGAAGAAGATAGGAATCTAAGACTTGGGCTTTATACAGATGGGATGAAACTGTACGGGAAATTGAGCAGCCATAATAGCACTTGGCCAGTCATGCTTGTTATATACAATCTTCCTCCCTAGTTGTGTATGAAAAATTAGCACGTTATGCTGTCGTTGTTGATATCCGGCCCTAAACAACCCGGAAATGATATCGATGTTTATCTTGAACCTTTGATTGATGACTTAAAAAAACTTTGGGCTGAAGGTGTGATGACCTATGATGCTTCAGGAACAGAGACATTTCATTTGCATGCTATGTTGTTTTGTACTATTAACGACTTTCCAACATATGAGAATTTGTCTAGATATAGTGTCAAAGGAGCTAAAGCGTGCCCTATATGTGAAGAAAACACTGATTCAATAAGACTAAAACATGGCGGCAAGATTGTATATCTTGGTCATCGAAGGTTTCTTTCAAAATTCCATCCGTATCGTGGGAAGCGCAAAGCATTCAATGGATGGTTTGATGAACGGAGTGCACATAAACCTATACCAGGGGATGTTGTTTATGAAAGAGTAAAAGACATTGCCAATGAATTTGGTAAGAAATCACAATGTAGTATGGCCAAACGGAGTGACAATTCTTCATTCAAGAAGAAGTCAATATTTTGGGATCTCCCTTATTGGAGTTCTTTGATAGTCAGGCATTGTATCGATGTAATGCATGTTGAGAAAAATGTATATGATAGCATCATTGGTACTCTGTTAAATATACCAGGTAAGACTAAATATGGGATAAAATCCAGACTGGACCTACGTGAAATGGGAATAAGGTCAGAATTAACAGAATTATGTGAAATGGGTAATAAAAGAACATACTTACCTCCCGCTTGTTACACGTTGTCTAGAAAGGAGAAGAAAGCTTTTTGTGAATGCTTGGTAAATGTTAAGGTGCCACATGGTTACTCATCCAACATCCGTAGATTGGTATCAATGAAAGATCTGAAGTTGATAGGTCTTAAATCTCATGATTGTCACACTCTAATGCAACAAAAATTGCACATGGCAATTCGATCTATATTGCCGAAGCATGTAAGGTTTGCAATCACCAGACTTTGTCTCTTTTTCAACAGTCTATGCAGCAAAGTTATTGACCCTGATACTCTCGATAATTTGCAAAGAGAAGTGGTTGTTACCCTATGTCATCTTGAGATGTATTTCCCTCCTTCGTTCTTTGATATCATGGTACATCTTGTTGTCCACTTGACTAGGGAAGTGAAAATGTTGGGACCAATTTTCTTGCATTGGATGTATCCCTTTGAACGATACATGAGCATTTCTAAAGGTGATGTTCGAAACCGTTATCGGCCTAAAGTGAGTGTTATTGAAGGTTATGTGGCGAGAGAGGTTATGGATTTTTGCAATGACTTTCTGAGTGGTAATAACACTCCTGTTAATGATAAGAATATTGAGGAGGGCAAAGGAATTTTGGGATCACGGGTGAAAGTAATCAGTCATGAGCAGTTGGAACAAGCTCACTTGTATATTTTACACAACATGGACGAAGTGAGTGTTTATATCGAGGAACATACCAATTTCATCAAGAGACAACATCCTCGAGCAAGTTCAATGTGGCTTGCTAGAGAGCATAATAAGACTTTTACTAAGTGGTTTGAAGATAAAGTCTTACATCAACTATCTCAAACGCCAAATGATATTACAGAAACTATCAAATGCCTCGCCTTTAAACCAAAACTAAATGTTATGTCTTATGAAGGGTTTGACATTAATGGGTTCACATATTACACAAAGTGCCAAGATGATAAGAGTGTCATCCAAAATAGTGGGGTCACTCTTCAAGCGTCGACTATGTATTTTGCAAGTGCAAAGGATAAGAGTCCACGTGAAGCTAAAATGAAGGATTGTTAATTGATAAAAGATCACAATTTTAGAGGCATGTATGTTTATATTTTTTATGGAAGCTAAATGTTTGCTTTTTTAATATCAATATCATTTTTAGATTTGATGTTTCATTATCTTCTAGTTAATACAAATGCTAAATGTTTGCCTTTTTAATGACATTTTCAGATGGCTGACCATGATGAGCATGATGTCCATGATGAGCATGAAGTCCATGATGAGCATGTTGTCCATGATGAGCATGGTGAGGATACCAATGTAAGTTCTAAAAACATATCCTATATTTCTATAAAATTCACTATCTTCTAGTTATGTCATATATCCCATATTTCTATATTGGGCTATTTTAGTGTGTTTATTTTTGTCAAATTTTAGGTTGATGATGCACATGTACCCACTAAAGCACTGGAGGAACTTGATGTGCATCACCATAAACTTAACAAGAAAAGGGGCATCACTCTGTTGAAGAAGTTAATAGCGCTAAGTGGCAGTGGATCCAGATTGGTTGTGGAGTTTGATAATGGAGGAAATGCAATTGGAGTGAACCACAATAATTTTGTAAACTATCTTGGGGTTGTCACTCGAAGCCATTGTGGTGTTAAGTATGATAATTGGCATAAAGTTCCTCATGAGAAGAAAGACATGATATGGAAGGATTTATGCGTGAGTTATTATTATTTGTAATTGTATTTTGTAGATTACAAATTCTATTATTTGCAATTCTATTTTTGGATACTAGTTAATAACAATTCTATTTTACAGAATTTGTTTGCATTGGATGAGAAGCTGCATCGTAAAAGCATGATGCAACGCGCTGGAAAGATGCTTAGGAACTATAGGACAAATCTCAATAGAGAATACATAAAAGATGGTGATAAGAAGAAGAAGTCAGCCCTTGAACAGTGAAACTTCTTGGACAAAGAAGATTGGGACAATTTTGTTGCTTCAAGAAAATCTGAAGAATTCAAGGTTTTAAGCGTCACTCCCAATTTAATTAATATACGTTGTATTCACCTATTCAAGATTAACATTTAGTGCTACTAACCAAATCATTAATGTGCATATTAACTAGGCCCTCAGTGAGGCGCAAAAAGCAAGGCGTGCACTGAATGTGCATGACCACACTATGGGTCCAAAGGGCTATACAAGCGTTCGCCAAAGACTACAGGCGGAGTCTGTTGCTACTCAGGAGTCCTCTACTATAGGTAGCACACCTCTGCCTCGCCATGATGTTTGGATAGCTGGGAGGCAAAATAAGAAGGGAGAAATAAGGAAGC
This sequence comes from Alisma plantago-aquatica, assembly GCA_963693085.1. NCBI lineage: Eukaryota > Viridiplantae > Streptophyta > Magnoliopsida > Alismatales > Alismataceae > Alisma > Alisma plantago-aquatica. The sequence goes on along the minus strand of OY856411.1, from coordinate 1,340,493,185 downwards.
CCGCAACTGCTGAGGTGGCTACAAAAATGGTAAAATACAACTCTTAGAGCAATCGTTTGAATATTGATTATTTGTGGTGTTAACTTACCAATTTCTGTTGATGGTGATTAGCGGGAGCTGCACGAGCAGAGGAAACAAGGCACGTTCATCCCTCAGGGCACAAGGGATGAATTGACAGTTGCTCTAGGTAACCCAGAGCATCCTAGACGTGTTAGGGATGCAGGCACTGGTGTGGGCATCAAAGCATTCTTTGGGCCATCCCAGCGCAAACCTAGAGCGGGACTTTCACAAGAAGAGGTAACCAATTCTTTTTTTAGAATGTTACTGCAAAAGGGAATTCAATAATAAGAAGCTAATGTTTCTTTTATCCATGTATAGGAGAATAAGATAGTCGAGGATATAGTTGCTAAGAAGGTCAATGATATAGTTGCTGAGAAGGTCAAGGAAGAAATAGTGCGGTGGCAGGCATCTCAAGCTTCCAATCAGCCTATGGCGACCTACTCTTCTCCTGATGTACAGACTGAGAGTAATCCTGTAGACCCACCACCGCCTAACACGTCTACTGAAAGTATTGTTTATGACATTGTAGCTAGTCTTTACAAGATGATATGTTTTCAAGATGATATGTATATAAGTATAATATTCTTTACGTAAATTTGTAGGCATTGAATTCATGCCGCTTAAGAATGAAAGACTATGTTGTTGCAGAGGCGCAGTCTTACCCATCCCTGCTTGGGGCAATGTTTCACGGGACTCCAATGCCACAGGGCTACATTCGTGTGAGTCCGATACGTGTGTTACCCGATTGGAGGAAAGCTACATTGCCATATCCCCACCCGAATATTGATACATTTGATGAGGCAGAAGGCGGGGTGATATTGTGGCCCAAAGCAGATGTCGTCTACACTACTGAAATTGTAAGATAAATTTACATTACTTTAGATTGTTAATGTGTATATATGAGGTCAACTTTCTGAAATTATATATACAGGTTAAAAAGAAGACACCCGGAGCACCTAGGCCTCCACCTCCACTTCAGGCATTACCAAGTTGGGTTCCAACTGACCTAAAATACCCGTTAGGTCCTGCTTGTAGGGGAATGACATGTTGGTTACGGGCACACAATATACATTGCCCTATAAATGTTTCTTTAGAAGCAGATTATGCAGGTCAATCATACGATAGCTCTTTATTTATATAAGATATTATTGAGCTGTTTATGTATGATTGGTTGAATACATCAATGATAGAGACATGGATAAGGTGAGATCTTGTTTATAGATCCATATACCTTGTGTAAGATCCTGTGATCTGTTTTCTTATATATTAATGCATACGTAATACATGTTTTGCAGCTACTTAGTCGAAGATCAATGCAAACAATTTGCATTTGATCATGTGGGATTTTTAATTCCATCATTGATTAGTATGGTAGCTAAAGATCCTGATAGTGTTCAACAATACTGTGTAGATGCTTTTACAATTTTCAGTCTGCAAAAGAAGACGATAATAATAGCTCCATTCAATGTCAAGTAAGTTTACTTTTTTTAATATGGACTTAAGAAAATTCCATTTTTATTGTGCATTTTGAGTTATTAATTTTTAACTTTTTTACCTCTAGCGGTAGGCATTGGGAGTTACTAGTTATTGTCCCCGGGACATTCACTATTTATTATCTAGATCCTATGGGGAGTACATTGAACACTAAAATTGGACACGTAATGAGAATGCCATTATTCTGGTGAGAAATATTTCATTTTTATATCTGTTAACATCTGCTATTACATTACTATTTAATTACGCAATGTACTGTGTTACATTAGCATGTAGGGGTTTAGATGCATTCAAAAAGGCTGGAGGAACAGTCCGAAGGAGAAAGAACCAGCCAATAATTTGGGAGAACGTAAAAGTAAGTTCCCGACTCCAATGTATATATTATTGATGTGAACTGTGCTTAGTTGTATTTTTTAATATTTTGTATGTTTCAATTTATAGTGCGCTACACAAGACAACGGCTGGGCATGCGCATTCTATGTGATGCGATTTATATAAATGATTATCAAACATGCTGCATTGGACATCAATACCATACATGAGGTATTATATATAGTCTCATTAGTTAGTATGAAATATATCAATCTTATTTTTATATTATTACTTATATATATACATCATTCTCTTTGCAGGTGTTTAAAACTGACCACACTATAGGTAAATGCTTAAAAAATGTACATGCTCCATATATGATGGAAGTATTAAATAAAGTAAGAGAAGAATGGGCAAAAGCCATACAAGTAGTGGCGATTGTAAGATATAATTGGGATGATGATAGCGATGTTGAATGATATTTTGTAAATGAATATTTCTGAATGTTTATACATGTATGAATGTTTCTACATGTATTTGAATATTTCTACATGTGTGAATGTGAGAATTGAATTGATGTCTGAATGTATCTACTTGTGTGAAAAAATATATGTTGATTTTGCAGGTTTGTGGCCTGTTTGTAGGCTGATATCAATGGATGTCGTAAACCTGCAGTTCAAAAAATTGAACTGTAGATTCTCATCCTACTGACCAGCCATAGCAGGCATGCAAACTGATAAGAAAAAAAAAATTAAAACATAGGCGTCAGTTATTTATAGAAAACCGTCATCAAAGGCTTACAACATCGGTTATTAGATAAAAACCGCCGCCTAATATGACAAACAACCAGACTGTGCAGGAAAGCACGACCGTGGTGGAAAAAGCGTCGGTGATTAGTACAAAACCGACACCTATAGTACTAAACACGGCCGTGCAGGGAAGCACAACCGTGGCGTATGGAACTATGGCGTCGGTTATTTAGTTGAAAACTGACGCAGAAAGTGTCCTAGATGGCACCCTTTTTGTGGTGCGAACCCTTTTGGCATCGGCTTGCTATTTATAACTGATGCCTATAGGTTATATAGGCGTCGGCTATAAAACTAACACCGAAGGGTTCAACCTTTAGCGGCGCCCACATAGGCGTCGCTTGAAAATCGTCGCTAAAAGGAGTTAAACAACTGACGCCAAAGGCGTGTTCTGTAGTAGTGAGTGGAGTAGTCCAAACTTCCCTCTACTTAGATCCTCTTTTTTTATAAAGCATGTACACCCATATTGGGGAAATTTTTATGCACACTTTATTTAAATTGAATATAGTCAAAATTTTATTTTTTGCTGCTATCCAAATTGGATTTTGTTTACCATTGTTATTAGTAGAGAGGTTGATTGATTTCACTTCTTTACAACATGGTATCAGAGCCAATGGTAGTCAGATCTTTGACTATTTTAGTTTGTCTCCCTAGTTAGAGCCCTAGATTTGTATAGTTTCCCTTAAGTTACATGTTTTCCCTAGATTTTATCTATGATCAGAGCCAATGGTAGTCAGATGTTTGACTATTTTAGTTTGTCTCCCTAGTTGGAACCCTAGATTTGTATAGTTTCCCTTAAGTTACATGTTTGCCCTAGATTTTATCTATGTTGCTGATAGGTTGATTTAGGACCTTATAGTTTCACCTTAGAGTCTTGATGAATAAAACTCTAATATGCTCATAATAAAAATATGTATAACTTGATGTTGTTTAAGTTTGCCTTTAAACAACTATTAGGGCATGAAGTTGAAGCAAAGGTGTCTAGGAAGGATTAGGGTTTCGGGGGCTGGCAATATTTTCCTCCACGCCACTAGCTTGGTTTTCGAGGACTCCCATGCCCATATGATATCGGCCTGGCCTGAGCTAATATGAATTGTCCAAAATAGTTTTCTTTTAGGCAATAGTAACATTAGAGTTCTATGTTGTATATCTTTGGGTATCCTAATAGTTTGACTTAAGTTTCACATGTATGTTGGTTTCTCCTAGAACCCTATTTTGATAACCTTTGACTTGTTCGTGGATATATATACCAAGAGGTTCTTTATGTCCCTTAGGACTACATGCTTGGATAAGTCTATCCCAAGAACGTACACCTTAGAGTTTGGGTGTTTGGGAAGATATCAGAGTGCACAGTGGAAGCATGATGGATCTTGTATAAGGTTTAGTTAGACTTAGCCTTTAACCATAGTTAGTTAGGCTTGATAGGTTGAACCTTTAAGGGGTGGAGTATAGTTAGTTGATGATGTTTGAGTGGTTAGATTTTGAGGACGAAATCCTCTTTAAGGGGATGGAACCCTATAACATCTTGAAGTCTATCTAATCTATCTTTAGAAACCCTAACCTCATACTTAAGTGGTTAGTATGTTTGGATCTTTGGTTTTGACCAAACAAGATATAGTCGTAACCCTAACATGCTTGTTAATATGTAATGAACATATAATTATCATCTAAGGAATAATGCATGTGCTTGAACCCTAATGTACATCCAATGCACACAATATGAATATCAATGCTAATTGTCAATAAGTAAGATGTTAATAATGTCATGAACCAATAAACCCTAATGATATGATGAGAAAGATAATAGTAACCTAATATTTAACTTAATCCATGCTGAGGATGAATAAGTGAAATAAAATGGTCATGTTGACCTAAACCGTAAGTAGTAATCATCTAACCTTAATATATACATCGTTAATGCCTTTCATGATACATTAATGACAGTAAGTACTACAATCAATTAACATACCTTGATACACACACACATATATATATATATATAATCATCTAATCACATATTAATTAAGTCATCAATACCTTGTTATCTAATACACACGTGATTATTCACTTAATGTGAATCAATTCATTGATAAGTAATATGTCTCCCCTTGATCATAAAAATGCACGTAATGGCTTCAATATGAGTGTGAAGTGATTCGATTCACATAAATGTGCAAAATCAATAATATAAATAAATAAATATGAGAAATGACTAATGATGACATTAAAGTGAGCAATAAATATAATGTGACAATGTTTAATATGAGTATAAGTAATTGATGTGACATTAATTAGAATAATTGTATGCTTAACCACAAATTAAATAGAATGTCTTATTTCATGTAAAATAATTTGTTATAATTAATAAAGTGGCAATATTAGGATAATGAAGTGTAAATCTGAATTATTAAGGACAATGATCAAATATAATAATGAATGTTGAGATATTGAGTGACCCCAAATTGTGATAAAATCCTTAATAAGATAAATGAGAAATACATATATATAGTTTCATGGGTGATAATGAAATATAACCCTTTTGACAAAAGTGAATATGACATGACATAATTTAAATAGTGATGATAATGTGATATCATAATGCATATGATGTTAACGAGCCAAAAATGTAAAAAAGGTTAAATATCCTAAAAAGAATATCTTAATAATGGACCCTAGGTGATCCATGAGAACCCGAGCTATGATCAGTTGATGTATGGGAAGTTTTTGAACCCTCAGGTGTAGTTGAAGTATAAGTTTTGGTGGAAGTTGCATGGTTGGAGGAACAACCTGAAGTTTTGTGATGTGAGGTTGCACACTCACCCTTCCCTAATTGCTAGTGATTTTGGGGACAAAATCCTCTTTAAGGGGTGGAGTGCTGTAACATACTGAAATCTGGGTATTTTGCCTTTTGGTCCTCTTTTCCATCTTTTCCTCTCATTTCTATCCTCTTTGGCCGTTCTATTTATTTTGTGGAGAATATAATGGTCTAATGAACATTTGTTCATTTTTTTATTCCAATATTTGGGTTTATGCACAAATACCTCAGTGAAAGCTTAGCAATGGGTCTAATATATAAAATGTCCACTTAAGTAATAAATATAATAAAATATTTCGTCCTAGAACTTTCTAGTATTTTTTAGAATATGTAAAAGGAGATAATTCTCGAAATATGCATAAAAGAAATAATAAATATTGTAATTGGAAATAATATGGAATATAATGGATAAAAGGAGATAATGTGGAATATATTGTTCCAAAAATCCTAAATAGAAACCCAAGAAGATAATTTGGATATCAATTTCGTTTTCTTGACTTAGAAGTTACTTAAGGGTCAAGTATCATCTAATTGGGAAAATAAATATGTATATTATAATTAATAAAAGAAAATAGGAAATAGTCCAATAAAGTGAAACAAAATACTTAATGCACTCAAAATAGAAAACTAACTCCAAACTCGTATTCTAAACATAAAAATAAGCCTTTGGACAAATTTGCAACTAATTTGGATAATGTGTGAATAATGAATTAAATAGGAGAGAAAAAGTGTGCAGAATCTTCTATTTATTTAATAAATAAATAAATAATCTCAACTTGTAAAAAATAATTACAAAATAGTGTTCTAATACCATAGGGAGACTTATGGGTGAAGTTACACAAATTTTAAGCAATGTTATCACCCCTTTTGAAGGAGGAAAGAGAAAATTACATATTAATTATTTAACCTATTAAAATTCCTGAAAAGGCAAAAGTAACTCCATATTTGTAATCTCCATGTCAAAATTAGTTAGAATATATAATTTGGTAATTTTTGGATGTCGTTTAAGCCATCAAATGAAGAGAGAGAAATTCATTTAATATTATATGTACCACTTTAATTGATTTCGAATTGGATAAGGTTTTTCCTTTGTGATCTGGGGTAGGGATCCCAGCCGTTGGATGATTGATCGACGGTTCACAGCTCATCACCTACCTCACACTTGTTTTGGAAATAGTAGTGGAAAGTGATGATTTGTTTTTGGATTTTCTCCCTCCACACTTGATGAATCTTTGAGATTTTTGGCTCTGTGAATCTGTGAGGAGATTCTGCACGCATGGATATCCTATTTACTAGTTTTTGGTGAAGATTCAGAAAATGCCAAAAGCCTTGCTTCCCAAGTTTTGCGGTCACCTACCTCCTTGCCATATCTCCCTTCCTCGCCTATAAATACCTAAACCTCAAGCTTCCCTAACACCTTGGTGACCGATATCTACACTCAATTGGTTGTTTGCTCATTGTTTGTGCAGCCAACATGCATGGGTTTGCGGTGGGTACTCCTCCGTCTTCTCTTCATCTCCAATTTAATTGAAGGTACCATCAGTTCCGGTTTGCTCTCCTCTTCGTTTTGAGTATCTATTCATAGGATTTGATGGAGTAAATCAATTTTGCCCAAATTCAGTCGAATAGCAGCTTCACGCTGCGCGACCATGTCGTCGACAAAGGTGGAAGAAGCCCCTCATTGATTTTACAATTTTACCCTTCTTGTTTTCCTCTCTCTCCTCTCTGCTCTTCACGCGGGGTATGTTGGTCTTTTTCTTTTCGTTTGACTTCTTTGACTGAAGCCAACTGGGCCATCTACAGGGTGCCAGTGCACGCGAGACTGCCCTCTCATTGGGCCAGGTCACCATGGCGTGGGCCTGCCTCTGCTCTCTCTCTGTTTCAATTTTTGGAATTTTCCTATTGGTCGATCTTTGAAAATCCACAATAAATTAATCCCTAATCAGAAAAATATGCATAAATAGTCAATAAAATGAGAAAAATATAAGCTTTCTTTTGGTATGGGATTTATCACCTGAATCTAATATTTTATGATGAGTAATTTTAATAGATCTAATTAATAAGTTAATAATTTGTGTCATTCATAACTAATAAACCCTTGGGCCAAAATTAAAAGTAAAATATGTTCTAAACTCAAAAAAGTATGATCTATCTATTAAAAATAAATTGGATGCCTTGTTTTGAGTTTTTTCAAAAACGTATTTTTGGGGATGACTTAATTAACTAAAAATCACCAAAAATGCATCTAAAAGTCTATATCTTCAAAATACATATTATTATATGTTATTTTAATAAAAAACCCTAACTAAGATGATGGTGATGTTTTCGGAGTCTAATTCGATGGTTTGTGCAAAAAGTTAGTAATATTAGGGTTTTTAACCTTTAATGAGTATACTTAATTCTAATTCATAGATCTAATGATGATATTAGGGAAAGTGGGTTCTGATTTCGTGTGAAGGGTTGGAAAGTGGTTTCAAGAACTCTTGAGACTAAGGTATGTGCATTTACCCCCTTCAGTTGAAAATTTTATTATACCTTTACCTATGTTCCCTAATGAGGCTTAATTTGACCTAATCCATTGTTCTTGAAACTTCACTTGTTTATGCCTCAAAAGTAGTTGTAGTATTACCTTGATTGGGTTTTATACCCCACTATCATGTTATATAAATCCTTTGATTATTCTTGCCATAACTCTTTTGCTAGCATGTGGTTATATGTTCTATTTAATTGTAAAGTAGTGGTACTTATGTACAACCACCCACAGAGGGCATGTATATAATCACCCTAGGGGAATGTTTATAATTCTCCCCATAATATTATAGGTGAATGGGAATGTCTTATTCTCCCCTCACCTAAGGTTAGAGGTCCGGTAGGTGCCTCAACCCTACTTAGTTAGGTAGACATATTAATTTACATTCAAAAATCCTTTATTTACTTTTGTTATTGACAAAAGCCTCATACTCTTGATGTTTCATCTTTTGATGATTCCCTAGCCTGTTTACTTGTTACAATTATCTTGTCACCTTTAGTATAGTTTAGTGACACATACTTTTGCTTTCCTTTTCCTTTTGCTGGGTGCCTTCTCAACCACCCACATGTGGAGCAAGGTGACGGACAAGGTGTGAAGATCTTAGCGTTGGCATGGATGTAGCAGATGGATATGTTGCTTGGAGACAAAAGTGGAGTTGTCCAGACTTCCCTCTACTTATATCCTCTTTTTGTATAAAGCATGTACACCCATATTGGCGAAATTTTTATGTACACTTTATTTAAATTGAATATAGTCAAAATTTTATCTTCTGCTGCTATCCAAATTTATTTTGTTTACCATTGTTATTAGTAGAGAGGTTGATTGATTTCACTTTGTTACAGTGAGTATGTGCCACATTTGCCTATTCAAGACCCCACCAAACTTATCATTCACCCTATTCACAGGGTGTTAGGGGATGAGGTTGATCTAGAATGGGTGAGTTAGAGTTGATCCTTTACAAGTGACCATTCAAAGCATAAGATCTTCATCACATATTTCCCTCAGAGATGGTTGTAGTAGTCCTCATGGTAGTGCTCAATCTTATGGTCTGATGTAGCCAACATTTACATCCAAAAGAGCATGTAGAAAATGTTGTCATTTGATTGAGGTTCCAGTGGGAACCTGTGATAGAATTGTGGTTTCTTGAGCTTGACATTGTCATATTTGGTGACCATATATGTGCATCATCTCCAAAATCTTATTTCCCCAGAAACAAAGCCAAAAAGTTGATCAGCCTAAATCACACATCTGAAAAGGAGCAAATCTAGAGTAGTCAGACTCTAAAATTTATAACTTGACACTTTGGCCCCTACAACTATTATATGGGGTCCGATGTAGTAATCGGGGTTGAACCACAGGGACAAGGGTAGTGAGTGCTAAGAACTTAGAGTCTTATCTCAGTTACACCAACCAAGAAAGTAGATTAATATATATTTCCTTATGGGACAATTACACTTAAACTAGATAAAACAAAAAGAAAGAAAGGATAAAGAAACAAAATAAGGGAAAAAACAAACAAATTTGTTTTAACAGAAAATGAGTGGGAAGTTGAATTGAGTTTCACCTACTAAGATCCCCACAACGTGCAACACTCACATCCGTAGCATACCCTTAGAAATATTTGAAGAAGTAATCATAAATGTCTATTCCCTCCTCTCCTGAGTTTAGGATAGATCTAGATTATAAGGTTGTCTCTCTCAACGTAGCAAACAAACAATCACAAACATAACCATATGACCATTAGATTTAACATTCCAATATTCTCATGCATTCATGCAACTTCATAACATTCTATGCAGTTAGAACTACTCTTTCAAAGTATTAACAATCTTATATCACAAGATGGTAGCTATTAATGCAAGTGAAGTATTGCAGATAAACTTGCTAAGAGCATATATATATATATATATATATATATATATATATATATTCAAATGGATGTAAGTATATACATGTTGAGAGAGCCTAAGTGGATACTCCCAACCCAAGTTATGGTGCTTAACCACTCATGTTCATGAGTAGTGTTATAGAATTACAAGTGACATAAACATAATGTACTATTGGGAGAAGGAGTTTAAGAATGGATGAAGAAGAACTATGGAAGTAGGGGGAGACACCGGATACACCAATTTTGACTAGGGGATGGCCACAATCGGTGGTCTCGTCCTCCTGCTCAGGGCTTGGTGCGGCAATGGTGAAGAACATATCTCTATCCTCCTTCTGTTAAGGGAGAACTTTGAATAGGAATGGTGGATGAGACGGGAGAATGTGTCAGTGAACTCTTATCCTCCTTAGCTGCCAACTGATGGTGATGGCGATGGCTGGTGGTGACCTTCTTCTCAGAGAGTACTTCGACCACCTGGTGATGCGGCCCCTATTTACATGGACAGAGGTATTCTATTTATAGGCACCAGGATAGGGGTCCTTTATTTGTGCCCCAATCATATGCAGTGCCTTCCTCGTATCACATGTTTAACAGTCTGGACTGACAGACCTGTCAGTGTCGTCATGAGTTGGTAACCATCCTGTGGCTCTAATTCTCGGCCTTCGATTGACTAGACTCACACGACTATCGAATGATGGTCTGCTAGATGGACATCAGTCACCAAGCAGACCATTGGTTGGTGATTCTATTGGGCCACCAGCTATTGGTGTAGGAATACCAGTAGTTGACGTTGCCCGCTTGACCATCGATTGGTGGAGCCTTTCAGTTCATTGGTTGCTGGGTCTTCACATCCACCAGTCAGTGATGACAGTAGACCACCAGTTGATGGCACCCAGTAGTAATGCAAAACTATCATAAAGTGTCAGGCGATGGGGGTGTAGACTGCCATCAAGGATCTATTGGTTATGAACTGATGGTTGCTCTACCTATTGGTGTGAGGCGATCATCGATCATGAACTGATGGTGGTGTTGTTCCACAGTAATATTCTTTGATCCCTTGATTACCTATGTGAAATATTCTTGTTATCCTCAACAGGGGGTGGGGAGAGTAATTATGTGCAAAATAAAAGGAAAGTGAATGTAAATTCGCATTATAGGAGAGGAATAGAGGTGAAATAAGGAACGTTAGATCCACAAAATTGGATCTTATAAAAAACCTACCTCAATGTATATTCATTTGGAATTAAATTTTCAAGGGGTAGTGTTGAGGACATCCCTATGCAAATAGGGAAGTTATACATTCCGTGTGACTTTTTTGTTCTAGACATGCATGAAGATCGGACAAACCCCATCCTTTTTAGGAGGCTTTTCTCCAGACGGTAGGTTGTATTGTATATGTAAGAGAAGTAAAGTTGACCATTAGAGTGGGAGATGAATATCTAGTATTTTCTATCTACAATGATACAAAAACACCCAACTCTAACGAATGTCGTTGTTTGATAGATAACATTGATACTCATTTAGAAGAAGAAAGGACCAATTTTGAACAATATCTTGATGGTCTTGAAGATGATGAAGACAAAGAGGAATCAATGATTATATTCAATATAGAAAATCCTAAAGCTGAACCAACCAATCATCTGATGTTGTACCAACTAAGAAAGAGACAAGTGACTCCAACTCTACACCAAAAAAAGGTAGAACTTAAACCCCTCCCACCGGGGTTAAGGTATGCTTTCTTAGACATGAATTCCTCTTCCCTTGTTATAACAAATGTTGAATTAACTCAAGAATAGGAAGGCATGTTTTTAAAATAACTTAGATTGTACACATATGTGATAGGTTACTCCATTGATGATCTTGAAGGAATTATCCATTCCATTTGCATGCACTGCATAGTCTTAGAAGAAGATGCTAAGTCTTGCATAGAACCACGAAGGATCCTCAATACAAACATTATGAAAGTCATTAAAAAAGAAATCTTTAAGCTAAAAGATGTAGGCATAATATATCATATGACTGATAGCCCATGGGTAAGTTCTGTACATGTTGTGCCTAAAAAGGGAGGAACCACTATAATGAAAGGAGACAACAATGAATTAATTCAAACAAAGGTAGTAACTGGGTGACAAATGTGTATTGATTATATAAAAATAAATAAAGCCACACGAAATGACCAATTCCCTTGACTTTCATTGAATTAATTTTGGAAAGACTTGCAAATCACTCTTATTTTTTCTATGTAGATGGATATTCCTGATTTTTTCAGATTCCTATATATCCATCCGATCAAGAAAAAACAACCTTTACATGCTCTTATGGGACATATGCTTATAGGTGAATGCCTTTTGGATTATGTAATGCACCTGCTACTTTCTAGTGATGCATGATGGCCATATTTTCTAATTTCATAGAAAAGATCATGGAAATTTTAATGGATGATTTTAGTGTATATAGAAATTCTTGTGATGATTCCTTGTCAAATTTAACTAAAGTTGTACAACAACGTAAATAGGTCAACCTTGTGCTCAATAGGAAGAAGTGCCACTTTATGGTACAATAAGGGGTTGTACATGGTCACTTCATTTCAAGCTAAGGAATCGAGGTTGATAAAGCAAAGGTAGAACCTAATGAGAAGATGTCAACTCCAACAATAGTGAAAGAGGTCTGAATCATTTTGGAGCATGTAGGGTTTTATAGAAGATTCATTAAAGATTGCAAAGCCTCTCCACTCCTTGTTAGCAAAAGATGCAAAATTTATATTCAATGAAGAATGCAAGGCAGCATTCCAAAAGTTAAAAGATGCTCTTATCTCAACCCCTATCATTCAACCACCAGACTGGAGTGCTCCTTTGGGAATCATGTGTGATTTCAATGGTTATGCCATAGGGGTAATCTTAGGAAAAAAAGAGAGGCAATAAGATTCATATCATTCATTGTGCAAGGCATACCTTAGACAACGCTCAACTGAACTATGCAACTATAGAAAAAGAGATGCTTGTTAAGTCTATACTTTTGATAAATTCTGACAAAATCTTGTGGGGTCCAAGGTCATTGTATATACAAATCATGATGCAATTAGATATCTTATGAGCAAGGAGGATGCCAAGCCCCATCTTATCCCTTATATACTATTATTATAGGAGTTTAATTTGGACATCAAAGACAGTAAGGGGACAAAAATAATGTATTTGATCATCTCTCACGCCTCTTCACAAGTGCTGAAGACAAACTCCCTATTGATGACAATCTACCCATTGAGAAGTTTATGTTGTAAATTCACTTATGACACCATGGTTTGGCAATTTTTCAAATTATCTAGCAACCATACACCTTCCTCCAGATATAGCATGCAACCAAGAAGAGAAGTTCCTTCATGATGTGAGATTTTACTATTGAGATGATCCTCTATGGTCTAAACACTGTGTAGATGGCTTGATCTATAAATGCATTCCTAATGAGGAAATCCCAACTGTGATTTTAGAATGGCATTCCTATCCCTATGGAGGACAATTTCGAGGTGAAAAGACTTCAACTAAGATTCATCAAGTAGGTTTTTATTGGATAACCCTATTTTGGGATGTGCATGCATTTGTTAAACCTTGTGATAAATGTAGATAAGGTGGTATTTCAAAGAAGAATGAGATGACACTGAATTCATTTCTTGAGATTGAAGTTTTTATGTATGGGCCATATAATATCTGAGCCCATTTCCCTCTTCATGCATCTACAAGTTTATAGTAGTGGTGTGTGATTATGCATCAAAGTGGGTAGAAGCTATTCCCACTCAATCTCCAGATGCAAAATAAGTGATGAAGCTTTTCGAGAAGATCACTTTTCTAAGATTTGGGGTTCCAAGAGCAGTCATCACAGATGAAGGAAGCTAGTTCAATGAGAGAAACTTCAACAATTTTCTAAGTAAATATGGTATCAAGCATAAGATCTCTACACCATACCACCTACAAACTTCTGGACAAGTTGATATTTCAAATAGTCAATTGAAGAAACTCTCAGAGAAGACAATATCTAACATAAGAAAATATTTGTCATTGAAGTTACATGATGCATTTTGGGCTTATAGGATAGCTTACTAGACACCTATTGGTATGAATCCATTCAAGCTTCTCTATGAAAAGTCTTGTCATCTACCTGTAGAACTTGAGCATAGAGCATTATGGGAAATTAGATTTCTCAAATATGATTTGTACAAAGTAGGAGAAAGAAGGTAGCTACAACTCTAAGAGATGGAAGATTTGAGATTAAATGCACATGATAATTCCATGATTTATAAGGAGAAAATAAAGAGATAACATGATAAGAGAATCTATACCAATGACTTCAAGGAAGGAGATCAAGTTTTGCTATTCAACTACACACTCAAATTCTTTCCAGGGAAGCTATGTTCTAAAAGGTCTGGCCCTTTCCTAGTGTTGAAAGTTTCCCCCATAGAATAATAGAGCTTCAAGGAAAAGAAGATCCGTTCAAAGTTAATGGCCAATGCTATGAATTGTACATTGAAGGAGAGAAGGTAGACCAGGGAGCTTCATGCTTCCTCACATATGCTTGATGCTATTATCTAAAGTCTTACTCTGGACTCTAAATCGAGGACCTTGTGGGAGTTGACCCCACATATACAATAGATTTCATTTCAAGTTTTAACTCAAGAACATTTCATTTAAATAAATTTCCATGGGTGAATGTAATAATTTAGACCCTTATAAGCATATATCATTGTCACTGTAGGTGCTGAGAAAAGAAAAAAACTAAGTTTTACAAATATTCAGCCAGACATGCCGTGTCAAACACACTGTAAGATGTGTCTCCATTCACAAAAAAGTAGCTCAAACCATTCTCTAGATCACATGCCGTGTTTGAATTTAGACATGATAGATATCATTCCAGAAGCAAGTTGTTGAAAAGTCACACGACATGTGCAATTTTATTTTTTGGTTATACTTATTAAGACAGGATGTGTTTTCATCATTTGTTATATAGCAATTAATATCCTGGAAACAAGCATTTTGTGTCTTTATCTGTACATGGTGTGTGACCACAAGCTTGAAGTCACCGGGAAGTTCAGTGGAAGCAAATACGACGTATGTAAAATCACACACTACGTGCGTAATAGAGGAAGCTACTGCATGAATCTTATGGAATCAGATATGATGTGCAATCAGTTCGACACAATGTGACTTAATCAAGAAAGACCAAAATAAAAAGGGGCAACCAAAATGTGCATCTCAACATGTCATGTACTTTGAAGTACACACCGTGTCGGTGGGACAGAACTTGGACTTTTAGCCCCATCTTCTCCGCCACCATCTTTATTTCTTCATCCACTCATGCCATGTGTGCCTCCCAGAAGCTATATTTGTGTTCATTCTCACAGAACAGCCTCCACAATCATCTCCAAGATCCACATCACCATCGTCAAGCCAAGCAACAACCAATTTTTGACTTGTAGCTCCCAGACATTTTTCTCATCCCTCCATCACATGAGAAGTCTCCACCAATACCTACTCAACACCCCCACTTCTCCATCCACAAAGCTCAAGTCCAGGATCTCACCGCCACCAATTATCCTCTGTGCAAGGAACCACAACCGTCTCGATCTAGATCCAAGAGCTCACCACCTCCGTTTCTACTCTCACCTACGCATGATCCTACCAAGCCCACCATCACCATTGCAAAAAAAAGCTCGGCAAGCTTCACCCCCTTATTCCACTTGATCTAGGTCATATTTGACCTGATGCTTGCTGCCAGCACTGAAGACACAATGTGATGGATCCTACATGCTGTGACACCTCCTTCATCCTCGACATGCAAATTCCTTTCTTTCCTGAATGCACAACATGTGTCTATTTAGACCCACCATGTCTTGTAAAACAAAATCAAACATCATCCACACTGAACACACGTTGTGTCCTTACTTCAACACACTGTATGCCTTGTTCTAACAACACAAAGAAGGTCAACAATTGCACCAATCAAGCAAGCCTCAAAATGCTGATTGGGAGAGAGATATTCTTCAACCCCCCTCTATGACTCTACCATACAATTCAGAGTCTCATAGGCTGAAGATGATACTTACCAAGTCTTTATCACTCTTAGGGTCCTCCCTACATGCTTTGTGTGTGAGCAAACAATAGAGGGACTAGGATTTAAAGACAAGGTCCTCGATTTTCTAGAGGAGCTTAGACTCAGTTATACTTGCTGTAGAGTGAGCCAAACTTTTCCTAGGCTTACCTTTGAGTTTCTAACTACACTAAAAGATGAGAATGACCCTAAGAAGCCTCTCAAGACATTTTTTATCATTCATTTCCATATTTTGGGTCAGCACTACAAGTTAACCTTCAAACAATTCTATGAGGCAATTAAGTTCCACTATGGGGGAGGTTGTTCTTATCCACTCAATATGACAATGATGATTTCTGGAGTTAATTAATAAATGATGGTTTCCACGATGCAAAGAAGGCCAGGACATCATACATTCATAATCCCATCTTCCTTTATATCCATTGCCTTCTCAGTATAGGGGTTTTTTGCCAAAAAGGAAACCCACATAGTATGTGGAAAACTAGACCTTTTCTTTCTGTGGGAAATGGTAAGTGAGTACAAAACTAATGCAAGGTTCTCCAATCTCACCAGGTTCTTTGAAATCAAGAAGAAGTCATTAGGCGATATCACGATTAGGTGTTTGATCACCCTCATTGCCTGCAAGGTTGGTACTAATTTTACAGGTTGGAGGCTACACCTGGAAAGAGCCTAGTTGACATACAGTTGTTGGTTTCCTCTAGTTTACTTATTAAGGTTACCAATAATGATACCAAAATGTGATAATACTTTGATGATGACCAATTTATTTAGCTTCCTGATTTGGAGATCATAACTTTGACAATCAAAGACAATTGGAAGTTTGATCTATCTGGTTTTGATCACAAGGATGATGACCTCACTGTAGTTGCTACCCCACCACTACCTCCTTCCACCGATATGCATACAGAGCATAGTTGGTCTGTGCCTGATGTGTGACACATATACAACTACGTCCAATAGAGATTTGACCAGTAGGATAGACATTTAGATCCGATGAGCTAGCAATATTCTGGCATGCATGACATGATTTAAAAGATGAACATGTGGCATATTTCCCAGGGCCACTACACCATACCTCCACCACCTGCTCAACCTTAGCCTGATCTGAATCCTATGGACATTCTTGATGATGATGATGATGATATTCTGTGCCAGCATTTCCATCTGGTCATGAGGGTTTTATCCCTTCTTGATTTCTCCACGATAGGTAAATGTTTGCTACCAACTTAATTTTGATTATTGCAATGATGACATTGCAAATTTCAAGCTGAGGGGGTGAAGCAACTAACTGATAGTGTAGTTGTAGTTTCCTTTTCATCATCTTGATCTTGTTTTTGTTGTAGTTTATGAAAATATAGTATGATCTAAGGCATATCCATTGTTTTTGGATTGAAATCCCTTCCTGGATTGAGTTGTTTGTCCCATATTGTATTGAAACATATTTTGAAGGAATAAAATCAATCATGCATCATTTAAATGGAAACTTTTGCCAAAAACCCCAAGTTTATCATGATTTACTACTATTAGTCACATGTTCACCTTTCACATTCTTGCCACAAAAATACATGTAGTGGTAAAAATCTTCTTGGGCTAATCAACTTCACAATCTTATTTAGCATTCTAAATGACTTTTTCAAATTTACAGTGCGTTCCCAACCAATCTCGCAATGAAAATTCTTAATAAATGACGAGAATCCCATTAACTAAACAATCCAACCAACTATGCCATGTTTTGGGGAATTTTTAGTTTATGGCCTCATGTTCTAAAGCAGAAATTGACTAATTCTTGATCGTTATGGGCTAATTTTTATTTTCACCCCTATAATAGATGGCCAAACCGCCCACATAGCATTTTTGCCTAGTGTAAGTTTGATTGGCTTCTACGGTTAGGTGTTGCATCTTCAAAGAGGTGAATAACGCCAACCAGCATGCCACATGTACATAAGCCTACATTAGTAGCCAAGTATCAAAACCCATTCTACATTTCTTATCTAAAAGCAAGGAGTTTGTTGTTGGACCGTCTGGTTGGTTTGGATTTCATCTTTTACATCTTTAATAATTGAGAGATTTTGGTTGCATATTCACTACTCTTTTGATCTAGTCATCTGAATTCTATCTAATTCTTTTTCTTGATTCTTCCATTTAGATTTTTGCACCTTACTGAACTAAAACTTCTAACCTTGAGTGTTTAAGGTGATCTTATGGCTACTTTCAATAAATTTTATGTATGGTTGAATTGGCTTGAAGCAATATTTTCCATTTCATTTAATTGATCCATGAGCTTGATAACTTCCTCAATTGTGTTTCCATGTTCTTTTTGCTTGAGGACAGTCAATTGCTCAAGCTTAGTGGGATTTCATTTGCACATTTTATATAGACTATTAACCCACTTTTACACACACTTTCAATCTATTTTGCACCTCTTTTTACCTCTAATGATACTTGATTTTCCACCTTTTTAGTTGTTTTAATCTCCTTATGTTTGAAATCACAAATACATGATATTTGTCGAGGAAACGGGGCCAATCCAACCAAAATTCGACCCAAGTTGGAATCCCCCAGAATTTCACATTTTTCATAGAGTTCACCTTGAAGATTTTGAAGGAAACATGGTGTGTGTTAATTAGCACACTGCATGTTCTAATACAGAAGATCTCGACTCCCCTAGAGAATAGAGATATGACACGCTCAAGATACAACATCGTGTGTTACATTGATCAGAAGATGCACTCCGAAATTCTATTTACACACATGACATGTCTTTATTAGGACATGCCGTGTCCATTCTATTAAGAAATGGCAAAAATTATTGTGTAAAGCCAACACGTCATGTGTTAAATAACACATGACATGTGGTATTTATTTATGTCAACCTTAGATTGCATGTACATGGCATGTCTTTTAGCGACACAACATGTACTCTTCACGGAAGAGGTTTCAACCAATAGTTACACATAGCAACACATCGTGTATACCATTGCACACGCCGTGTCTTCGTCAGTTTTTATAGAATTAGAAAACAACCACCCCTCATTCTATATTTGAGGACACCCATATGGGGTAGTTATATCTCTTCATTTGGAAGAACATTTTGTCTAGAGAAGAGACTAGAGCAAGGGAGAGGCGATTTTAGGGTGAAAGGGATGGTCTCTCGGGAGATAACTTCCATCCTTATCCATTCTTCTTTAAGAAGGATACCATGAGATTCTCTACCTCATCCAGACCTCTCAGGGGGGATGGTTGTCTGAGTCGAATCACCAACAAGCTAGGATTTTATCCACAAGCCAGAGTTCTACCTTTCACTCATTCACTTCTTGGGTTCCCTTATTCTTTACTATTGTCATCATGTCAAACTCTAAATCTATAGCTATTTCAGGTGTTTCTTCATTATAGACAAGTAGAATCCTTCTTTTTGGGAATGGGAGAGTGCTCCCATGCCATTGCTCATGTGAACTTGAATTTCTTAACTAATTCTAGTTATCTTTCTTTTCCAAGAGTTTCTATGGTATAAATTGCTTGTATGTTTTCATGGCCATCAAACCTACATGTTTTATGCTTCTTTATGTGATCTCTGGGAGAATGTGTAAAGAATTAAGGAGTAGTTCTTCTTGGCAATGAAACCTTGACCATGGGAGTGGCTGGGATATGTTAATGATCTGATGTTTTTGTTTGAATTTTGACATAGACAAGGGAGTGTGATATTGATGTTAGATTCATCTCATGTCACTAGGAGATGCACGACTACAACTAACTCCTTTACAAGTTAATTGGTATGTTAATTTTGTTGTTACATGCGAGTATTGGTATTGAAGTGAAATCTTATGACAGAAAGCTTCTAAAATCCGATCTAAATCCTTGTAGCTTAGTTCTTGTTTCTTTTGATTGCATGTTAGTAATTCATAATCCAGCTTAACTATTGCAAATTGATCAAGATTTTTTGACTTTAACACACTTGAACCTAGCTATACCTTCCCCCTTGGGTGATTTCATTTACGAAACACATGCATATACTTGTGGGGTAGTGCACGAGTTTATAAACATTAAAACTTGCCCATTTAAGTCAAACAACGTGTTGATAACTGCCAAGGCACAAATGAAGAAGGAAAAACCCAAATATGTGATGGTGATCAATGAAGGGGAGTCTAAGGGTGAAGGAAAAGGCAAGAATATTTTGATGGCTATCTAGAAACCCAAGTCTTCTACACTTAAGAGAAAGGGAGGGATGATTAAGGAAGGAAATTGCCCTCTATAATTAGAGGAATTGCAAAAGAAGAAGCAGAGAATAGAGATCTCCACTTTAGGTATATATGTTATCGGGATAAATATATCAATTTTTTCATCTTAGGTATTGTATACTAGATTTGGATCTCACATATGATCTAATATGTAGGATCTGAGAAGAAGTAAACCCTTAAGGAAGGATGAGGTGGAATTGTGCATTGCCCTTGGATAAAAAGTTGTTGCCGCTTTAGTCGAAAACTATCATTTGTGTCTTCCTTGTGGGCTTGTAATAGAGTTATATAATTGCTATTATGTACCTACCATTCATAGAAACGTCATTATTGCATCTTGTTTGGACAAGAGTGGAATTGAATTTCATATGAAGAATGGTCAATGTTCAAACTCTAAACATGAGAGCTTCTATGGCAGTTTTATTGGTATGTATGCCTATAGAGCCAAACATATGATGATTGTAATGGCATAACATATAAATGAGTTGATTAATAACAAAGGAAACATTTTAATTTATTTTGTATATTCAGTTATGAGATAATGAATAACACAATAATTGTCTAGTTAATATTATTACTCGATGACATATGTCTTCAAGTATTTGACTTGGAAGAATTGAGATCATACGGATGTTAAGAGTACAATCATCACATGACTGGCTCTCTAGGCAGGAATACTAATAGAGACAAGAGACCTTCACTAGGAAAACCCTAGTCATCACTGAAAGAACAATATTTATTATATTGTGTCCTTGAACATCAATAACCATTCAAAAGTGCTAATGAAAATATCCATAACAAGTGGACACCTCACATAAAGTCACCAAATAGATCTTTAACTAGGCAGACACATGCTTTGGCAGATTTATACACTAAAGTATGTTTGGAGTGATGCCAACTGGGATGTCTCTAACATGTCGCCTCTTGGTCCTACTGGGTAGGGAGTTTCCTATGGTGCACTCATGGAACAACTTTGGCACTTAGAGAGACATCGAGGAACAAGAAAGCCTTAATCCATCTCATCCTCTAGAAGGAAGGTCCTCACCTCGTAGAAGAATGAGTTACACACATATAGAGGGAAGAACCATCTACCGTTAGGATAATGAGGTAGGAGGTAGCTTAAAAGTCTTGGGGCTTCAACCTTCTCACTAAGTGAAGCAGGTGAGAAGAAAGTGACCCCTACATATGTTGTCTTCTTTCCAAAAATTAAACCTATAACCATCCTTGATGCACTGAATGCATAGGCAAAATGTCTAGAATCACCCTGATCGCTTAGTTTGTCTAAAGGGGGCCCGTAGTGACATGAACCAAAAAAATCATATATATATATATATATATATATATATATATATATATATATATAGAGTCAGGCTAGAATACACTCGAGTGTATCCGGAGCGAAATACACTCAAGTAGTTTTTCATGATGCAATATTTTTTTTGAAAATCTAATCCATTGATCTTCTTAAACATCCTGTGAACAACTCATACGCAAAATTTGAGCACATTTGGATATGTATAGCTCATGTTATGAAGACCGCAAAAATTATACATTTCAAATTAGTTTTGTGCGTCGATTTTGTTACCCTTGGATGAGTGACTTACACTCATCCAAATGGGCTCAAAATTTGTATGTAGCCTAGTTATAGTATGACGGTGAAGATCAACGGTTTACATTTTGCAAAAAATAGTCTTGATATGGAAACACACTTGAGTGTATTCGTGCGATCCGTACACTCGAGTGTATTCTAGCCTGACTCTATATATATATATATATATATATATATATATATGTATATATATGTATATGTATATATGTGTGTGTGTATGTATATATATATGTATGTATATGTATATAGGTATATATATGTATATATATGTATATATATATATGTATATATATATACATATATATATATATGTACATATATATATATATATACAGATATATATACATATATATATGTATATATATATATAAATATGTATATATATAGATATGTATATATATGTATATGTATATATATACATATATATACATATATATATATATATGTATATATATATGTATATATGTATATATATATATAATAATGTGAAGGGAGTGCCCATATCTGGTGCCCAATATTAGGGTATAAGTTTTTTTTCAAAATAGATCTATTTAAAAACCTTGGATCCTCATGCCACCAAGCGAAACATAAAGAAAAACAAAAGGATAAGAAAATATTCGTAATAAAATATTAAAAATAAAATATCATTTTGATTCTCCAAAAGAATCACATGTCACTTCCAGTAGAGGAACAAACATGAGCCATTCTAAGTACAAAAGACAACAGTCTCTTTCAATTAAAAAAATCATGAGTCATATTATGATGATTCAATCACATCTTTGCAACTATCTCTTGAACATTTTGAGGTTCGAACTCAACTTCTTAAAGAAAGGAGGAAGTGCTTCAACCTGATATGCACACTAGAGATGGTTAAACTGTCTCAATAATGACATTGGGTAGTAGGCAACACAACTCTTCAATCGTGACAGGATGATCAAGCACTAGAAGCTTGGCATGATAACTCCACATTCTGATTTGTCAAGACAAAACTTCATCCATTCCCAATGTACATCCATTGATACCAGACTAGCAAGCCATCGAGCTAGATCCCCACATAGTTGTAAAGGCTTACTGACCTGAATGTGCTTCGAAAAGAACTCATTCACAATGGTATAGTGAGTATATGAAGACTCCACCTACCTAATAGAACCGATGATGCACATTCCATGATTAATTTTTAGGATTGTGAAGGCTCTCCTCATCTTCCTGGTCAATCATGCTTCATCTAAGCACTCATAAGGTTTAGCCAATATTAAAGGAACAATATATTCTTTCCTAATATTGCAACAACAACGATAGAAGAAGCGACCATCACTTGCCCAATAGTCTCTAAAAAATAGCTAATCCAAGAGAATGAAGGTGTATGCTTGCATGCAGGGCATATATGAAGAATCAACACCACATCACACTTTTCTCTTGAACACCTCCCTGTCTAAATAAAGTAACTTTCTTTTGTCAACCATCGAGCAACTTGGGAATTCTTTACAACTAGAAGACTCGCCAAATCAATATTCTAAGTCAAATTCTTTGGCACGATAGGTCAACAATAATGAAGGGGAAGTCAAGTGATCTTTACCTCATCTTCCAATGTCAGAGTCAAAATAACATCGTCAAAATAGAAGGAGTGGTAGTAGGGTTCCAGAACCATATCACTGCTGAAATCAACTCCCACACAACAAGGATGTAATCCAGATGATGAAGACAATGAGTCATGCTGAAACTCACCATCTCAACATCCTCAATCTCACATAGGCCTGTAATGTAGCAACACATAAGCGACAAGTTCATGGACGGACACCACATAAGAGGGATCTCACTTATCACTCCCTCTCACATAGATCATATTCTAAAATCCATGACATGCATAAATAAGAAAACCATGCGACCTTATTCATAGGCTTCAATGGGAAAGATTCATCTCCCAAAGGCAAGAAGACTCTTCATCATTTTCACCAGCAGAATGATGCAATTTAATACAAATATCAATATCAACAGCAAAAGTGGACATTTTTTCCAAGAAAACATCATTCTCTGACCCGCAACCTTGAGGATTGAAAAAATCTTCCACCTCAATCGGCATGTAGATTAAGGCAATCCATTGATTATTGATGAACACATATTCATCCTAGTGTTAGCTGCATTTTCAAAACAACTTTGCATCCATTTCCATGATTTTAGTTTAGAACTAGCTAACAAGTAAAGGTTTTATTAGTTTTTGTGCTCATTTATAAGTCTTTGATCAATTTCCCCATTTTATAGGAGTTTGATGGAAATGGAACATGTTTCGATGGCTTGTTCCTCCATAAGATGCTTTGCCATAGGTTTTCATTGATATTCCCTTCCATCAGTTCTTATAATTCTCCTCCTCCATCAAAACATGCTCCATCGATGCTAAACATTGACTCCATGCCAATAGCTTTATGTGCGTCATTTGATACAACAACAATTCACTAAGAGTTTTAATCTTATATTTTAACAATTCACTAAGTGTTTTAATCCTATAATTTAACCATTTTAATAGGAAAAAAACCAATTAAGGTAATTCACTAGTATAAAACGGGTTGATCCTGGGGACAACATTTTTAAGACTAATTTCTAACCCAAATCACTCTTAGACAATTTATTAGGAACAAGAAAGTAAAGATTTGTTGGTTGATAGTTTGATTATGCTAGAATAGGGATGTAATTAGGTAATGAAATAAAAGTTACACTAAGAACAAAAAGGGAAAAAGAAGTTATGCTAAGAACAAATAAGAGAGAATTATACTAAGAACAATAAGAAAAGAGTTATCTATGAGAAAAATTAAATTGCAAGTAAATAACGAAAGTGATTGGAAACAGGTGAACGAGAAATGAAATTGGATTGATGATACAGATATCGAGGTTATGGGTTTTACCACCATATCCTGCGTAAAACTAGATCGACAATCAATGGAATAAAACAAGTTAGAAGAGGACATGTTAAAATATTTTCAAATGCAATCTACAAAATATGAACTCCCTTCAAATCCATTGGTCCTAGTATTTACAGATCATAACTCAATCATTCCAGTAAATATTCTTCTGAGATCTCATACGGATCACATTCCCCAAGACTAACACTAGATGAAACAAGAGATCAGGTGGTTTCAAACGTGTGATTATCCAAATGAAATAACATTTTACAAGTATCAATATATAGATCTAGATCTAGCTAACCACGGCTATGGGATTACTCCCCATTCCCCGATATAAAAAACTATTCATGATCCATGGAAATTAAAGGAAGAACAAAGGTTGGACGAAAAGAGGCCATGGACTAGGAGGAGACAAAATTGCAAAGGATCATGCCAAGTTACAATGAAATGGTTGCTCCTCTTAGATCCGTGCTCCAACAAAAAAACTAAGAACAAGATGGAAAGGAATTAATTTTATTGAAGAAATGAGCGTACATGATGCAAAATTCAAATAACAATGTGCTAAAGTAAAAGGTGCAAATACAAAAAGTTAGATCCCTTTTATTGAGGAGTCCCCCATCCTTTTATAGGGAAGGTGGGGGAGAAACCCCTGAAAGGCAGAGAGGAAAAGAAGGGGTGGTGGTGACTAAAGTATCCACATGTGTATTGCCAACCAACTAGTTCACACCTTGAGAGAATGTGTTGGGGTCTGAAGGCGAATGAGCCCAGAGAAGTAAGTCAATACCCTAAAGTAGGGTGGCGGCACTATTTGAACAAAACTTGGCTTGGAAGCAACTTGAATCGTCCGTCTGGAGCATGAAACACTCAGTTGGCATCTAAGTGCACACAAGATAAGGGAGAAACCATAAGGTGAGGTGATGGAGCGTTGCTAAGGAATCTTGGTGGTGAAGAAATCCAAGTGAGCTGATTGATATTTGGAATGCTTGGTTGGGTAATTGAGACAGTTGTTTATGTAGGTGAGACACCCATTTCAGCTACAAAATAACTGGTGTGGAAGGGTGGAACTGAGAGGTGAAATGGTCATTTGGCCTTTGAAATGCAATTTATTGTATGAATGAAATGACTGGTTCATACCATTAATTGATCGATTCGTATGCTGAGATGATTAGAATCTTATCATGAGGTAAAATATGCAAATTATAAAGGAAAAAGATGATAATTTTCACCATTGGTAAAGAATTGGGCACATTGTAATTAATTCTAGGAAATTAGAAAAAGGTGAAATAAACCCTAATAAAATTTCATGGAAAGTGCAATTGAAATCATATGAATATGAATTCATCAAAATGCCCCATAATTAACCATTTTCTTATCCTCAAGCAAATAAAATCACAAATAATTCAAATTTGTACTAGTAACATGTCTGTCCTTACCCTTATAGCATCACTTTGTCCTCGCCTCCTTACTTGGCCAAGCAACCCTATCTCCTAGCATGACATAATACAAAATTCCATATCCCTATTAAAACATGTTTCAAGGCTTGTTTCTAAATCAGGACTTTGTAGAAAACATAATCCGTCTCACTTCTACTTTGACACTACGATATTTTCATTTTATGAGTTTTCATACATGAAAAGGATGAATGAGTTGTGGAATCAGATGATCGCTCCTCTATTCGACTTGAGATTTTTTAATTCATGCAAATGTGATTACATTGACCACATTTATTTAGTGTGCTCTTTAGCATCTTTTGATGGTATGCCCCTATTAAATTTATGAGGGTATGGAAGAATGGAGATGGCTGAAGGCATGCAACCCTGGACGTGGAGTTTGGCATGAGGTGATTTTTGTTTTGTTTTAAGGAGTGAAGGTGGCAAAAGTTTGTTCCCATTCTTTCAAAACGTTCACACATTTTTTTTCATTGGGGAATGTCACTGTATCAGATTGATTCTTCATGTCAATACATTATACAAGAGATATGATAAGTTAATCCACAATTTAAAATAGAGAACATTCATATTTGGTTCTTATGGATGCAATGTAGATTGCCAACATTGCTAGTGAGTGATGCTAATTTGGGGTCCTAAGTGATATGGTGTTTTCCAATCATGGAAATTTGTATAAAAAATCAAAGGAGATTTACTACATTCAAGGGGTACATTATTACAAGATGTATTCATACTTGTCAACTAGATAAAGGCCATTTTGCATCACTAAGTAAGCATAAGCAAAATGATTTCAAAGAGAAACTACATAAAAAAATAAAGGAATAAAAAGATAATACTAAAAAGAAAATTCAAGGAGGTTGAATAGGCACATACCACCCACCTCCACCTCATACTTAAAATTTGTCTCATTCCAAGCAAATCCCAAACCCAAGATGGAGGGAAGTAGATCACTATGGTGATGGATATCGAGGTTGTGGATGAGAAGAGGAAGAGGTGTGTAGTAGTAGTTTGCATAATATGGAGAGTTGGGGTTAGAGTAGGCCTGATGGGGCCCCATACTCCTCATAGGGAGGTTGTCTAGGAGCATAATGGCTATTATACACATGCCAATACTCCTAAGAGTGTTGCATGAGATACAAATGGTTGATCTAATGTCATTGGTGGTGTTGCTCGTGCTGAATCTGGTGCAGCTACTCTTGGATCTAATAAAATTCATAAGGCCCGTCAAGGCCCTCCTCATATCCAGTGCCCCTCCTAGCATGATATCAAGAAGGAGGAGGAGGAGGAGGTCTAGTCACATTGGTATTGTCCTTCATTGAGACACTCCTCCTATGGATGATAGGATTGGGGATGTCAGCTAGGTTGGGGATCTCCTAATAGAATCGCACAATGTGTGTTGGCAGGTCTGAAAGATCAAACACCAGAGTATTCGTTGCAAATAGGGAATATCAAGGGAGTTCAAGGATGACGTAGGTGTCTCTGAATGTCAAATAGTAGACATCCTATGCTCTATAGGGGATGAACTTGCATCCTTTCAAGTAAAGAAGGTCAATTAGTTGTTTTTTAGCTCCAACATTGGGAAAGAAATGTGAGTGCAGCCCAAGAAGTTTGCTATGGAGGTAATTATGTGTTTGATACAGAAGGAAGAATAGGTGGTGTGGCTGGCCTGAGTGTTGAGATGGTCAAACATAGAAGTTCCCCAGTTGAAAGGATTTCCATTGAGAAGGTCCCACAAGGTGTAGCGCTTGAGATGATTAACAACACCTTGAGTACCTTCCCTATTAAAGATAGTGCAGGATAAGATGCAATGAAGATATCGAACAATTGTGTTGTCTTGCGTACATTCCCTATTGAAGATAGTGTAGGACAAGATACGATGAAGATATCGAACAACTAGGTTGTTGATTTTGGAGGCCTTGGGGCCATTGGACAGCTTAAGAGGAAATCTAGTTATCTCTGACCTAAATTTCTCATGATTATATTCATCTGGGTAGGTGTCATGTGGGCACTCCATATACAGAGAAAGCCAAAAGTCATCCCTTCCTTCTAGGAGAATGGAGGTGAGCTTCCCGGGAGAGATTTCCAACTCCTCCCTAAAAATATAGACCTTGCAAATAGAATTTCCTTATGATTAGTGAAAGTGGAAAAAGGTGGTCATGAGCTAAAGAGTGAGATCACTAAACACTTATACGATATGGTAGGGGAAGAGAAAAATGTGGTTCTGCCGTAGAATATCATTGACGATGTCCCTGATGCCAAGGGAATTGAGTGTTATGTTGCATGCCTATTCAGGGATCGTGACACCAATTATGGCCATGGATTCGGATCTTTCATAATGGTTGGAATTGACAAACTGGTCATAAATAACCCGAGTTGGGTCTATGTGAGGTGGGTGAGGCCTGACAAAATATAGGTTATGTCAAGTTGACTAACCCGCCTCAGCCTCACAGATAAGCTCCTCAGCTTCCTCGAGGTCATGGATCATCTCCTCAAGCATCTTAGGTGAGGAATTGTCTATGGTTTACTGGATATGGATGTCAACGAGTGAAGTCAAACATCTATGAGGCTTGCGAGAGTCAGTCTCCTTAGCAAGTTGCTTGCCCTTGCAAAAATGACCAAAAAAACCGTGTTTGGATCCTCCCTCATACATGACGATTGGGTTGATAAAGACGTGAACTGCCCATTTGAGGAGGTGAGTCGATCATTTGGTAGTGCAAAATGGTCATTTCAGGTAGCTAACATGCTCAGCTGAGGTGATGGAGGTTGTTATCAAGATCATTTGAACAACTCTTTTGGTAAGCACGATGATCATTTGATGGAAACATTCTATTGGGTGAGGAGAAGAGGATGGATGGGAGAAGTGACTAGGATTTTTGATAGTTGATAGAGATATAAAAGCAATTTAGATAGCTTAGTTGACCAAACTATCGGCTGGTGGCACTAAAATGGACTACCCAGATGGTAGACAACTGGCTTGTGGTGAAGAGAAGAAGATGTGATATGATCGTTTAGGGGTGTGGGAGATGGAGAAGGATGGTGGTGGTAGTTCATCGGTTATGGATCGAGAGGTTTAGTTTCTCGACGACCTGCTAGGATGATGAGTTGACCGTTTGGTGCTGCCAAAGAGGTCAGTCGGAGGCAAGGACATGTGGTAAGAAAAAGTAAGCAACCTACTACTGGTGGAAGAGGAAGGTGGCTAAAGAAATGAAAGTGAGCAGTGACTAGGGATTGAGTGCTTGTTGTAAGTGAATCACCCAACCCCATTGGTTCTATTTTATAGAACCCTTGCAAGTCATGAATCGAGCATTTCAATGTGTCAACCACCTATTTCTCAAGTCGTGAGCGGAACCCAAGGTGTTCAACTTCTGAGGAGGTCGTTCATTTGAATTGGTGCATCATGATCCTAAGACGACCATTTTGTCATTTGAAATAAGCGGTTTGGTTGACATGGGTGGCATTTAATTGTTCAAAATTTGAACTGACGATAAGCAGAACAACTGCCTTGAAGATGGTACTGAGTGTTTCACCATGTGAAATGTTCATTTTGTCTATTTTGATATTCCCCTCTTTGATGTATGAGACAGTCAGCTGGGTGACCATCGAGCGGCTCACCCTTTTTTAGATTAGACTAAGCCCAATCAGAGAATGAGGAAAAGGTTAACTAAACCAATTATTAAATAAAATAAAAAAATAATAGAAATGTTGGGTTGTCTCCAAATAAGTGTCCAGATTTATGTTGAAGGCTCGACATATGAGTATCATGGAGCCAATTTTGGTTCATGATTGGGTGGGGATGGATGTTCTTTTAATTCTAAATCCTCAGGATTGGGAAGGCAGTGTGTGTTGGATGCTATAAAATGCTTAATGGTAATGTACCATTTTTTCCTATATCCATTGACTAGAAATTCACCCTTCCATTTATCCTAGAGGAGAAAAGTGCCATGTGGATAGGCACACCTAACAAGATAGAGTGTCTACCATATTGATTTGAGTTATTCATGGAAGAACCTCAACCTGGAATTATAGATTAGGACTTGAACACCCTTCCTAATATATTTTCTTCTAGTATGGTCATCATGTCATAATTTGGTTCTATATTTATAGATTTAAGCAATCTCATAAGGTGTCATATTGAGCTCTTATAACTCCTACACTTGAAGGAAACATTTTTCTCGTGTTATAGACATGTCAAAATTTAGAGTTATGATGGCCCAGCTATCCTTATGCTCCAATTCTATAGGTAAATGGGAGTTTTACCATAAATCAATTTGAAAGGAGTGGTGCCTATGGGTGTTTCATGGGTGGTTATGTATGCTGACAAGGCATCATTAAGTTTCAAAGTCCAATCATTCCAAATGTAATTGAAAATCTTTTCTAGGATGGAATAAATTTGCCTATTCGAAACCTCGACCTGACCGCTAGTATGAGGGTGATAAGGGGAGGTTACCTTGTGGTGGACCCCACATCTTTTTAACAATGATTCAAAGCTTTTTAATATAAAATATGAGCCCCCATTAGAACTCAAGGTACGAGGCACTCCAAACCTAGGGAAAATGATATATTTGAAAAGCTTCTTGACTTATTTGGAGTCACATGTCTTTGTGGGGATGGCTTTCACCCATTTCAAAACATAACATACAACCACCAAAATGTATAGATGCTCATAATAAGAAGGGAAGGTTCCCATATAATCCACGTCCCATACATAAAAAATCTCGATCCCATAAAGTGGGGCACAAGAACCCAAACAGAAGCACCTTTATAGCCATTTTTTGAGAACTCATGTGCCCTCCAATGGGGCTAGAATGATATTGATCAAGTATGTCATGAGCTTCTTCTGTAGTAACACGCATGTGACATAGTCCATTTGCACATAATCTAAAAAGGCAGGGGTCATCCCAATAATAGTCTTTAACATCACGTAAAATATTGCCTTAGCATGTCCCTTATAATCACGATGTAGGGCACCTACAATAAGATAATTAACATAATCTAAAAACATGGGGATTGGATTCGGCTTTGAGCAATATGTCATTGGGTAATATGTCATTGATGGGAATTCCATCATCATCACAATCTCTTAGACAACTAAGATGGTCAGCTACAACATTTCTATAGCCTTTCTCATTGAAGATTTTTGCATCAAATTCATGTTGTAAGATGATCCAACAATGAGATGGGGTTTGACATTCTTTTAGGACATTAAGTATCGAATGACTGCATGGTCCATGTAGGCAATCACCTTGGACCTAACTAAGTAAGAGTGAAACTTATCAAAGGCATAGACAATGGCTAACATTTCCTTCTCGGTAGTAGTGTAGTTCCACTGTGCATCATATAAGGTTTTAGATTATAGTAAATCACATGGTGCTTCTTGTCAACATTATATCCATGAATGGAACCAACAATAAAATCACTAGCATCACACATGATTTTGAAAGGGAAAGACGAATCAGGTGCACTGATGATGGGGGTTCAAGTGAGGGCATCTTTTAGACATGAAAATTGTTCATGCAAGATTAGTCAAAAATAAAGGCAGTATCCTTTTGGAGGATGTTGGTGAGAGGCTTGAAGATTTTGGAAAAATCATGGATGATTGTCGATAAAATCTAGCATGCCCAAGCAACACACAGATTTCTTTGACAGAAGAACGAAGGACTTTGGTGATAATCTCAAACTTGGTCCTATCTACCTCTCTGCCTCAGTTGACAACTCTATGTCCCAAAACAATCCCTTCTATCACCATGATGTGATTTCCAAATTCAAAACTAAGTGTGATTCTTCACACTTTTCCATAACCAGGGATAGATGTCTAACATAAGAATCTAAACATTTCCCATAAATAGAGAAATCATCCACAAACACCACCATAATAGTTTTAGTCAACCCGTGAAAATAGAAGACATGCACCATTAGATGTGGTTGGGGCATTACACAACCTAAAAGGCATTCTCCTAAATGCATAGGTGTCAAATGGGTAGTAAGGTCATTTTATCCAGATGTTTAGGATGAATGGGAATTTGATGGAAACATGAATAGCCATAAAGATACCAGAAATATTTTTGATGGGAAAGACATTCTAGTACTTGATCCAAAAAGGAAAGAGGGAAATGATTTTTCCTAGTAGCCTTATTCATCTTTCTATAGTCAATGCACATCCTCCATTCTATAATAGTATGGGTAGGAATGATATCATCATTGTCATTCTTCACAACAATGGTTCCCCGTTTCTTGGGAACCACATATACAGGACTAACCCAGGGGAGTGGGAGATGGGGTAAATGGTTCCTATAGTCAAAAGTTGGAAAACTTATAAGTGGACAACCTCTTTCATGTTGGGATATAATTTTTTTTTATGATCTGTGGATGGTTTGTGCTCTTATATCATAGGGATTTTATGCATGTAAATGACTTGATAAATCCATGTCAACTCGGTCATTTTATACCCTAGGGCAATTCTCCTTTTTCTTAGCTCAATCATGATCTTGTATTCCTACTCAAAATTAATGAAAACATGACACATTTTTTTCATCAATAAAGACAAATTTTTATCCTTTAGGGAGAGGTTTCATTTATGGAACCTTAGGGGGTTCCAATTTCTCTTCTAGAGGGGAAATCATCTTAAGGTTCTCAAATTATCCATCATATATCTCCTCATAGTTGTTGAGATGAGATCTACACCAGATTTCTCATCCTCAAAACCACAATCAGTCAGAGCCGTAAGGGTAGTGTGGAGGGGATCCTCAAGTAACTCCCATTCTTGCCTTAACTAATATATCTTGTTAACACCATCCAGGAGGTAAACCACTGCCTGAAGGCTAGGTCCTCTCATACTTTCAAACACCCTAAACTCTAGGTCTATCTTCCAAGTCATAGAAGAATGGTTCTATCCTCAACATTAATCAAGGCTCTGGCTATGGCTAAGAAGGGACAACCAAAAATATGAGGGTAACATAGATCTTCCATGGTGTCCATGATGACAAATCACATGGAATATAGGCATCTTTTCCAACCCTTACTGGTAAATCTTTAATGATACCCATAGGCATCATGATGGATGCATTTGTTAACTAGATGGTTGTGGCAGTGGGTAGCACATCAAAAAATCCTAGTCTCCTACAAAGACTATAAGGCATAATAGAAATATTGGAGCTAAGACTATAAGAGCTTTCCTACAAGCATTATTAAGTAGGCAACTACCAATCACAAAGGAGACGGCATCCTTTTGTTTTTAGGCACTTTTCTTTAGATGATATCTGAGGTGGTTCTATCAAGATTTATAGTATCGTATTCCTTAGCGGCATAGTTCCTCATCAAAGGAGTTTTCATTTGCTTGGACTAGGCAGGCATGTCAGCACGAGAATCTAGGTAAGGAATTTACACATGTAACTTTTTCATGGCCTCCCTAAACTTCATGAAGAGGGAACCTAGCCTGGTTTGCTTTAGGTGGGCCTGGTTTGGTGGATGGGGCTTGTAAATAGGGGTTTTAGGCTCATCAACCTCCACTTGTGGAGGTTCAAGGGCAAGTATGTTGAGTTCTAGTAAAGGTTGGGTTTCAATGACCACAATGTCCTCATCTTCAAAATATAAGGGTACAACATGATGCTTCTCTGGAGGAGGGGGGATCATGTGTCTTTCTTATATGGTTGGAGACAACTTTATGTTGCTCAACATGTTTGGGGTTATTTTCAGGTTGCTCAAAAAAAGTGTTGGAAGGAGGTTTCTAGATGGAAATAAGTTGGGCCAATTGAGCATCAAATGTCTTTTGTTGGTCCTACTGGGAAAGGATCTATTGTTCTAAGGAAGCAACCATTTCATCAGTAGAGGGAATATGGGCATTCTATTGCATCTGTTGTGGTAGTTGGTTTAGATGTTGATATGGTTGCCCTTGGTATATCCCACAATTTTTGTAATTTCCCCTGTAATTTCCTTGGTTCCCAAAATTCCTTGGATTTCTTTTGTATGAAAAGCCTGGCGGAAGACCACTTGTAGAGTTGGCTTGAGGTGAGGGGTATTAAATGGTAAGTATTTTCAACAGCCATTGGATTCCCATGTTGGAATCTGGGATGGTTCATGGGTTGATTTGGGTTATAATAAGCTTGGCCCAAAATACTATGAATGGAGTTGAGGTCTTCCAGTGTGGGGGAATGTTAGAGAAGGTCTTTAAATATATCCCAAGCTTCATCAAAAGTCTCACCTGGGGCCATGCTAAATTGGGCGATTTGTCCCTGATTTCATAGGTGATAGAAGGGGGGTAACATTTCTCTAGAAATCTAGATTGGAGTATGTCTCATGTAGTAATGTAGTCTCCCTTCCATGGCATTATACCAACTACTAGCCTAACAAAAAAGAGAGTATTTGAAAAGTTTAGGTCTTATGGAGTCCTTAGGAATGATTGGGTAATTAGTTAAAGAACATATATCCAAAAATTGTTGGAGATGGTCTTAGAAACAATCACCTTTGTTTCCATAAAAAGGGTTGGCCTACAACATAGTGATTCATTGAGTACGGATCCTGAACTGAGGGACAGTAATGTTTGGTGGCAGAATGGGATGATGTGCATAGGTAAGGGGAAGTAATGTTTGGTGGCACAATGGGACACTGTGCATTGGTAGTTTTGGGGATTCATGTAGTCCTTCAGCTATTTCTATGGTTTAGTTTCACATAATGTGGTCTCACAAGCTGCCTGTTCAATGACGAAAGCCACTCATTGAGCATCAAGGGCTCTCTTGACAATATGTATCACCTCTTCTTGGTCCATCCTAAGGCGGTTCGTGTGAGACAGTGAAATGTTCTTTCTATGTCTGGATCAAAAATTGGCATCACAGAATGTGTGTTTGTTGAGGTTGCATGCACAGTTATAATTGACAAAAATAAGTGGTTGTATAAAAAAATAGATTGCCAGAATGAGAACTCAGTGGAAGGAGTAGTAGCACTTCCAAAATAACTCTTAGAAGGTAAAAAAAGAAGAAGAAAAAGTCTTATGAAAAAAAGTTGGGGTTTAAAAAACAATTTATTATCCCAGGCAAAGGCGCCAAAATTGACGTATATCGTTCGGCACAACAACAATTCACTAAGAGTTTTAATAATAGAATTTAACCTTTTTAATAGGAGAATGACCAATTATGGTAATTCACTAGTATAGAAAGGTTCGATCCTTAATGACAACATTTTTAAGACTGATTTCTAATCCAAATCACTTTTCAACAATTTATTTAGAACTAGAAAGTAAAGATATGTTGGTTGATGGTTTGATTATACTATAATAGGGAAATAAATTTGCAATAAAATAAAGTTACACTAACAATAAAAAGGAAAGAGTTATGATAAGAACAAGTAAGATAGATGTATTCCAAGAATGATAATAAAAGAATTATCTAAGAGCCAAATTAAATTGAAAGTAAAGGACGCGTCAAGAAATAAGTGATTGAGAAACAAGATTGAATCAATGACAAAGATAGTACTTTTATGGGTTTTACCACCCTAGCATGTGTGAAACTAGATTGACAATCTATGGAATAAAACAAGTTAGAAGAAGGCATGTGATTACAATCACAAATATAATCTACAAAAGATGAACACCCTGCAAACCCATTGGTCCCAGTGTTTCTAGGTCCTAGCTCAAATATCCCAACAGAGATCCTTCTGAGATATCATCCAGATCTTTCTGCATTTGTTTTGTTTTCTGGAGCCTTAGATTTTGTGATCACATTTCCTAAGATTAACACTCAATGAAACAATAGAAAAAGTTGTTTCAAATGTATGATTATCCAATGAAATGCCATTTAACTAGTATCATTACATAGATCTAGATCTAGCTAACAATGGATATGGGGTTACTCCCCATGCCCTGATATAAGAGACTACTCATGATCCATGGAAATTAAAGGAAGAACAACAAATGGAAGAATAGGAGCGGAAAGAATCCCAAACGATCTTTCCTAGTGACAATAAACTGGTCGCAATTCTTAGATACTTGATCCTACAACAAAACCAAATTAAGATGGAAAAGAACTACTTTTATGAAAGAAATGATAACACAAGATGTAAGAATGAAATAACAAAGTGCTGAAGTAAAAGGTGCAAGTTCAAAATTTTGGATCCCTTTTCTTATGGAGTCCCTCCTCCTTTTATACAAAAGAGGGGGGAACTCTAAAAGGTGGGAGAGGAAAAGAAGGGTTGGAGGTTGTTAAAGTATCGAATCTGCACACTGCCAACTAACCGGTTCACACCCTGAACCAATTGATTGGGGTCTGAAGGGTCATGGACACAGAGTAGTGATTGAAAACCATAAAATTAGGATGGCAGTTTTATGTGAATGACACTTGGCCACAAAGCAACTTGAACCGGTCGTTTGGAGCATGGAACTCTCAATCGGCATCTGAGTGCGCATAGGCTAAGGGAGAAACCCTAAGGTGAGGTAATGGCACACTACTAAGGAGTCTCAGTGGTGAAGAAATCCAAGCAAGTTGGTTGGTACTTGGAACAATTGGTTGTGGAACTGAGATAAGAATTTGGGTAGGAGAGACGTCCAATTCTACTGTTGAATAACTGGTGTGGAAGGGTGGAACTAAGTAGTAAAATGGTCGCTCAGGCTCTAAAATGTGGTTTCATGTATGAATGAAATGACCGATTCATAGCATGAAGTGATCTGTTCGTATGCTGAGATGGTTAGAATCTTATCATGAGGTAAAATTTGCAAAGTATAAAGGAAAAGATAAGAATTTTCATTATTGGTAAAGATGTGGGAAAATTGCAACTAATTCAAGAAAACTAGCAAAAGGTGAAATAAACCCTAAGAAAAGTTCATGAAAGTGTAATTGAAGGTGGATGAATATACATTTGTCGTAGCCCCCCCCAAAGGGTGGGTATTGTCTACCAAATACTTGATTTCCAACAACTAATGGTTCCCCTTCAACCAATTTCTGATGGCTATTCTGCATCCAACATCAGATGGCTATATATCTAGTTGTTCTTCTACAGCCAACATTCAATGGCCATTTTGGCTCATCTGATGGTTTTTATGTAACCAAGAACCAATGGAACTCCACTATGACAACATCTAATGGTCATTCTTACTCCAACATCTTACGGTTGTTCAGTGACCATTTGGCATCTGATGGACCCACTGAAAGTCATGAGAATTCTTGCCTATCAATGACATTAATACAATTCATGAACCCTTCATCTTCCTCACTTTGGCACAAACTTTTCACCTCCATGGCACTTAGCTCTTCACTCCATGGTGGTTGGGAGTAACCCAAACCCTATCCTCTACCTATAAATACAAGGGGACTGGCAACAAAGAATGTATCCACCATTGATTTCGTCGGGCTACCATTTTGCTCTATGCCATCATCGTCCATAAACCATTGACTTTTCCATTGGTTTATGAATGCCAACCAAAGGTCTCTTCATCTCGTGGCCATCAAGATTTTAAGGTCCCAACCTCAAAAGAGGAGTGTTCAGTAGATTCTGTTCCATTGGATGGAGACCATCACCTTTTTCAGCTTGGTTCTCCTTCATCATAGTGACAAGGTCCAAAATTGAAGAAGGAAGGACACTGATCCAAGTCTATTTCTGACAAACATTTGGAGTAGATATGTTACTGCATTGTCTACCATCGGTTTGTAGCTTGAAGATAGGCTTCTGCACACCCTATATTGTTCTATTTCCTTACTGTGGTCATGGATTTCTCTCTCTCTTTTATAGTTGTTTCTCATATTATTACTTCCATGAGTGAGTAGTCCTCTCACTAGGGTGAGAGAGTAGCCTCATTGCCTGAATTTTCTTTCCTTAATACACCTACTATTGTATGGACCATCATGAACTATGACTCAATCATTTTATGCTTACATTATTTCTTGATCATCAAGTTTGCATGTAAATCAAATCTTGGTGTAGAGAGCCTCGAACCCATGATCTAGGATGCCGATTGATTCATGTTAAACCCTTGATGAGAATTTTGGATTGGTGTTTTCCAAGATGATAGATGTATGATTTCTAAGTAACACGATGGAGAAATTAGATTGATATTTGTCTAGGTTCTAATCCTAGCCCTTAAAGGGAGACTTTCATACCCTCAACACATGTATTTCCATGTATAATGTGATGCGGTGAGAGAGTAAATGATAGGTAGTGGTGGTTAAACCCATTCCACCCTAGTGTTCCAATCCTTTGATCTTACCAAACATTTAATTTTTTCCCTATATTATATGCAAAATCAGTTTAGTTACCAAATCCAAATATTGTGTTAAATAATAGTTTCTTTGTGGTTACTTTGGTCAGAAAAATTCTTTAAAATGTCATTCTTTGGGTTCGATCCTGGACTATACTACAATAAGATCAGTCCTCTTGTAGGTGGTGATTATTGTAC
Organism: Alisma plantago-aquatica; assembly: GCA_963693085.1. NCBI lineage: Eukaryota > Viridiplantae > Streptophyta > Magnoliopsida > Alismatales > Alismataceae > Alisma > Alisma plantago-aquatica. The sequence continues at coordinate 1,340,454,625 of OY856411.1, read as the reverse complement.
ATGTTTAGGTAAACTCTAGGGATTTCACCCCTAATAAATTTTTTGGTGCATAAATGTAAGGAAATTGAGTAGACAGATAAGGCAGAGAAAATAAAATTTTAATGTATGATTCCCTAGTCAGCAAAATCTTGTCAACATCTATGAGATGGGAAGGAAGGTTGCAAGAAATATACCTGGTCCAGGAGCAAGTCTAGTGACAATGCTTGCTACAATGTGATACTGCATCAAGTTGCACCTTGACGATTGTCATCGTTGGCCTCCTGGTTGGACACCATAGACGATGGTTGATGGCATCCTCCTAGAGGTAGGAAAAACCATCCTCACCTCTATAGTAGTCCAAGTGGACCATTGAGAACTCCATGTTGTGCTACCAAAGCCAATGGGGGGGAGTTGTCTCTTCGAATGTAAACCTACTGGAGTTGATTTTCTCTCCAAATTGTGTCTCCCCTGTTGTTCCTCCCTTTGACGGGTAGAACTTGCTCGAGCTCTCTTGATTACCACAATCAGAGAGGAAAATAATCGTTAGAGCTTATTATTGTGTCTGGGATGCCCCAATACCCCTCTATTTATAGGAGGATCAGGGTCAAGGTTCCCAATCCATCTAGGAGTCGAAGAAATGACTTTTACCAGTCGGATCACTCACCAACTGGTTGATTCAATCCCTAAACTAGTTGGTTCATCAAGTTTCCTATTTCTTAACATATTGGCTTTTAATATTCGATTAATGCACAATCATGACATCAACATCAATCCTTGATCCAATCAAATTGAACATTGAACCAGATGTTCCAAATGATGAACCAGTCGGTTCACATGATGAATCGGTCAGTTCACATCATGAAACAATCATTTCACATTATGAAATGGTCATTTCATATGTGAAATGGTAGTTTCACATGTCCAACTCAGCCAAATATTCATCCAATTGTTGTTTGCATTGACTCGACACTTATATCGGAGGGTAAAACACTTGAACTATTTGGTTCAATGTCCAGTCCATCAATTTTCAACCTCAGTTGTTTAAATTGAATACCTAAATACTTTAGTAATCAAGTTAAACATCATTCATGAATAAACTCCTATTCCAAGTGCATCCTATGTGTGTGACGCTATAAGTCCCAACTTACATTGGCAATGAATATCCATACCTTAACTTATGACATCACAAGCAATGAGCAGTATCTAGTAACACATCATTGCTACACAAGTAATTTGGATAGTTAAAGAACAATTTCAACCTACAATCCATGGTCAATGTTACAATGATCATATAGTTCCTTTGTCTTTGATATCTTGATTGAACTCGAGGCATGGAATCTTCATCCACTTCAATGTTCAAACAATGCTCCTTGAACAAGAGAGAATTGTCTGAGATGCATGTGATCTAGCATATCACATATTGAGTCACATGAGTTTGGCCATACATTTCTCAGTCACACTTTTCTGGTAGCAAGGATATCAATCTCTTATAGGAGGGACAAATCCCATCTACATCACTCACACTCAATCCCCATGTGTCAGAGAGTACCTGAGCAATACCTTTATGGAAATCCTTATTCAAGATCAGGTTGGATGATGTCAAAGTATAACAAAACTACAAGTGATGAGTGTAGTGACTTCAAGTCTAAGAACCACAATCACCACTATCACTATGAGAGTTGATTCTGACTACCAATCATAGTTTACATGCATCACTCTTATAATGGGTCTATCTGATATACTATTCTCTAACAAGTACCGATGTGCTTGGTTTGATATCACATATCATGACTAATGATATTCTATCATTAACCAATACACATTATATTCTTATGTATTGGTTTGTCTATTTTGCTTCCACAATAATATTTGACTAGGGACATAATAAGAATGTATTTACTCTTATCATACATATAATCTCATTGTTCAAGTCCTCAACCTAAAGACATATGTCATTGAGTAACATCATTCTTTACACATCTATTTATGTTTGTGTCATCATCTCATGATTGAGACAAACATGATAGATGGAATTACCTTTATCATTATCAAATTAGGTATCTAATGCCCTACTACAATCATCATATGATTGTCTCTCTTAGCATACATACCAATAGACTCCCACTTGCACATAGAGACAATCACCCATGAATCTTATTACAAGTGATGTTAACATGTCCGTCATGTTTCCATGGCACAAGAGATTTTATAGAGGGTCAACAACATTTCTTCTAGTCGGCATTTTGCAAGTTTTCACATATCCTCATTTTACGACATCTCATATGAGATGGAAGTGCCATAGTATGCTATCTGAGATTCCTTGCCTATCCCGTTGCTCCATTGTTGTCATAGTATTTCTATTGTGTTATCAATGGTCAGAACCTCACAAAATTTCATCTAAATGAACTTCTTGATCCATGCAGTATCCTTTGTTGTTCTCACAATAGTGAGGTAATTGGCTTCTATTGTATAATTAAACAATTGTCTCTATCTCGAAACATTGTCCAACTTATAGTTCTATTTTAAGGTCAAATAGAAAATAAGATTGTGATCTTAACTTTTATTTGTCATTTAGGAAGCTTGCATCGGTTTAACCTTTTACATCCAACTCTTCCATATTACCATAACAAAGGAAATGATCCTTTTAGTGCTTCTTAAGTACTTAAGGATGTGCTTCTATGGTGGTCCAAAGACTTTCACTAGAATCTGACTAATATCCACTCGTCATGTACAATACGTACGAGTTAATAGGATATCCTCTCGTCATGCCCAATACATACAAGATAAGGACATGTGTAGATATATTTTCTTCATATCCAATACATACGAGATAATGGGATGAGTACATAACATTGTGTACATGATAGATTCAATTGCTAATGCATATGGCATCTTGCTCATGTTTTATCCATTCTTCACAAGAACTGAGACACTGGACTATTGAGAGACTAATCCCGTGGGACATGGACAAATTTTCTCTCATTGAGTCCTACATGTTGAACCTCTTCAACATCTTGTCAATGTATGCACTCTTCCTTAGATCATGAAGCTTTCTATCTCTATCTATATAGATATTGGTTCCTATGGCATATGATGTTTTACCTAAACCCTTCATAAAAAAGGTACTTCTCATCCACTTTTAACATTGGTAGTATCGGGATGTTATTCCCCATCTCATGTTGAATATAAACATGCTCTCACTAAATACTTGTAATCACAGTCAAACTCTTTGACTGTCTTGTCAAAATATAAGATCCCAGCTATGAGATGCTTGCTTCAATCCTTAGATTGACCTTTCTTGCTTATAGATTTCATTTACATTATTGGATTTATAAAACCTCTAGGATGTGTCACGTGCACATCCTAATATTTATTCTAATTAAGGAATGCAATTTTAACATCCATATGCCAAATTTTATAGTCATAACAAGCTGCAATGGAAAGCATGATCCCGATGGATTTAACCATGGCAACTAGTGAAAACATTTCGGCATGTTCAATGTCTTGAACTTGTTCGAAACCTTTTGTAGCATATATGCACTTATAGGTTTGTACATTACCATACATATCAGTCTTCTTGTTAAGACCCACTTGCACCCTGTAGGTTTTATCCCTTTAGGTGGATCCACCAAGGTCATACCTTGTTGGTGTACATGGAGTCAATCTAGGATCTCTTGGTCTTATGCCATGTCTCGGATTCTAGTCCCTCAGTAGCTTCTAGGTTGGTTTGTTGACTCATCTCTGAGAACAACTTACCCCCTTATTGATCCGTAATATATCACAATCTTTCAAGCTCAAGGCGTGTTCTACTAGATCTACAAGTTTTTTTGTTGCATAAGGATACTGAGATTCCACAGAAATTTGTGATTCTCTTTATTCCTACTGTACCTCTTTAGGTTCAAATGTTTTCTTAATGATCATGAACTTTAGGACTTCTACTTTTACTCCCATGAATTGCTTTGGAATTAAATTCCTATTAGGAATACAGCCATTCTAGTATAAAAATACTTTTGTTATCATATTGGAATATAAAGTAGATATTAACAAAATAACATTTGTGTGAATTGTGGATAAATCCTTTCAAGAAACTATTTTTCCATGTAGACTTTTAACATTAATATCTATAAAATACATATTGGGACACTTCCCATACCATATCATATATGGTGTCTTTTGAACCATTTCAGTCAGTACACCATTTTAGTGTAAAGCATATGCCAAAGAAAATTGGAAGATTAGCTCGATTCTAGATAATCACACCATGACAAATAGGGTATGATTCCTTCTTTTTGATACATCAACATGATACACCATCATTATGTTTCAGGTGGAGTTCATTATGATACACTATCCTGATCTTCCAGAAGGTTCACAAACTCTTGACTAAAAATATTTTCATGTTGATCATATCGAAATATTTTAATCTTATACCAATTTGGTTAAGTACTTCACTCATGATTTTTTTGAACACTTCAATATATTCATACTTGTATTTCATTAAATACAAACTACCATATCTACTGAGATTATCAACAAATATAATGAGGTACCAATAACCACATCTACTACATATTCTAAAAGGTATATATACATCAATATGTATGAACCTTCATAGAATAGTTTCTCTCCCACTACATCTACTGAAGATGCTTTTGTCATATTTCCCAAATAATAAGACTCACATGTCTCGTAAAGATAAATAACCAAGAGAGTCTAGATAGCCATCATTATGGATTTTAGAAATGCATTTCCTTTTTAAGCGTTCTAGATGACAATTCTATAGTTAGTCATTGTATGAGTCATCTAATCACTCAATATATGTGTCATACACATTTGTATCTACAACTATCAAGTATAGATTATGAGACATAAGGAATTTCCATATAAGATGATTATATTTAAAAATGAAACATCATATTTATTCATAATATTCTTGTTCATTCAAGATACATGATGTTTACACTAATGGTAGGTACATAATAGTAAATCACTAATTCTATTACATGCCCATTTGAATAAAAAATTACAACTATAGTGGCAGCAACTCTTGCTTCACATAGTACTAGCTTACTTCTTTTCGGGTCCTGATGTGGAGATCTCTATCTCTTTCTTCTTCATGTGTTCCTTCAAGTGCAAAGGACAGATGGATTTTGCACTTACCTCTTTCCTTATCTTGAGTGTCGAAGACTTGGACTTCAGCTTAGCCTTATTTCTTTTCTTGTCCTTGACTTTGTCATTAGACTTCACTCTGTTGATCATCATCACATATTTGTCCTTCTTCATTCTTGCTTTATCATTTATCAACAAGCCAAGTAATTTTGATAGAAGTTTAGCCAAGTTACTCAAGTAGTAACACTCAATAAATGGATATAAGATTCAAACAATGATTGTAGAATCATATCCATGGCCGACTCTTGGCTCAAAGGGAGTCCATGTCTCTTTAGGGGCTCTGCTGGATTTCCTTCTATCATCTTACACTCAAAGCGTGCCTTTGAGACATTGTACCTTTCTTGCTTTGCATGAGCATGGTTCATACTTTTAATATGTGTGACCATCTCAAGAATCTGCATGTCTTCATGTTGGTCATGCAACTCATAGTTCATACAACATAACATAAGGTGCTAAATGCCTAAGGCATTGTTGGCATGCTTCCAATAAGCATCCACCTCATCCCTAGGCACATCAGGAGCAGGTTCCTCTAGAACTGGTGTATTCATGAAATAGAGCTTACGCTCTTCATTGAACCCTTCTCAAAGTCCAAAACTAGTCATGGAAGTTTGTCCCATTTAGTTTGTTCTTCTTACGAACTGATTGCAATGATGATTTGTTTGAGATTTTTTTCTCCAAAATAACTTTGCAATTTATCAAACCAGTTTTGATTAATTAGATTTTATAACATAGATTATACTAATTCGGCCTTTGATTAATTATCGCTCCAATAAAATTTTGTTCAAATTGATAACCCTCATCTATCAATTTGGAAAATTGAAACATAAAACTTTCTAGTGATCCAAGACCCAAAATAATTGAGTTATTACCTAGTCAACACTAGAGTCCGTAATCAGTGAATAAGGTAGGCAACTTTTTCCAATTGCATGTTATGTAATTCTTGGATAGATGGTATGCACAACTCTTTGCCATAGTCCATCTGCATGCTTCTAGGCACTTAATTTGATCAAGGTCACCTAGTTATCCTGACACAAAAGCAAACATGATAGAAAGGCACCCTACTTCGTAGTTCCACAAGACTACCATCACACTTCCATGAGCTAGATAGTACACCACTCTTGGTGTGCCCACACTTAGTTAGTCAAGATTTTCATGTGTAATGATCATGGAAAGCATCTAAGACTTAATATTTTATTGTGGGATTTTATATATAAACTCATATTCATATCCCACTACCACATATTTACAGTATGTATCATATACATGCTATAATCACAACGAAAGCATGCAATAATAAACACAAGCAATGGTTATGGCCATCCTATTGTAGTTCTTTGGATTCACAATGAATTACTACCACCTAAGGACCACATCATATGTAACAACATGTTGTTGAAGATGATATGTGCTTGAACCAGTTTGGGTCGATCGGTTCAACCCTTGAATCAGTCATTTGTCCTCTTGGTTGGTCGGTTGGTTGCTCGAACCATATGTGTGGCCTCCGGTCCTTGTAACATCAGGACTCCTCCAGCCAGTCATCTGGGCCACCAGCTGATGAGTTGGCTCCTCCTATCATCGGCCTCCTTTGTCCTTCAATCGATCGGTTCGTCTCCTAAATGAGTTTGTTCACTTGGTGCAGAACATCATCTTTGCCATTACAGGAATTAAAATTTGTCCTATTCTACTTTAACATATTACATGGTAATTGTGAAACCTCAAGTTACATTATAGGGGAGCATAGGAAGGAAAAAATTAATACTTTTACATATGGAAAATAAGAGAAAGGCTCGGAATACAAATCGAGATACAAATAGGAACAACAACCGTCCAACCAAGCACAAAAGGTCTAGGGAAGTATGTCACAACCATGCTACCAATCACCATCAAAATGATTTTTTAGGTGACGTGTATAAATTGCATATATATATATATGTATGTATATATATATATATATAATTATTTTAAATAATTTCATTGTATTCAATAAATAAATGATAAAACAAAAATCTAATCATATCAATTAATCCAAAAACATAGCAAATTGATGTCGCTTTGATACCACTATAAGGAAATCGGGGAGACACATAAGGCAGTGGAAATAAAAATTTAATGATCGATTCCCTGGTCAGCAAGATCTCATCAACAACTATGAGATAGGAAGGAAGGTTGCGAGACATATACATGGTCTTGGAGAAAGTCCAATGATAATTCTTGCTGCAGCATGCTACTACGTCGAGTTCCACCTTGATAATTGTCATTGTCGGCCTCCTAATTGGACATCACGGATGGTGGTTGATGACATCCTCCTAGTGGTAGGAAAAAGCCTCCTTTCCTCTAAAATAGTCCACATGGACCATAGGAAACTCCATGTTGTGCTACTAAAGCCACCGAGAAGGAGTTGTCCCTTCAAATGTCAACCTGCTAGAGATGATTCACTCTCCCAATTGTCTCTCCCTTGTTGTTCCTCCCTTTGACGGCTAGAACTTGCTCATGCTCTCTTGATTGCCACAACTAGAAAGGAAAACAATTGTCAGAGCTTATTTTAGTGTCTAGGAAGGCCCTAGTACCCCTCTACTTATAGGAGGGTCGGGGTCAGGGTTCCCAATCTACATGAGAGTCGACGAGACAAATTTTCATGAATTTTCATGAGCCTACGAATAGTGAACCGGTTGATTCACTCACCCACTAACCGATTCATGGTTGAACTGGTCGATTCAAGCCATGAACTGTTCGGATCATCAAGTTTCCTATTTGTAAACATATTGGCTTTTAAAATTTAATTAATGCATAATCATGACATCAACATCGATCCTTGATCCAATCGAATTGATCATTGAATCATATGTTCCAGATGATGAACCGAACGTTCCAGATGATGAACTGGTAAGTTCACATGATAAATCGTTTGGTTCACATTATGGAACATTTGTTTCATACGTGAAATGGTCGTTTCATATGTGAAATGGGTGTTTACATGTCCAGATCAACAAAATATTCAGCCAATTGTTGTTTGTATTGACCTGACACTTGAACCAGTTGGTCCAACACTTGAACTATTTGGTTCAAAGTTTAGTCAGTCAATTTTCAACCTCACTTGTTTAAATTGAATATATAAACACTTTAGTAATCAAAATAAACAACATTCATGATTAAACTCCTATTCCAAGTGCATTCTCTCTGTGTGACCCTATAGGTCCCAATTTACATTGGCAGTGAATGTCCATAACTTAACGTATGACATTACAAGAAATGAGTGGTATCTAGATCACTTGTACCCAAGTAATTTGGAAAGTTGGAGAACAACTTCAACCAACAATTTGTGATCAATGTTATACTGATTGTATCGTTCCTTCATCTCTAATATGCTGATTGAACTTGAGGCATGAAATTGTCATCATCTTCAACATTCAATCCAAGTTCCTTGAACTAGAGAAAATTGTTTGAGATGTATGTGATCTCACATATCAAATATTGAGTCACATGAGGATGGTCATACTTTTCTCAGTGTTTGTTATCAATCGGCCTGGATATCAATCTCCTGTAGGAGGGACAAATCCCATCTACATTGCTTACACTCAATCCCCATGTGTCACAGAGTACCTGAGTACTTGAGCATCACATTTATGGAAACCCTTATTCAAGATCACGTTGGATGATGTCAAAGTGCAATGAAAGACATGTAATGAGCGTAGTGACTTCAGATCTAAGATACATAATCACCACTATCACTATGACAATTGATTCTGACTACCATTCCATGGTTTCCATGCATCACTCTCATGGTGGATCTTTCTAGTACATCTTTCTATAACAAGTACCTATGTGCTTGGTTTAATATCATATATCATGACTAATGAGATTTTGTCATCAACCAACACACACTCTAGTATATGCAATATTGTTGTTTATTTTTCTTCCATAGTAAGATCTGACTAGGGACATAACAAGAATGTATGTACTCTTATCATACATATGATCTCATTGTTAGGTCCTTAACCTAAGGGCATATGTCATTGAGTAACATCATTTTTAGACATATATTTATGTTTATGTAATCATCTCATGATTGACACAAACATAACAGATGGAGTTACCTTTATCATTATCTAATTAGGCATATAATGACATACTACAACCATCATATGATTGGATCTCTGGGCATACATACCAACAATAAAAATCCACGTCAGTTACAAAAGATTTTCCAATATCAAACTTCTAAAATACAACTATGAATAAAAGATCGCAAAACCATAAGGAATAATTGGACTCAAATAAGAGTACTTTTATTTCAAAATAAAAAGGAGTATTACAAATACAAATACTTCTAGTAAGTATTTTTTCTTGTAGAAAATAATACACAACATGAACAAAGATGAGTGAGAAGTGCTAAACACATCTATTACTTCTTCTACCACCCAAACAAATGTTTTGTCCAAAGGTTGATGATCAATGGAAGAAGACTCATAGGACCAACACTCCCCACTATCATTAGATTGAATAGCACTGGTAGACCACCTATGACCTAAAGAAGAACTATAGCATGTCACCTCCATAGGTAAAGAAGCATACAATGATGAGATGTACCTACTCCAACACTCACAAATGACATATTTGCAGTCTGGACTGGGTCCTCCATAGGAAAGTCATCCATTCTAGTTGATCCTTCAAATATGACTAAGCAAATATCCTAGTGGGGTGCTCATGCCAAAGAGTCCCCCCAAAAAATTTGTACGCACATCAACATCCTGAAAGGATGAAGTCCAGCCAAAGTCGCATGGGAAGTTACACAACCTCCAAGACCAAAGTCCTAATGCAACCCCATTCTGGGAAAATCATCAAATCCTTGAGCAACAACCAATAGAGAAAGATGGACCTTAGGAGGGGAAGCTACCTCAAGAGGAGGTAAACGAATGAACCGATACCCATGATCATCCCAATCCTCAGAAAATTGTAATCAACTACATCTAGAAGACACATGTCAAGACAATGCAAATAAATGAAGATAATTCAATTTTAAATCAGAACACTTACCACCAGAGGATGCCAAAAATGATTATATGCCTCTCTAGAAAGAAGGATTGGGTGACCATGTGCATAATACCACTTTGTAGAGGCATCAAACAAGGATGTGCTTTATCACCTTTTCATTTCATTCTGTTTGAGGAGATTCTATGTAGAAGATTTCTAAAACTAGAAGAAGAAGGACTCATCTCTAGATTCCAGATAAGGGAAGAAGAAGTTCCACCAAGCATCCTTTTATATGCAGATGATATTGCTATATTTTTCAATGCTGATCAAAGATCGATGGTGAAGTTTAAGGAAACCTTTGAGGCGTACGAACGGGCCACGGGGCAGTGTATAAACAAGGCTAAATCCTCTTGTGTCATAGGTGGGAATGATTTGGAGATGATCGACAGAGTGGTGAATTGTCTTGATACGGGGGCAGCAAAGGATTCTTTAACTTACTTGGGCATTCCTATTTCTAAAGGGAGGATGAGACTTGATGACTTTGAGTTCTTAATGAAGAAGATTGTTGGTAAATTCACAGCCTGGAGGTCCAAACTATTATCCTTTGTGGGTAGAAGATTACTGATTGCTCATGTTCTGACATCCATTCCAGTATATACGGCAGCTGCGATTGGTATTCCAGCGGGGATTGCAAACTGTATTGAAAACAAACTATCTCAATTCATGTGGGCGGGTAGAGATGAAAAGCACAGAAAGGCATGGCTCAGTTGGCATAGAGTTGCAAGTCCTTTTTCTCAAGGTGGACTTGGGATCCCACCTTTGCAACTGATAAATGATGCTTTTGTAGGGAAGGCATGCTGGGAGGTGTTGATGTCAGATTCATTATGGGCTGTGTTCTGTAGGGGGAAGTATGCTAACATGGCAGGAGGTCGTGATAATGTTTACCCCGGATCCTTGAAGCTTGGGCCCTATCCTTCCCCGTACTGGAAAAGAATCAGGGATATGTTGCCGCAGGTGTTCCATTTGTGTAGATGGGTGGTAGGAAGAGGTGATATTTCTTTTTGGGACTCGCGGTGGTGTGAACATTAGTTGGATGATCATGCGAGATTTTCTAGAGACAGAAGACATCCCTTTCTTATTAAAGATTTTTGGATTGATGGGCATGGATGGGATTGGGACCTTTTGAAGATGATTGTCAATGATGAGGGGCTGAATCTTATCTGTGATTCTAACACATGGATCTCTAATGAGGATGATAGGATGATATGGAGTTCGGGAATGCGAGGAGATTTTTCTAGGAGATCGGTTAAGCAGGTACTGATGCTTGATAGAAGGGAAGGTCCAGTTGGACTAGGTTCGATTTGGGATAATAATTTCCCTAAGGCTGCTGCTTTCATTTGGAAATCTGTTAGAAGATCCACATCAACGAATGACAACATTAAAGCTAGATGCACTATCCCGTTAGTATCTCAGTGCAATTGCTGCGCGGAACCGCATGAAGAAAGCATTGAGCATCTATTGTTTCAAGGACAAAATGCGGAGTTTTTTTGGGGCAAATTTGCTGATTTGACAGATATGATGCCACCCACCAACGTAAGAACTCTAATAGACACATGCGGTTTGGGGAAAAGGAAGAAACTTAAGGAATGGTTAGTTGGAAACTTGGCGGTTTTGATCCCATACAGTATTTGGCGGCTGAGGTGCGAAGCAAGGTTTGAAGGAAAACACAGACCACTATGTCATGAATGGGAGTTTGTTACTAGAACGTTGAATGTTCAGCTGAAGGAAAGATCTTTTATGATTGATTCTGATAACAATATTTATGACCGCATGAGGGAGGCAAACTTGGTGGAACCTAAAGTCATGATGAGGCAGATTAAACTATTAATATGGATGATGCCTGACCTACATAATCTTAAGCTCAATCTCACGATCGGGAAAGATAGAGACAACTGTGGAGTTCCTAGAAGATGGGCAGCGGGAATTATTAGGAACCACAGGGTTGATATTTTCTTGGTGTTCAGAATGTGGATCAGGAGTATAGAATACATCCTTGCGTACATGCAAGTGTGTGCCATTGGCTTGAAACTAGCGAGAGATAATGTGTTGGGCATCTCGTGTGTTGAAATTGATGAGGCTTACATGTATGATATCATATGGAACAACGAAAAGGAACCATGGAGGTCGACATCTTTTGTTCATGAGCTGCGAGAGGAGGTTCACGCTGCTATGATTTATGGGTCCCTTGTTCACAAGGTCATCAACTCGATACCTCGTGAACTAGGAAAATGGGGCAGCAGTATGGATGAGCCTTATGTTTCTTCTGATATCCTAAATATACCATGCAGAGTAAGGGGTATGGTGGCCTTGGAGAAGCATCGATTCCCGTACATCGTTATGTAGAAAACAGTTAGCTAGTCAGAGAAATAGAAAGGGGAACACGTTGTTTGTTTTGTTTCTTTCTTTTAGTACCTACGTCTGATATAAGCAGGAGCTGTAATTTTTTGTGATGATTATGCCCACAAGAGGGGTGTGGGATGAATAAAAGTGACCCCTGGCTTAACCGGAAAAAAAAAGGTACTCCTCACGTGTCACCTAATCCCACATCAGCTCTCAAGTATCCTAATGGATCCCGAGACCAATAGGAACCAACCTAGGCATAGGGTTGAAGTGGATGCCGCACACACTATCTAGTAACAAGAAAACACTCATACATGTACAATACAATATTATAGGGTGACTCAAACTAAATTCACAAAACATCTAGAGACAATACTTCAATGTAGGCCACACACGATGTTGTATCCTCCCCGCACTAGAACCAGGAAAAGATCTTGAATTTGACTTTAAAAACAACAATGAATTGGAGTCATCTAAAGTACACACATAAGATAATTTAGTGTTAAAGTACTACACATACCTCAGATAAGGTCATCATCTCCAGTTCTCCTCTCCTCTATCTATACTACACCCTGCTATTTTACCCAACCTAGTGATGGTTATGGAGAGTGAGTCATGGAGATAACCCTTTGGTCTATTTAGGGTAACATGTTTGAAGTTAGAAGTTCTCATAGACCCACAACTACAAATGAAAGATCAACAAAATCAGCCATTACAGGTATTTCAAAACAAAAACACAGAATAATAGGTAAAGATATTACTCAATCAAGCCTATGAACTCACTAATATCCTTCATCACATGTACCATTTCCTTATACATGACTCACCCACATGACATTTCCTAAATCTCATCAACATGTGGGTATACATACCTCCACCCCAGTCTAAGGAAGTAACTATGTCTAGATAAAGGAGGAAGGAGAAAGAATTGATTTCTTTCCTGTTTCTAGCCTTGTTGCTAAAAAGGCAACTAGATATCAAAATAAACAAAATTTCCCTGACCTTCATGGCATCATAGAAAGGGTCACTAGAATCCCACCTTTCACCATCATGAGAAAAGGTGGCTCACAACCAAGTGAACTAACCTATTATTTGGATGCCATTGCCAATGTCGTTAGGGTTCACCCCTAGAATCCCAACAAGGCAATGACACCCCCGCTTTTGTCTACCTGATAAGATACATATTAGAATCCTGCCTGTGATGCCAGCAAACTCAGTAGGGGTATGGCTAGCTTATCAAACACAAAGTTAGAGGTACTAGTCTCAGGACAGATGTGCTCAGTCAAATAAATGAGATAGGCTATTATCCCACACCATCTAATGCTACCAAAGTCAGTTCTCTCAAGAAAATCTATATCTTGAACAACTAAACTGATATACAACACTCCCAGCTCATTCCAATGGGTCCTCAGTTACACATTATATAATCCATGACCCTAAATAGATATAGAGAAGTATAAAGTCAAACACTGTTATCACAGGTGAAAATACCAATTCAAGCTTCTAACACAAGCAAAGTGACACAGAGAAAAGTTTCCAATTTGTACCTCATCTCCCACTCGACTACCTCTATCATGTAGGTTCATCTACAACATGCCCAGATGAACCAAAAACCACTTAGCTAGGAGCACCTATCACATAATATTGCTCGAACCACCATCATGCCCACCCAGAGAAAATGCAAATCAAAGACTTCATGTTCAGATATGACTCCCATCAATGAAGTTATAGGTACATATCGTGCATCACCTTAGTTACAACGTCATCACCTGCATCAAGCTCCCCCATGTTTAGGTCCTCCTCATGTCAATCACGAGATACCATATTAAAATTTCATAACCACGACAACATAATATTTGTGTAGCAATTCTAATTGGCTCAATCAGACATTAGAAGATGCAAAAACACCAAAATGACAAGAGAACCTGATTGCAAATCAAATGCATGTTTAGGTCATCTTCAACCTCTAGACCATGAAGAACATCCCAAGGCCAAAATCTAGATTTCATAACAAAGGGCCAAAATGATGAAATAAAAGTGCCAAAATGAAAGTTATACATCCTAAGTAATAAATAAAGTGAAAACCCACACAATAACACCAAAAAGAGTAATGATTTGAAGCTCCACCACTATTGTAGAGCTGCCATACTTCACACCTCTAGATAGAGCTTGCAGAACGCTACAATTTTCCTATGAAGGACTAGCATATTAGCACAAACCACCAGTTTTCACTCTCTCATGGTATTTATTGACAATGTCACTTGCTCAAACTAGTTCTTCACTATGTCACTACTTGAATGGAGGAGAAATGAGAGGGGTTCCCAATTTCCTCCATTTCCCCTTCTACTAAAAACAAAAGCTTTTGCAAAATATCAAAAATGTCCCTATATATTTTTTGGAATTTTTATAAACCTTCTAAAAATCTGAACAAATCATAGAAAAGACATAAAATATAAAAAAAACTGAGGATTCCATATTTGACTTAAAAGCTAAAACCTTTCCTATTTTATAAGACATATATCTCTTTGATCCAATTGAAGACCACCAAAATCTAGGGCATGACACGAAATTGAACCAAGATCTTGTCCCTTACATATCTTAAAAGGTCTTGGCTCATGACCAAAAATTGAAACAATTTTATTCTTCATTTCTAAATGTAACACATGGGCCCAGTGCCTAAGGCTCAAGTAGGGTTTTAGGATTGACGATTGGCCCCACAAACTACCACTATCCTTAGTTACACACTTTGTCCTCACTCACACACAACTCGAGATAAACTTTCCAACCGGTCACCCATCCTAGTACTACTCTCGATTGAGCACACTTAACCATAGAGTTCTTTAGTGAGTGGTTCCCTAAATACGAGGTGCACATTGGTGATTCGGGTAGTCCAATCATTCCATTCAAGATTATTTTATTTGAGGTCTCAAATTCTGGGATGTTACAATCTCCACCACTTAAACTCTTGGTGTCCTCATCAAGGTGCAACTATATGGCCATATAACATTTCCCCATTTCAGTGCAGACCCAAATGTCCCATGTACACCAAGCTCCCAATCACAGTTACCAACATAAAAGTGGATCCATCAACTCATAAATCCCTTTCCAACATACCTGGATACTTCCAGTGCAAGGGTGGCTCCATCAACTTGAATAGCCCTTTCCAACATGCCTAGACCACACGGCTCCAGGCCCGTGTGCGCCCCCACCTTTAGAGGGGAATTGGCTTTGATACCATTTGTAACACTCCAGACCACTACCTAAGGCTCAAGTAGAATTCAACGAATGATGAGTGGCCCCATAGATCACCACTGGCCTTAACTGCATACTTTGTCCTCACTCACACATAAGCCAGGATAAGCTTCCTGACTAGTCATCTGTCCTAGTACTACTTTAGGTTGTACATGCTTAACCATAGAATTCTTTAGTGATGTGCTACCTGAAAAGGAGGTGCACCTTGGTGATATGGGTAGTTAATCTTTCCTCTTAAGATTGTTTATCTGAGGCTTCAAATCCTAGGATGTTACACTAAGTCTTTGATGGTCCTATCTTGTGACCTAAAACTGAACTAATTGTGGCTTCACTTACGTACATTTGGAGGTCTTCTCTCATGACCTAAAACTAAAGAAATGTTAATCTTCATTTTACAATATTTCTATAGTCCTATCTCATAACCTAAAACTAAATTAGCCATGACTTCATTCTAGATCTTTTGGCAGTCGTAGATCATGACCTAAAGCTAAACTAATAATGCCTTCATTTCTCATATCTTTTGATAATCTTGGATCATGACTTAAAAATCAACTAAATTTTTTATCACATTTTTTAAATATTTTTTATGATTCTGAATCATGACTCGAGTAAAACATGAGGTGGAGACATCAAATATACTTTTGGTAATGACATTCATACCATGAGAAACTAAAAAGTTGGGATAATAACTCAACGACAATCTAGGGGAAATGGATGATGGACTTGTAGAGGAATACATATTGAAGACCAACATTTTGACTAGATGATCACATAATAACAAATCTCAACTCATTTTGAAGGATCACAAATAATATAAGAGGGGTATAGTTAACCTATAAAACCACTATCTAAAATATCAACATAAATTTGGGAACTTGTCCGACACCCAAACATCAATATGGAGAACCAAAGCCCTATTCCAGATAGGAAAACTCACCACATATTGCCTTTTTAAGGGTTTTGGTCATAACCCTAAATTAGTCCTCACCAAAGAAAAAAGATCTATAAGAAACCAAAAAATGAAAGATGTGTAAGAAGAAGAAGAGGTAATAATCCTTTCTCAGAGATATTTTTTGCATTTAAGGAATTACCATAATTTCAACAATCACCAACTCTTTATCTTAGTGAGTTTTGATAAACCACAAATCCTATCTACTTTTTCACATCCATATTTTAATCATTAAGGCTTGAATTAGTGAGAGAATCAGGAATGTACTGATTTAAGAACTAAAGTAATGGTTAGAGTCACTTTTACAGTCAATAAATCTTGAATGGCTCATCAACACTTTCGAGGAATGAGTGATTGGTCAGATATAGGTAAGTTCCTCAATCAAAGGCTATCCTTACTTTGGATAAATCGTTCATACCCAATATTATCATTTTTATGAATGGCTATGTCATCAATTCATCCATAGAAGGAAAAGATACCACCTGCACCTTCCATCCTCTATAAGGTTTTTCAGAGCATCCTTGATGATCCCAACCTTTTTGGAATTTTGTGACAAAAAATGGGGGTTCGACTTGACTCAAGGCTGTGGTTCTCACTGTAAACTCAAACTTTGTCGTGAGAGGGGCAAACTGTTGACACTTTATTTTTTCTCACTCAACATAACTTCATGATTAATATTCATTTTCTAGCTAATCATGGGGTCCATTCCACATTTTGACTCACTTTTATCTAGCTTGGGACTTCCAAGATAGAAATCTTCTTCTTAGACTCAAAGTACAATTCATTCTCCAATTATGCTTTTTACAATCCTTTTTTCATAAATTTCCCGATCGAGTTATCCTGAATAGATTTGTTTCTTTTTCCCCACAAGTTTTCAATTTTTTTCTTGATAAATCCCATGTATGATCCAAAATTATCTTTCTTTCAAT
This sequence comes from Alisma plantago-aquatica, assembly GCA_963693085.1. NCBI lineage: Eukaryota > Viridiplantae > Streptophyta > Magnoliopsida > Alismatales > Alismataceae > Alisma > Alisma plantago-aquatica. Next base: position 1,340,436,976 of record OY856411.1, on the reverse strand, counting down.
GGGTTTTCAATATTTTTGTGCCAGATCAGGGCAACCAACTAGTGACACATGATTCATCGCCTTGATCGCATGCCACAGACGTGTGGTGCAGTGGGGTGAGAACCTCATTTTCTAGAAGGTTTGATTAAGAAAAATGAAGCCTAATTCTACCCTATAAATACCTTCATATCCATCTTAATTTAGTCCCTCTTTTTCACGCTATAAACATCATTCCACTGACACCACCTACCTTTGAACACCATTAGGCTGCGAAAACAATAGAGACACCATGCTCCTAACTATAAAATCTGCTTTAAGTGCTCTATCCTCTTTTACCTATTTTTTAAATTGATCTATCCTCTTTTACCTATTTAACTACTCATATATTCTTACAATTGCATATGTGACTTATCTACATATTATTGCTTATCTTATGTTGGGAAAATGTCATATCTTGTTTACAACCTATATCTCATTAGCGTCCTCTAGAACATCCTAGGCATTGGTCCTAATCGCCTGTGAGGGATCTTTATCTGGAAGGATTTGAGGCAATTAGCAACCCAATATACCTAATAAATAGCATGTCACAGAACTATTTGCTACCCTCATCCTAACCCCACTGACTACATAGTCAATAGAAGTCAGGTTTGGGCATTCTTCTATAGATTGGCACATGGTTTCACACAAGCAATATATATGAAAAGGCAATAAAAAACTATTGAGTTGACAAGACACTAAACATGGAGAAAAGAGATGTCTACCCATTTATACATCAGGAATACCCATTGGTGTTTCATTTCAGATCTTAGAGTCTTGAGTGTGACGAATCTTCATTTGGCAACTAAAAGTTTGATAAACAAAATATATAAATGTTAAAGCATTTAAATACTCTATGAATGGTCATGTAAACACAGTTTAAGAGTATATCAAAGTTGCTTGGCTAGAAATGTTATAATAAGAAAGAAGAATAAATAAGGTGAGAAACCTTAATGACCTTCTTTTACACAAGGCACATTTTAGGTTATATTTTGCATTGTATCAGCATTAGGCCTTTGCCCACTTCCAAAGGAAGGGTTCGTGAGGAGCAATTGAGGCACAAATCCTATGTGCACCCTATTTCTACATGAGGGACATCAATACCAAAGTCAATGAGTTAACACTATTTCAATCATTGTGCCCTTACAAAGAGAGTTCAAGTAGGTACACAAGGGTTATATAATGGCTTCTATATATTATGTTCAAGTTTTATCAACATAGTATAATCAAACATGAATGTAGTATCCATAGTAACAATAGACCAATCAAGAAACTAAGTATCCAAGCATTCATAGGAGCGTACATACAAACAAGCCAAGATCATAGTAGGGTCAAGAGAGTAAACATACCTTATGTGTAGAGTACAAATTATGATCCATGAGTAAGATTGCTAGAGAGGCCCAATTTAAAGTGGACTTAAGGTGTAAAAAGACATATATGTGGTCTTAGATCAGTTGGGTTTTCTTAAGATAAACATCATATAAGTCATGTGGATGTTCCCTTAAACCTTGGTTTCAATTATTTCATTCTTATATCCAAGGTTCCCAACATGCATGCAAATAATAATTAAAAATCAACTATCATCATCTTTCCCTAGGTCTAGGTGAACCATCCACATTAAGAGTGATATAAGATAAAGATAAATTGTGATTTGGTAATAGTGAACGAAAGTTATTTCAATTATCATTAAGATTTAATCATACAATATCAAAAATAGTCATATAGTATGTACTTCATGCACTACGATCATATTTCCATGTCATAGAAGCATTAAGTAGATTAAGTTATGATGTAGATCTATAGTATGATAATTCCACTGATTTGAAATCATTACGATAGCATGGTCGACATTAGAGCATGATCTAGTAGGGCAAGAGTCCAACATTCAACATATGCATGTAGAACATGTTAGGGGTCAGAAGCACGCCCCATCTAGTCAAATGATTACATGAGTACATTACATGGCATGTGGGGTCCCAAGACATTATGGGGAAAGAATTGAAGGTTAACATAGGGGTATGAATATTTCAGATCCACTTTGCATAAGGCTCATAGATTCAAACATATAAGTGCATAAACATCACATTGAAGGCCACATCAAGGCACACAAGTAGGTCTTTAAGTCATATGAGTTTTAAAGGAAAGAATAGTATAAGGTCTTAGTCAAACATAGAACACATCATTAGGATGTTACTGACTTTGAAGTAGGTGATCATATGATAGCAAGAAAGGATAAAGTTTCTATCATGATCAAGTTACATCATCAATACACATAAAGAGGTTGGTTTTAGGTCAAAATAGCAATTTAGGGTACATACAAAGGATCCAAGGCATCGTCCATGTCAAAAGTGAAGCAAACTTTTATTGGTTTAGGTATAAAATAATATTTTGAAACATAAACAATCAAATTTGAGCACTTAGTAGAATTAATAATCTTCATAGTGTAGTGGGAAAATAAAATAGAATAGTGGAAGCGTAATTATACAAAACTAATGGACACTAGCCTTCCCTTTTTAATGTTAAAGAGTATGGTGCAATTTACAAAAAGAATTTTTGATGACCTTTCAAAAAGGAAGGATGAAGTTTTAAAACAAATATAGGTCAAACAACATCTTCTATGCACACTTTAAAGAGGGAATTTAACTTTCCAAAAAGTAATAGTAATTTATACCTTGAATTAAAGAAAAGAAAATATGCATGTTGCAAGTCCTGAGTTCTACGCTTCAATTACAAATGATCCGCAAATGAGTAAAGCATATTATTTTTGGCTTGGAAATCAACTATTATGTTTCATTAGGTAAAATGTTACTGTTCTTTTCCTTACTTGTATCTTAGGTTATCACACCACCCCATGATTGCCGTTTAGTTCATATATGTTAAGGTTATTTATCTACAAGTAGTAAGATATATCCGACACCATATAATTCCATATTATCCCCTAATAATGAGATAACTATTGGTTTTGTTTATAACTAAGAGTACACCAATATTCTCATATGATAGTGCTTAGGCCTTAAATATGCATGTGAATACACTTATATCCATTTAAATATGAATGAATAAATAATTTTGCAATTATCCAATTAAATGTCTTCATAGGTTTTGTGTTGAACTACATGTTATCCAAATAATGAACCGAGTCCTCCTTTATGTTTTCTATCTTAATTTCTATAATAGGGTTGTCTTGAAATAAGACAATTTATTATTTCTAATTAAACCTGAATTTCTATTATTCCTAGGTTTTAAAGTTTGTAACTACGATACAATTAGTATCTAGGATATATCATGTAGTAATAGGAAATAAATAAGATATAATACTAATAAACGGGTGCATAGACAAACATGATACATATAAAATTGATATATAAACTAATCTAAGACATAAATATAGTTAAGGTATTATTTTAAACATCTAGATCATGATCTTTAGCTAACATTAACATTTCCATATGAAACAAATTTTCCAAAGTCAAAAGTTAACATGACGTTAACTCTCTAAATTACTTATTCATAAACTAGTATAATAAAAAGTTTACCGGATTATGTAGGTTACCGTTATAAGTAGGTTAAACACTCCATTAGTCCTAAACATAATTGGATGTTATGTCTAATATATCAATACTAATATACGGCCTTATAGGAATATTCATATCTTTTGTTTACAAACACTATTACAAAAGAATTCATCTATTAGATTATCTCTATATCTATTATTCTTATATTTAGAGTTGAACTACAATACACTCGAATGTATCAAGCCTCCTGTATACCTCAATTATATACCGTTAAATCTTCACTTTGATTGAATACAAAAACAACCAAACACCTGCCAAAAACGATACTCACGTACCCAATTACCTACTCGACTTCTGTCATATCTCTCTCTCTCTCTATCTCTCTCGTTGTTGCACTCGGTACTCTCTCATACACGAAATGTCCCTCTCTCCATTAGACACCAGTTTGGAATCCAAAATGAAATTTTATTCATTCTCCACCACAAGTGTGAGGACGTAACAAATAAAATTTAAGTGGGGTTCCATTTTGGGTTCCAAAATAAGTCTAGATAGAAGATCCTTTATTTGATTGTTTCTTTGCTCCCTTTTCATTATTTCCTATACGTGCGGCCATTCTCTCGCTCTAACACTCGTTATTTTCTAGTCTCTTTTGCGTTCGCAAACCGCTCTTCCATTTTCAATTTCTTGTCTTCATTATGATAATTTCTTCCTGGATTTTATTCCGATTTCTCCTTTTTATTTCTTCCTGCTTCCTTCACTGATTTCCTCCTACATCCGTTTCTTTTCGTTTCTTCCTCCTTTCATTCTTTTGTCTAGTTCTATGAGGATGAATTAAAAGAGAATTATAAATGCAAATCGATAATGGAGTGAAACGGATCATTCGTTATTAGACCTATCAAATCAGTCGATGGGTTGGTTTTGGATTAGGTCATTGTGGATTTAGGTCAAAAAGATGTGATTTTAAAAGGATCGAATAAAGACAAATTATACCTGAATCAGTAGAGTGCATGTCATCCACTTGTGTCCATATAATATGTGTTTAATAAAAAATAATTTACAATTTGCTGCTTTAGCTATTAAAAAAGATCAATTTCTAGTATTTTTATATGAAGCATAGTACCAAAACAGCCCAGTATTGTACATTGTCTCTATCAAAGAAAAAATATCTTATTCAATTTTTACAACCACTCAACCGCATCTATATTTGGGGGTCGATTTCTTAATGTATAATTGTTGTTCACTCATGTATGCTTACGCTACACAAAACTCTAGGTTAAGTTTTATAGAGCAGTTATATAACGCAGTAGACGTAGACTCTCACATGTCATCTCTTGTTGGACTAGTTCTTGTTTGGATTTGAATCTTTTATAATTAATAGACAATAGTTGTATATTATTATTCTTATTTGAATATTATCATATTTTTAAGAGTTGTATAGTGCCTATGAGACGTGGTCACGTCGGTCTCGTCGGTCTTCCCCTAGGTCACGTCGATCTTCCCTCTTCCTTGAGGAAGACTCTTCTTCATGAGCCGTGGTCGGAGTTTGAGTTTAGGATGCGACGTGGTTTGGTTGGTGTCTTTTTCGGCTGGGTGTTGAAGTTTTTTTTGACGGCGCCCTGAGGTCGAGGATATCAAGCATCTACAGCAGCGGCGGTCGGATCCATGGTGAAGGTCACGGGTGGTGCTGCCTCTCCTTCCTCAGTCTGGATCTTGGGCGGAGCCTGCAGCCGTGAGGTGGCCTACTTCTCCGTGAGGGTGGCCTCCTTGCGTATGTCGTGTTCGGGTCTTGGCCTCTCATATTCGCAGCTCGGTTTCCTTTTTTCTTGCTTTGTTCTATTTTTTGTTCTACTTGTTCTTATTTTGTGTCTGCCTTTGTGGTATCCCCTACTCCAAGCAGGTTATTCCCTCATTCGTAGGGATTGTTCCCCTATCTTGTTTTGTCTTTTTCGTTGTTAATCGGCGTTTTTTTTTCTCTCCTCATAGTAGGTTATTTTTTCTCGATTAATTTTGTTGCGAAGTTGTATGGTAGCAAGTGCAGAGGCGACATCCTTGGTTTGGTACAGTTACTCTAGCATAAATACATGCTCAAGTTGAAGATATCAAGCTGCATTAGCCAGCAAAATAGAAGAGGGATCTATGCATCATCGTCCTTATCACATTCCGATATGAGTTTTTGTGGTAGGATGTATATGTTCTTGATCATTGTGTGGGTTGTAAGTTTGTCTTCCTCTTCGTGTAGATGTTGTATAGCTACTTCGTAATAATGTTAGTCTGTTCATCAAAAAAAAAAGACTGGTCTAGTCGCGTGAAGAGAGAGAGATAGGAAATCCAGTCACGAGAACAAAACAGAAAGAGTGAGAGGAGGGGATTCTGGTTGGAAAAAGATATGCAGACGACAATACACATTAGAAACCACATGGCCAGTTGTCTTTTTGTTCATATGGCCCACTTGCTCACCTATTTATCCAACCTCATTTGACTTCATTCAGTTGTTGCATCCGTGTATTGTTGTTGCTTTTGCAACGTGAGGGCAACGTGAGGGGGAAAGAGAGAGTGAGAAAGGAAGTGGAGAGAAAAAAAGTGGATGTAGAAAAGAGAAAAAAGATAATACATTTTTATTTATGACTTTTAAATGGTAATGAATTTTTTACCAAAATAAAATACCATTGTACTCCTTACAAAAAATATTTTATAATAAGATCAAGTTTAACTTATTTTCAAAAATAAAATGTACAATCTAAGAAATACGAGATAATGTAAATGTTAAAAGTCAAAAAAAGAGGAAAGCAAATTTGATTTTTCTTATAATGTTCGAACCATTATGAATTTTTAAATAAAATAAAAATTGTTGGGCTACTAACAAAAAATACTTTAAAATAAGATTAATGTTGAAATTTTTTTGATAATAAACTTTAACGAAATAATTATAACACATGGAATAACACGTTATAACATAGAATAACATGAGACAACACATGGAATACCATATTATTATGTTTCTTACAAATTATACTTTAAAATAAGACCAATATTAACAGACTTTTGATAGAAAAAAATTCATCACATTGCTTCTCTCATATTTTAGGAGAGAGAAATAAGTTATTTTGCTAAAATCATTCAAAGTATAACCAATTTTTTAACAAAATAAATACTATAAATTTCTTTAAAAAATTAAAAAATGACCAATGTTAAAGGGAATGGTTGTAAGAGAGAGAAAAAGACAACTTATTGTTGCTAATATCTTTCATACTAAAATCATTTTTTTAATGAGATAAAAATTGTTTTGTTCGCTATAAAATATCTTAAAATCTAATTTTGATGTTATCCTATGTCAAATTTTATGTTAATCACATTATTCACGTTATAAAATTAAATTTTATGTCACAAATGTTATTCAATGTTAAAATCAAATTTTTAACAAAATAAAAATTGTTTTATTCACTATAAAATACTTTAAAATCTAATTTTGATGTTATCTCATGTCAAATTTTATGTTAATCATGTTATCCACGTTACAAAATTAAAATTTACGTCACAAATATTATTCATTGTTATATATGTTATCTATGTTAGCAATGATATCCATGTTGTCATGTTATTCATGGTATCTATGTTATTCCATGGTATTCATGTTATTTCACGTTACACATGTTATCCATGTTATTTATGTTGTTCCATGTTATCCATGATATCTATGTTCTCCCTGTTATCTCATGTCATATTATATTTTATACCATATTGTACATGTTATCCATGTCAATTGTGTGTTATTCCATGTCAATTCATGTTAGTCGTGCTATCATTATTATAACATACTGTTCATGTTATTTAATGGTATCTCATATTATTCATGTTATCATTATTATGACATATTGTTCATGTTATTTCATGGTATCTCATATTATTCATGTTATCCACATACGTTATCTCCGGTCTAATTATAAGTTATATCTGTTCCAGTTGTACGTTATCTCATACAAATCTATTTAACCCGTGTGTTAAAACAAGAATAACATGTTACAACATGTTATTCTATTTATTATAGTTATTTCATTAAAACATTATTCTCAAAGTATGTCACCACTAGTCTTATTTTAAAGTTTTTTTTGTTAATAACTCATGTTTTATTTCGTTAAAAAATGCATCACATTTTGAGAGATATAAGCAAAATAAATTTCTCTCTCCTCCTTTTTTATTTTTTATAATCACATTATGTCTTATGTTTTATATTGTATATTTTATTTTTCTATGTTATACATGCTATTCCATGTTATCGATGCTATCCATGTTATACAAATATAGGTTATCTCCATGTTATCTATGTTATCCATTGAACATAACTATTTTTTTGGTTAAAACTTTTTCTTTTTTTTGACTTCTTACAATTAAATTATATCTCCTTTTTATATTGTATATTAATTTTTTTTAATATATCGAACTTGATCTTGTTGTAATGTATGATTTGTATGGAGTGTAAAATTGTTTATTTCGTAAAAAATTCATTAAGGTTCAAAAGTTATTAACAAAAATAGTTTATTCATTTTTACTGTCTCCTACAGCTACTCTCTCTATCCACTCCCCTCTATTCACCCCCCTCCCTCTCTCTTTTTCTCTCCCATCACGTTTCTCTCTCACGTTGGGAAACAAAACATAGACTGGACATAAGGTGACGTTATGGGATGGTTGATATATTTTGTCTTCTATCTTCAATTGTGTGGCCGTTAGGGGTGAGCATTCAGTTAATTTGGTCGGTTACAATTATTTCGGTTTGGTTACATGTTTAATTTGTTGTTTGAGATTTTAACCATTAACCTAACCAAATTGAGTCAGTTAATTTGGTTATTGTCCAATCGGTTAATGGTTAATTCGGTCGGTTAATTTAGTTAACCAAATAACACTTGTGTAATAATATTATTTGAAATATTCATAGAATTTAGGACAAATGTTATATAATAGTAGTATTTTTGTAAATCTAATTCTGTATGGCTTGTAAAAACTTGATTACTATATATATGGGGAAGTATTTTGAAATAAAAGTACAACTATATATGTATATATGCATGTGTAGGATATTGTTTATGAATAAATTCTGACTATTTAGTTAACCAAACTAAAAATATCTTTAACCGTCAAATTAACCATTTAACCGATTAACCGAAATAAATTAACTAAATTAACTGAATTAACCAAATTGACCCAATAAAATTAACCATTTAGAATCAACCTTTCGGTTAATCGGTTGTTAACCAAATTCTGCTCACCCCTACTGGTCGTATAGCAATGCTCATTCTGGTTAGGAGGACAAGATGGAAATGGAGACCAGCAATAGTAGTGATAATCTAGAGAGGTGAGAGACAGATGCGTGTGTTGTGATAGAGGGAGAGACAAGAATAAGTAAGTGAGTGAGGAGAGAGGTTAGGGAGTAGTTGACGGCCGTTTAAGGCAGATGTTGGGTTGTTCTTTTTATTTGAGCAAGATGAAGATCTAACATTATATAGTTAAGGTGTATGAAAGCCTGATACACTCGAGTGTAATACTTATACCACTAAGCCACGACTACATCTTTTCATCAAAATTTTATCTGAATCAATTATTAGTATTCCTTGCCATCATTAGATTTAGCATTATTATTATTATTATTGAATTCTGAATACTGTAGGTGTATAGCTAACTCGTCGGGGGTCGACACAAATTGGTTTTTCAGTGGATTCTTAGCCAACCTTGCCGACCAAGGTTGATCACAACCTCATCCCAGGGTCTCCCTAGGCACGGTGGGATAAGAGTCTCTCTCATCCTTGATACACCTAGCATAGGAACCTCATTCAGACCCATTGAGACCTTGAAGGGTGGTTCCATGGAACTCTTGGCCTATGTACTTCCAGCCAGAAACAATTAATTTGGGAGATGAAGTCCGGCAAAGTTCAAAAGAAAAGTCGATAAGAGTAATGAGTTTCTAACCTAAAACCCATGGAAACACACAAAGTATTGCGGATTGAATTGTTAGTGATAATGGTTTCTAGGAGGACTGACAAAATGGCCTTGAGATCGTGAGATAGATATGTAGGTTTCATGCCACATATCTCGTTTTTGATCGGGTGTTTTGCTAGTTGGAAACTGATACAACGCATTAGTTGGTCCTATATTTAAGGGGGAGGTGAGGGGGTCAAAAGATCAGTTTCAGATCAAGACTGATCAACTCGAATGCGACTGCATGTGCCTAGTGAAAAGTAGTTGCAAGTCAATGTACTCTAGCTAAGGGATCTAGAGAGTTAATAATAGAAGAGTAACGCTACAGGCACCCTTCCACATCCCCGGGAGCTTACCCGGTAGTTTGGAATGGGGCATTGCTGGAAAGTTAAAAAAAAGAACAAAAAGAAGAGAGAGAAACTGGTTTTTCTCATAACTTTCAATTCTAAATGAATTTTTTTTCAAAATAAAAAACAACAAATTCCTTATGAAAAATAATTCCTATCAAGACCAATGCTGACATACTTTGGAAAAACTAATATTAGAAGTATATCAAGAGAGGAGAGAAGTATACAAAAGTACAATGTGTTTTTGGATATCGTACTCAGATTGACCATTCATGTACAATACTTATTGCCTTTTATTTCTTCATATTCCATATTATGTCATAAATCCATAATATAAGGACCCTGACCTTCATTTAGGGCTTACCCTATTTGCTTTGCTTGACCCTGGTGCTTGGTGCTTGCTAATCACCTTTAGTGGTGATTAGGGTTTGGTTGTGCTTTGTTGAGAGTTGGAGGTGCCACTTGCAAATAACCCAAGTCTAGGGTTTTGTGGGCAAGTTTTCCACCTTGAGAGGTGATCCTCTCCCTTTTTGCTTCCTCTTGTGATTGAGAGGAAGGCTTGGGCTCGTTGTTTGAGTTCTTTTGGGCCTAGTTGAGCTTGTTTGGGCCTTGAGGTGCCTTGCTTTACTTTGGTTGAGCCTTGTTTCAGCCAAGTAGTGAGTGTATCAGCCTAGGAGTGTTTGTGTCGGACAACATAGTTGTGTGTTGCCCATGGTGCAAGTGGTTGTGTCGCCCATGATCTTTGACCTAGCTTTGACCTCGTTTGTGTCACCACTAGTGAACACTTGGTGAATGGCACTTGCATGGGGCAATGACCTTGGACAAGTGTCCCTAGGTGGGCGACACCTTGCCATATCTTGCCTTGTTTTCTCCTCCCTTTCCTTCTATATATGAGGTTCCCTTCCTTTCTTTGGGTCCCTTTGGTCCTTTAGTTTTCTTCTCCACCTTGGTGTGCACGACACACTCCCCTCCTAGCAGCTTGGTGGGCGATACCCCCCTTGAAGGAGCAGTGGTGGACGATATCCCTTGGAGAGTCTTCTTCTACCTTGGAGCTTGCTTAAGGCGGGTTGCATAACTCCTAACCCTAGCTACTTTATCTCCTTTTCTTTGATCTTGTTTATGTGTCGTTGCTAGTTTAGTACCTTGCTTAGGTATCCTTGTTGTCCGATAGGCTTGTGTTGGCCGATAGGCTTGTGTTGGGTGATAGGTTAAGTTTGGGTGAGGGCAGGTGGCTGTTACATCCCCCTATTAGTGAGGGTTGTGGTGGGATATAGTGAGGGTTTTGTTATTCTTGTTGACGGTTCCTCGTATCATGAAATAATCTAGTAGTTGATATCCTTGTTTTAAAACGTGGTAATTCCTTATATAGAAAATGATGTTCGTTATCATAAGATGGTTCATTTATCTTAGCATGGGTATACATATGGGAGTGATTATCTATTAATGCTAAGAGTGATAGTGGTAATGGTAATGATAATGTCTGTCCTTTTATATCTAAACATGACCATATGCATGGAGTGATTCCCTTGTATATCTGTGAAATGCTGAGGCAAGGATAAGTACATAAATAGTTGCTTTATTATGTGCTTTATACACTTGATCACCAGATAATGCAAGATTGATAAGTATAGCATCTTGAATGTCATCTCATGATAGTAAGCACAGTCCTTATGTTGAAACTATGATTATTGTATACCCTAATCATGCAGGTGATGATTAGCCATGAAAAGGCTATGAGAAATATGTGATGAGTAACATCACTTTGATAATTACTTTTGTTGAAGAGGTTGCATGCATGATGTGTTTTTCCCATGATGATGATGTAGGCATTGGGAGGCAATGGCAATACATGATGAGGGATTGAGATCCCATGGTATGTGATGATCCTTGAGATGGATCTGGGAGATTGCCAAGAGGCCAAGTAATAGCATGTGATGTGGGATCCTCATGATGGATCAATATGATGTGAATTGTAGTAAAAACATAATGTTGAGTTTATGTTGTTTATTTCTTACATAGGTTGCATGTTATACAACTTGGTTGAATCTTGCAATCCATCTAAAAGACACTAATTAATCCCAGTGAAATCTATCATGTAGTTGCCCTGGCCATAGATCCATCATCGTCAGGATTTGGTGATGGTGAAACGGGTTCTCCTGTGGGTTAACCCGGAGCGCATATTGTTGAGTATGTGAGGTTTCTCCTAGCCTAAAGTAAGGAGGTAAGAGTGCAACTGTGGTTGTAGACTCAAGGGTGCAGATTCAGGCCCGTAGCCCAATTGTGATGAAGAGCATGGTGAACTGGCCCATGGCTCAGGATATGTGATATGAGGAGCATGAATGCATTCATGGCTCAGAGCACGGTGAATAGGCCCGTGGCTCAGTTTCACTAGCGCCGAGACATGTACCGAGGCGGGTTAGGCAGAGGGTAGCCTGACCCTGTGGCTAAGACCACTTCAGCATGACACTGCGGTCCTGCTTGTGTTGTACTCGTGCACTGACCACGAGGGGCGAGGTCGTGGATTCCGGCTCTTCCATTAACCTTGTATGGCACCGGTTATGGGCTTCGTAGCCGAAGGTTGGATCTGAGCGGTACGGCTCACTTCCTCAGGGTATAATAATACGTAATTCAGCCGAATAGTATTAACTGCTTAAGACGAACACGAAACATTAGTTGAGGCCTTGTTTGTGTAGTTACTCTCATTATATCTTACAGTTGCTTATATGTTTCTCATATGTAATAGGACTTACATATCTTGTCTTGATTAATCCTGATTCCACATAGAAATACTTAAGCTTGCTAAGTATGAACATCTTTGCCTTATTTAACTACTCTTGTTATACTCTTTATCAGTTAGCCGCTATATTCATCTGAGGTTTTGTAGTTTTTGGCGGGGAGTTATGTTTCCCGCTGGGACAATGTTCAATTGTCTCACTCCACTGGTTTACACCCTTTTAGGTGGTCAAGCTAGATGTGGTGGTGGTCGTGGTGTTGCGGCCGAGCAGCTTGATGAGCAGTAGAAGGCACGCGATGGATATGCTGCTGTTTTGGATGTTTTGTAGTAGAGTCTAGAGTCATCCCTGTAGGCTCAGGTCCTTGGAGGTGTTTTGTCGTTGTTTCACGATATATAGTTGTTGATGTTTTGTATATCCTACTGTTGGCCGGACGTGGGCCTTTATGTACATATGAGCAGATGGTGAACTCTTGTGATGGTCAGACAACTGTTGCTCTAAGCTGTGGACGCATATTAGAACTTGTATATGTTTATATAACATGTTTTCTTGTAGGATGTGGACTGGAATGTAAAAGTTTCTCAGTTTACCAGTTTTTCGCAATCGGTTTTAATTAACCCGTGTTTTCGATAATCTGTGGTTATGGTGATTTTCACACGTTTTCGCGTAACACCTCGTTGTCTGTGTGATAGTGGGTTGTGTTGCCACAAGCTTGGTATCAGAGCTCTAGGTTCGCTGAGTCTACAGGGATCTAGGACTAGGTTCATGCATGTTCTTGTGAGTTTTCCAGATTTTCTTACATTCATCTTCTTCCCTCAGCAGAAGAAATGTAAAGATGTCTAGAAACCATGAAGAACATGCTGCTGAGAACAGCGATGCTGCATCAGTCGATGGAGATTTTGAGCAGGCACATGGAGATCGGGTGCCTGAGGTCCCCCAACCTGACCTAGCCATTCTTGAGCATCCTACCTACCAACAGCTTATGGGGCAGATGATGGCTATGATGAATCTCATGGTTGAGCGATTGCCAGTGCCTCCTCCGTGAGCACATGCTCCCCATGGAGAAGCATCGGGTATTGGGAAGACCTTCGAGCGGCTTCGCCGAGTCAGAGCTTCAGATTATGCTAGAACGGCTGATCCAGCAGATGCAGATCTGTGGCTGACAAGTCTTGAAAAGGCTTTTCGGATCCTCGACATACCCGATGTAGACAAAGTAAAGCACATTGTCTACCTTCTGAAAGGTAGTGCTGGTCACTGGTGGACCATCGAGGAAGAAAAGCGGCCTGGTGAGGTGATCTGTTGGGAAGTGTTCCGGCACGAGTTCGTCACCAGATACTTTCCCAAGACATATCTGGATGAAAAGATCAGTCACTTTGAGAGCTAACGACAAGGAACGATGAACATCACCGAGTACGAAGCCAAGTTCATGGATCTGTTGAGGTTTTGTCCTCACATGGCGGCGACAGATTAGGAACGAATTAGACGTTTCGAGAAGGGTCTGAGTTCTGAGTTGACGACACTTGTGTCTGCGTTGGAGAATCGAGAGAGGTTTGCGATGTTTGTGGAATCTGTCCGGAGGATCGAACGATCAATACGGGAGAAGAGAGAGTCTATGGATAAGAAGATACCTTCTCAGTTTCAAGGTCAGAAGTTTGGTGGCTTTAAGAAGCACAGGTTTTCAGCACCATCAGCGATGAGAGGTCCTGGTGCATCATCTCAGTGGTCTCCGAGTAAAGGAAGAGGATATGCTTCTTCACCGTCAAAAGCATATAGCACAGCTTCTGTGGCAGTGACAGGGCCATCTAGGCCACGGGTTGACAATAGAGCATGCCATCTGTGTGGTCAGATCGGGCATTGGAGGGTCAACTGCCCGAATAGAGATGTTGAAGTAACGCAGCAACCAAGGCAGAGTCATCAAATATTGGATCGACAACATCCTAGTGGTAGCAGAGGATGAGGACGCGGTCAAGCATCTCAGGCTGGATCATCTGCTCAAGGAAGTAGATGTCGTAGACAGCAAGCAACGGCTCGATTCTATGCTATGAGTCAGCCGGAGGCGATAGTCAACCCGCGAGTAGTGACAGGTCAGATGGAGTTATTTCATTCTGATATGTCTTCTTCTTACTTTATATCTATTCTGGTTGACCCGGGTGCTACACACTCTTTTATCGCCTATAGTATGCTTGAGAACTGTCGTTTATGTTATGACCGCATCTGAGCTTAATTGGTAAACTAGGGTTACCAAGATGATTACATGATTAATTGGACTGATCACTCTTGAAATCTAATGAATGATGATAATCCAATGAGAATGTTTTAACTATGATAAGAATTTTAAGTGTTCGTTTGCCTTGAGAATTAGGGTTTGAGAAACATAAACCCTAATCGGCCCAAAATAGGGTTTTGATGATACATGAACACAAAATTTGATAAGTATAGTGTCTCAGTAAATGATTTTTAGTATTTTATGTGTAACTCTGATTTAGCTCAAATTTTTATATGGTTTGGATATATCAAATAGGAACACTATTGAAAAATATAATAATTTTGGAAGGATGTTATGACCTATTGGTCGGCCGAGTTGCAACTTGACTGAATATGCTACAGACTGCAATATAGCAGTGAACTATTCGATTTTTAATTATTTATTGGTAACTTAAAATTATCTGAAATTTTTACTGGAGATCTGAAACTGCATTATGCATAACATATAAAATTTCCAGAATTTTTGTAGCTTCTGTTAGCTATTCAGTAGTCGAATTACAGTAACTTTTGTATAACTGAATATTCAGCCAATATATTAAAAGTTGAGTGTAGGGTCAATATGCAATTGACCCAAGCAGCTCAGATGGTCTATATGATCAACCACACACACAAGTAGCTCTCATTTTTCGTCATTCACTCCAGAGAAATGAAAACCTAGAGAGAGAGGGAGAGTTAGGGTTGGAGAGGAGAAAGAGGTGGAATCGCCGACCTAGGGTTTTGCGGTCCGAGGAATGGTGAAATCAAGTAAGTTTGGTTTCTTTGCATAGACTTTACTGGTGAATCTTCTCTCACATGTCAAGATTCCGTCCATGCTCTGATTTGATCCAAAATGGTATCAAAATTCCTCTTTTCTCACTCTTTCTTCATAATCCCTCATTTTTAAGGTTTCCGAGTTGAATGGAAGAAGAATTGGGAAATTTGCTAGGAATTTGATATGAGTTTGAAATTCTCAGGGATGAGTTGCAGTTTTGAGGTGTTTTCACACCTTGGGGTGAGTGGGTACTTCCTTTAAATAGTATAATGTACGAAATTTGATTATAGCATCCAAATCCCTAAATGCTTAGTATGTGATTCTAAACCCTGAAATGTCCGTTTGATTTAAGTTGTTGCAAATTGATATGATATGGATTCCTTCTCTGTTTGAATGACTCTTTGATTGTAGATTCACATCAGAAACGTATACAACACATCCTAGTAAGAATGTTTTTCATATTTATACCATATGATGTAATTAGGGTTTAACCTAATTGAGATATCACTAGAGTTTCAACCTTATTGAAGAGACATTTAGTCTTGAACTAAGTCTAGATCTTAATGCTCCTAATAAAGTGCATGTCTAACATATTTCAATATCCAAGCCCATTTGGATTCACCATTAAGTCTATGACTTTTGATTTCACTAAGTTGAAGCTCAATTGAGCTGTGGCACGACCGTTGTGGGTGACCATGACCGTGGTGAAGGGTATGTGCCACAGGCGTGCTAGGTAGCACGGCCGTACTGAATGCTTTTGAAACTCTGATCTCTTTACACCACGACCATGGGGAAGAGCCACGACCGTGGTGAGGTAACTGTGCCACGGCCGTGGGGTGACACCACGACCGTGTTGAAGCAAACCCTAAATGAATACTTAAAGGTCAAAGTTAAATGAGGAGGACTAGTAATCTTATAAGTGGTTAGGATGTACCTCATGGGTTACCTTATTTGAATTTTATTCTTGGTGCATGATATCTCAGTGAATAGCATGGAAACCTAAATTTAGTTTAATTTCCATGGTTTCATACATATATTGATTGTATATGATTTTTGAAAGTAGTCTTTAATTTGTGAATGTTTATATCGTGTGAAATCCTTATGAGAGCCATGTGATAAGTGAATGAGGCAAATGAAACCCTAAGAGCAGGGTGTTGCCATGTGATAAGTGAATGAGGCAAATGAAACCCTAAGAGCAGGGTGTTGCCATGTGATAAGTGAATGAGGCAAATGAAACCCTAAGAGTAGGGTGTTGCCATGTGATAAGTGAATAAGGAAAGGAAACCCTCAGGATAGGGTGTTCAATGAATCAAGTTATGGTGATATGAAAGGTTTCCATATGAGATGTGGTGATGCTTAACTGTTGAATTGTATGTTTCTTGTGCATTTAACTTTACATGCTTGTTCTCTTTGAGTTGGTATATATATACTACAGAGTTTCTTATTTTCACAATACATATCTCGTGAATTGCAGGTGATGAGATATGACATGCCCTAGAAAGGGATGTTACTGAGATCATGCATATATGTATGAAATGTTAGAATGAGAATACTTGTTGGGTAGACATGATATATGTTTGAATACATGAGCTATGATGTTTTATATGATATGATATGGCAGGCCGTGTGAGCCTTGTGAGAAATGTAAAATGAGTTATGATTTCTATTTTAAATGTATCTATAATGTTAATGTTAGACTTAGGTGCCCTGAACACCGTAGGATCCCCTTTGTGCGGTCTACGATCTTAAGGGGATGAAACGACCTAACTGGAGGACAGTCCAGATGGTCGGCAACCTACTAGAGGACAGTCTAGATGGTTAGAGAGAGAGTGACCCACTGGAGGACAGTCCAGATGGTCAAGTAGTCGTGTGACCTACCTGGAGGACAGTCCAGACAGGCACGACTCGACACTCCGCCTGTGTGCTCAGGTTAGGAGGGGTCCAGTTTACACTCTTTTGAGAGTGCAGTGAGGTCCTGCAGTAGGCCAGGACAAGCAGTCAGACTTAGCATTTCCCGGGGTGTCGCTATGTCTTGTACGGTGTGGTCGTAGTGCACTGCGAGTCTCATATGCAAAGTACACTGCATAAGATCAGGGCATAAGCTAAAATATGATCATATAGGTTCACAGAGTTCCTTATAAGTGAAAGAGTTAAGGAAGACTAGAGTATAGTCTTCTAGTAGTTATTCTTTGGATGCAATATTTACATTCTTTGTTATTTCAATTGTGTTGTTTTAGAACTGCTTAGTGTAGTATTTATTGTTGTTAAATTTCATATCGTTTACTCAAAGTTATATCTGTAATCACATTAGTGCCTTAGACTGTTTCTTTGAAGTACTCATTCACTGAGCGAGTAGGCTCACCCCTCGACTCAAACATTTTAGGATTAACCGCGTGGACTTGAAGATGGTCAGAGCATCAGTGTAGATCTGCCACAAGAGTTAAGTACAATATTAGTTGAGTCAGTCGGTCCTTGTCACTCTAGGTCCTCAGTAAGAGATAAGAGAGAGAGTTGTAATTATGATGTGTAATATTATTCTTATTTTGAAATTGTATGCTATTTAGTAGGTCTTATGTGCATAAGGTGTGAGAGACATCATGAATGTTTATACATGTATCTTTACTATTGAAGTCTGATTAGTAAAAGAAATGTTCAGATTCCCTTGTTAAGATGATTTATGTGGTTCAATGCGAAGAAACAAGAGTTTTAACAGAAAAAAAAAAGTTAAGGGTGTTCTTTGTATTACATATAAATCCTAATTTATGCTCTAATCTCATGATTAGTGGAAATTGTGAGATCGGGGTGTAACCGTTTATCTGTTAATCGTAAGAAGGATAGTTTGTTGTTAGAAACCCCTCTTGATGGTTCTTCGTTGCTTCGAGAAGAGTGTCCATCTTGTGTCTTGTTTTTCTCGGGACACCGCATTCGAGTGGATCTCATACCTCTTGATATGTATGGTTTTGATGTTATCCTTGGAATGGATACCTTAGAAAGGTACAAGGTTGTTTTAGACTGCGGTACCAAGCAGGCGGTGTTTGATGATGCTGGAGAAAAGTGGATCTTCCAAGGAGATAGGAAGATTCTTCCGACGTGTCTGGTATCATCTATGGTGGCAGATAGGTTGTTACGACAAGGATGTGAGGCGTTCTTAGCTCACGTTGTGGATTCTATTGTGGATACCAAGGCAAAAGGTCCTAGCCTTGAAGAGGTGCCAGTTGTCTGGGAGTTTGCATATGTGTTTCCTGAGGAGTTTCCTGGTGTTCCTCCACCCCGAGAGATTGATTTTGAGATCAATCTGGTTCCAGGAACGCAGCCAGTTGCACAGACACCGTATAGGATGGCTCCAGTAGAAATGGTAGAGTTGAAGAAGCAGTTGCAAGAATTGTTAGAGAAAGGTTTCATCCGACCGAGTACGTCGCCTTGGGGTGCTCCGGTGTTGTTCGTTAAGAAGGACGGATCGATGCAGTTATGTATAGACTACCGGCAGTTGAATAAGGTCACGATCAAGAACAAGTACCCGTTGCCGAGGATAGATGATCTGTTTGATCAGTTGCATGGTGCTACAATGTTTTCAAAGATCAATCTACGGTCTGGATATCATCAGTTGAGGATAAAGGTGGATGACATACCAAAGTCAGCTTTTCGGACGAGGTATGGTCACTACGAGTTTGTGGTTATGCCGTTCGGGCTGACCAATGCACCTGCTGCTTTCATGGACCTGATGAACAGAGTGTTCCGTCCGTTCTTAGATTAGTTTGTTGTAGTCTTTATAGACGACATCCTGATCTATAGTCGGGACAGGCTGGAGCATGAGCAACATCTTCGTCGAGCATTGACTCTTCTTCACCAACATCAGTTGTATGCCAAGTTCAGTAAGTGTGAGTTCTGGTTGGAAGAAGTGATTTTCTTAGGTCACGTAATATCTGCTGAAGGAGTCAAAGTGGACCTGAAGAAGGTGGAATCCGTTGCGGATTGGGAGCAACCGAAGACGCCGACAGAAGTTTGTAGTTTTCTGGGTCTAGCAGGATACTACAAGAGGTTTATCAAGGATTTCAGTGCGATTGCGTTGCCAATGACGAAGTTGACCAGAAAGGATGTACCTTTTGTTTGGGATGATCGATGTCAAAAAACTTTCCAAAGTTTGAAGGAGAAGCTGACCAGTGCTCCAGTATTAATCCTGCCAGAGCCCGGGAAAGGCTATATTGTTTTATGTGATGCTTCCAAGAAAGGTTTGGGTTGTGTGCTGATGCAGGAAGATCATGTGATTTCTTTTGCCTCGCGACAACTCAATAAACACGAGGAGAACTATCTGACTCATGACTTGGAGTTGGCAGTAGTGGTTCATGCGTTAAAGATTTGGAGACACTATCTGTATGGGGAAGTATGTCAAATCTTTACGGATCATAAGAATCTGAAGTATATCTTTACACAGCAAGAGTTGAACCTGCGACAATGACGATGGATGGAGTTGATCAATGATTACGACTGCACCATTGAGTATCATCTTGGTAAGGTGAATGTGGTAGCGGATGCGCTTAGCAGAAAGTCTTCTTCTTTTTCTACGAAGAAGGCACAGTTGAGTTCCTTGGTATGCCATAGGCGGGATATGTTAGTCTCTTTGCGGCAGATGAACATACAGATGGAGGTTTCCTTATTAGTTGGACTTTTAGCACAGATGCAAGTCAAGCCTACGTTGAGACAGCAGATCAAAGATGCACAACAAACGGATGATGCCGTACAGTTGATCATATCAGAGTTCGGCAGCGAAAAGTGTGATGGGTTCCATGAGTCTGAGGATGGAATAGTTTGCTACCATGACAGGATGGGGGTCCCCGATGCTGATGAGCTGAGGAATCTGGTGCTCGAGGAAGCACACACGTCGATGTATGCTATGCATCCAGGAGTCACCAAGATGTATCATAACCTGAAGGACTTGTATTGGTGGCCCGGATTGAAGAAAGATGTAGCTGAGTTTGTGGCTAGGTGTGTGGTATGTCAGCAAGTCAAGGCTGAGCATCAAAAGTTGGCAGGTATGTTACAACCTCTGCCAATACCGCAGTGGAAATGGGATCATATCACCATGGATTTTGTAGTTGGTCTACCCAGGAGAACTAAGAATCATGATTCCATTTGGGTGATAGTGGATAGATTGACGAAGTCTGCCCATTTCATACCTGTAAAGACAACGTATACAACTGAAAAGCTTGCTCGAGTGTATGTAGATGAGATAGTATGTTTGCATGGTGTGCCAGCGACGATAGTTTCTGACAGAGGTCCTCAGTTCACGAGTCATTTCTGGGAGCAATTGCACAGAGCGTTGGGAACGCAGTTGAGGTTCAGTACCGCTTTTCACCCGCAGACAGATGGACAGTCTGAAAGGACTATTCATACTTTGGAGGATCTTCTCCGTGCTTGTGTTTTGCAGTTCCTAGGTAGTTGGGATGTACATCTCAGTTTGATAGAGTTCGCCTACAACAACAGTTATCAGCAGAGCATTGATATGGCTCCCTATGAGGCCTTGTATGGAAGGAAGTGCAGATCTCCTTTGTGTTGGAACGAATCTGGTGAATATCAGCTTTTGGGTCCTGAATTAGTACAGCAGATGACAGAAAAGATCAAGGTGATACAACAACAGTTGAAAGCGGCACAGGATAGACAGAAGTCTTATGCAGACAATCGCCGACGACCTTTGGAGTTTGAGGTGGGAGACAAAGTGTATCTTAAAGTCTCATGGTGGAAAGGTGTGCTGAGGTTTGGCTGGAAGGGTAAGTTGGCACCTAGGTGCATGGGGCCTTACCCAGTCATAGCACGTGTTGGTAAGGTAGCTTACGAGCTAGAGCTGCCTCCAGAGTTACACAGGTTACATTTGGTGTTCCATGTTAGTATGTTGAAGAAAAGTCATCCGGATACAGGGACAGTGATACAGCCAGTTGAGGTTGAGCTTGACGAAGATGTGACTTATGAGGAAGGTCCTATGTTGATCCTCGACAGAAGAGTCAAGAAGCTGAAGAGGAAGGACCTGGTTCTTGTAAAGGTCCTTTGGCATCACCGTGGTGTTGAGGAAGCTACGTGGGAGCTTGAGGAAGAGATGAGAGGAAGTATCCCTCGCTTTTCTCTTTAGATTTCGGGGACAAAATCCCTTTGTAGAGGTTTATGGCTTGTAAGGACCCTGACCTTTGTTTATGGCTTACCCTGTTTGCTTTGCTTGACCCTGGTGCTTGGTGCTTGCTAATCACCTTTAGTGGTGATTAGGGTTTGGTTGTGCTTTGTTGAGAGTTGGAGGTGCTACTTGCAAATAACCCAAGTCTAGGGTTTTGTGGGCAAGTTTGCCACCTTGAGGGGTGATCCTCTCCCTTTTTTCTTCCTCTTGTGATTGAGAGGAAGGCTTGGGCTCGTTGTTTGAGTTCTTTTGGGCCTAGTTGAGCTTGTTTGGGCCTTGAGATGCCTTGCTTTGCTTTGGTTGAGCCTTGTATCGGCCGAGTAGTGAGTGTATCGGCCTAGGAGTGTTTGTGTCGGCCAACATAGTTGTGTGTCGCCCATGGTGCAAGTGGTTGTGTCGCCCATGATCTTTGACCTAGCTTTGACCTCGTTTGTGTCACCACTAGTGAACACTTGGTGAATGGCACTTGCATGGGGCAATGACCTTGGACAAGTGTCCCTAGGTGGGAGACACCTTGCCATATCTTGCCTTGTTTTCTCCTCCCTTTCCTTCTATATATGAGGTTCCCTTCCTTGCTTTGGGTCCCTTTGGTCCTTTAGTTTTCTTCTCTACCTTGGTGTGCACGACACACTCCTCTCCTAGCAGCTTGGTGGGCGATACCCCCCTTGAAGGAGTAGTGGTGGATGATATCCCTTGGAGAGTCTTCTTCTTCTTTGGAGCTTCCTTAAGGCGGGTTGCATAACTCCTAACCCTAGCTACTTTATCTCCTTTTCTTTGATCTTGTTTATGTGTCATTGCTAGTTTAGTACCTTGCTTAGGTATCCTTGTTGGCCGATAGGCTTGTGTTGAACGATAGGCTTGTGTTGGCCGATAGGCTTGTGTTGGCCGATAGGCTTGTGTTGGCCAATAGGCTTGTGTTGGGCGATAGGTTAAGTTTGGGTGAGGGCAGGTGGCCGTTACATCCCCCTTTTAGTGAGGGTTGTGGTGAGCTATAGTGAGGGTTTTGTTATTCTTATTGACGGTTCCTCGTATCATGAAATAATCTAGTAGTTGATATCCTTGTTTTAAAATGTGGTAATTCCTTATATAGCAAATGATGCTCGTTATCATAAGATGGTTCATTTATCTTAGCCTGGCTATACGTATGGGAGTGATTATCTATTAATGCTAAGAGTGATAGTGGTAATGGTAATGATAACGTTTGTCCTTTTATATCTAAACATCACCATATGCATGGAGTGATTCCCTTGTATATCTGTGAACTGCTAAGGCAAGGATAAGTACATAAATAGTTGCTTTATGATGTGCTTTATACACTTGATCACCAGATAATGCAAGATTGATAAGTATAGCATCTTGAATGTCATCTCATGATAGTAAGCACAGTCCTTATGTTGAAACTATGATTATTGTATACCCTAAAAATGCAGGTGATGATTAGCCATGAAAAGGATATGAGAAATATGTGATGAGTAACATCACTTTGATAATTACTCTTGTTGAAGAGGTTGCATGCATGATGTGTTTTTCCCATGATGATGATGTAAGCATTGGGAGGCAATGGCAATACATGATGAGGGATTGAGATCTCATGGTATGTGATTGTCACACCCCGATCTCACACTAACCACTAATCACGAGATTAGGGCGCGACGGAGGGATTATCACATAAACAAATCACTGAGAACTTTTTCTTTTTAAAACCTCATAATGATATCCGGATTATTGTTGTAAACTAAAACATAAATAACTATTGCGGAAGCATTTCAATTAAACTAGCTAGAGAACATAAACAGAGTTTACAACATGTAACATTGTTTAACAGAAAGTAAACATAACAGTTAATTTACATTATTATACACATTCGCCATACATACTCTCTCTCACCCACACCATGTCCCAAAGACCGAGGGGAAAGGACTAAGAGACCTCTAACTAGACTAGCTACAAACCTTCTGTTGATTAAACGTTGGGATGAAAGATCCTTCCGATTCCTGGAACTGTCGCTGACCTAAAAATGTTTGAGTAGAGGAGTGAGCCTACTCGCTCAGTGAATAGTATTTCACTTAGCTATCACTAAACAACTCATCAGGTTTATTAACTGAAAATAAACAGATATACAGTTCAAGCAGGGCAGTTCTATTGACATAGCAGATATACAGATAATAAACACATTTCTAAGCATCAACAGGTATTTCAGGTAAATAAACAGTTATGTAAATTTACTGTGAACCTACTTGATTATTTATTCATTTAATTATTATGCCCTAAATATATGCAGTGTACTCTGCATATAAAGATCCGTAGCAAGTTCATGCTACGGTCCCACCGTACAAGACTTAGCGACACACCCGGGAAATGCTAAGTCTGACGCCAGCCCTGCTCTGCCACAGGACCACAGGCTCTCCGGCCTACAGGCTCTCTAGCCTCAATGCACTACTCCGAGTGCTCTAGACTCCTCCTCTAACCTGAGTACACAGGCGGAGAGTCTCACGGGGTTACCTCCATGACATCGCACGGATCTTGTTGCAATAACCCCCAATTTCCTCCAGTGCCACCGTGACATCGCACGCGTTATTCTTGGACACTGCCTCTCTATCCTCGTGTCTCCATGACATCGCACGGATAATGTTGCAACACGAGTTTCACCCCTAAGAAGCAGATCTGTCAAAGGGGTTCTACGGTGTTAGGGCACCTAAGTCTAATAATGATTAACAAATAAACATTTAAACAGGAATATCACATTTACTGATTTCATATCAGATCACAATACACTGTCATTCTAAACCGACAGAGCCATATATTTCAAATCATTGTAATTTCTGAGAAATTCTCATACCATGCATTCAGACAAATTAGAAATGCATAAATAACCCAATTCATTTCAATTTGGCACATACATAGCGAATTTACGCAATTGAACATCTTATTGCACAAATTAAAGAAATTTACTTCACATATAAGAATCATACTCAACAATTATCAATTCTCTAAAATTCTCAAAAAACGTGCACATTAACCCAAATCCTGGTTTGTGCATCACTTAACTCAATTAAGAGTTAATTACATATCACAACACAATTTAATAACAATACTTGAAAATTTCTGGTAATATTTCAGAGAAATGTGCCATTTCATGTAAATATCAATTTACACATATTAACGTCAAAAGATATACGCAATTAGGGTTTTCATGCAAATTTTATTTATTCATATCTACTTTGAAATCGTACATCTGATAATTTATCAGAAATCTTCATTGTTTGGGTTCATACCCAAACCATACCATTTCCAGACTTGAATTTCTAATTTCAACATTCAAATAAGCAATTTAGGTTCCAATGAACCATATAAATCTACCGATTCAATCCACACTGATCAAATGCTAAATTTAATCATATAACAGCGTCTAGAAGCAGTTTATGAAATAAAAAGTCGGGCGACGCCAAACGCCGCCCTACGCCTGATAACGCCTGTTATCAGCGTAATTCGCGTACAAACAGAAAATATTCAAACGCCTGAGTTTATTAATGATAAATAAATGAAATCCTACTCACATTGGTTTGGTATGTCCGGATTCGTCCGGAAACGCGTCCAGGGATCAATTTTCAGGCGATTTCTGGGCCTTCTTCTACCTTGGTTCAGTTCTGACTCGAACCTGCTTCACACACACATACAAGTTGATAGGGGAACTTGACTAGGTGCTAATTGACTACAGATTCATGATCTGAACCCATGGCCGAGCTTATTGGCGTGGATTTCTTGTTGTTCTTCGCACCTAAAGCTCCTGCTTCAGACCTGCTGCAATCAAGCAACAACACACTCACGTACATATTGAAAACAAGCTCAACTAGGAGCTAAACCATGGCAGAAAGCTACGAATCATACTGGGTCCCCTGAATCGGAGCTCAAGAGAGATTTCCATGTTGTTGGCGCACCAAGGTGACCCCCCCCCCCCAGGTTGCTGCCAATCGCAGCTTGCTGGTGGCCAGCCGTCCAGGCTGCTAGGGCCGCAGGTAGCTACTGGCCGGAAGAGTGGAGGGAGGAGAACGAAGGGTGGGCACGCTGGTTCCAGGCTAGGAACCAAAAATTACCCCTGCTCTTCTCTTCTACTGCAGTCGGGCAGTCTGTTGCTTGAGGGCGCCGCTGGCGTTGCTGGATGCGGCTGCTCATGCCCAAACGGCCCAGGTCGCTGCTCAGAAATAGTTGCTGCTTGCTAGATGGGGCGCTGCCTTATGTGGTTGTCGTTGTTCGTGGCTGCGGTTGCATGCTCGAACCTCAACACCGAACTCAAGGGCATCATTTCATGGTGTTTGCTCGCCCAAGGCAGCTCCCTGGCCACTGCTGCGGCTTCCGTGCTGCTGCAGCTTGCTAGGGCGCCGCCTAGCAAGCTAGGGCTGCGATGGGGGCGAGGTAGAGGAAGGTGACGACGCTGCTGGCCGAAACTAAAGAACCAAGGGTGCCCGCCCCTTTCCCCCTTTCTCTGGTCGGTCGACCAGCTTCTGCTCCTGCAACTTGGGCGGCTAGCGCCCTAGCTGGTCTGGCACTGCTGCTGGGCCAAGATAGAGGAAGGGAGGTAGGAGGAAGAGGGGAGGAAGGAGAAGGGTAGAAGGGGGCGCCCGGATTGGAGCTTGGTGCTCCAGCAAATCACACCCAAATCGTGGCTGGATCGACCTGCTTGCAGTGCGCCGCTTTTGCGGCTGGTTTCTGTTCTATCGGGTGAGAGTGACGGTGGAATAAGGAAGAAAGGAGGAAAAAGGGCTATAAATATAATAAAATTGGAAAATTACAATATTGGTCCAAAAAAAAACTCAAAAGTATCATAACTTTCACCTCGTAGGTCAGATTTGAACGATTTTTGTTGCAACTTTTCCAGCATGGAATTCTCTACAACCTCGAAGCACAAAATTACAATTAGGATCTTGTCACAACTGGTCTAATCACCAATTGCATCTTTGCATTTAACGTAACTCAACAATTAACCTAACGATCATCATTGCCATTATCATCAACTACCTCAGATGATTCAATCTCAACAATTGATTCACGATGTAACTTATCTCGATTAACCATGTTGTTTAACAGAGTGCTTAGCACTAATCAAGATGCTCACTCATTAATCACAGTGTGGGTCATAACAATCTCCCTCCCTTATAAGAATTTTGTCCCGAAATTCCTAAAAGAGAAAAGGAAACTTGTTACACATCTCAGACTCAAGATCCCACGTGGATTCCTCTAGGTTATGGTTTCTCCACAGAACTTTCACTAATGGTATCTCACGATTCTTGAGTTTCTTGATCCTCCGATCAACTATTTGTATTGGTCCCTCAACATAGGACACGTCAAGTCTGAGCTGGACAGGTTCTGAATTCACTATCTCCTCTGTACTGGGGTAACATTTCTTCAGCATCGATACATGAAACATATCATGTAAATTGGCCAATTCGGATGGCAATTCCAACCTATAGGCTACAGGTCCCATCCTCTTAATGATAGGATATGGGCCCATAAACCTAGGAGTCAGTTTGCCTCTCTTACCAAACCTCAGTACTCCTTTCCATGGTGGAACTTTCAGTTATACTTCATCACCAACCTCAAACTCAAGAGGTCAACGCCCCTTCTCAACATAGCTCTCCTGCCTATCCTATACAACTATCAACTGCTCTCAACATGTCCTCAAGAATCTGAATAGTCCTTTCTGACTGACCATCCGTCTGCGGGTGAAAAGTTGTACAGCATCTCAACTTTGTTTCCAAAGCTCGATGCAACTGATTTCACCACCTGGATGTGAACTTAGGATCTCTATCAGATATAATAGTAACTGGGATACCATGCAACTTGACTATTTCATCCACGTATATCTTAACCAACTTCGGGACATCAAAGATTGACTTAATATGAAGAAAGTGAGCAGACTTAATTAGTCTATCCACAATCATTCATATCGAGTCATAATCTCTAGGTGTCCTGGGTAACCCTACCACAAAATCCATTGTGATATGTTCTCATTATCATTATGGTATAGGAAGAGTTTACAAGGTACCTGCAGGTTTCTGGTGCTCAGGCTTAACCTGCTGACACACATTGCACCTAACCACATACTCAGCTACATTCTTTCCACACCAGGCAACCAATACAACTCCTTGAGATTCATGTACATCTTAGTGTTACCTGGATACATAGCATACATCGAGGCATGTGCTTCTTCAAGAATCTTTTCTTTCAAATCAATGTCTCGAGGTACACACAACATGTCATGCTGATTCAACACACCATCATCTAAAAACATGAACTCTGGTCTTTTCCCCATGTCATGTCATGCATGATCTGATGTAACTCACTATCACCCTACTGTAGTTCCTTAATCTAATCATAAAAGATAGGCTTGACTTCCATCTGTGCAACCAAACCACTCCATGCTGTCACCCTTAAGTCTAAGTTCAACTTCTGCATCTCTGTTAGCAGGTCTTTCTTGGAACATGTCACGAAGAATGCATCAACTGTTGAACTTGACTTCCTGCTGAGCGCATCAGCTACTACATTCTCCTTTCTAGGGTGATAATCTACTGTCACATCATAAAGATAGTGACGTCGTGTCTTGAGAGCATGAACTACAACAACTAACTTCAGATCATGTATCGGATAATACTCCTCATTCTATGCTACTTACGTATTGTTACATTTCAAATTTATATTTTACTCTTTTCTCCGAGTCATTTCATGTTGTTCATGTACTGATCAGATTATTTACTTCAAAACCCTAGGTCGCTATCAAAGCCAGTTTACTTTTCATAGAACATATCTCAAGATCTTATTTTACAGAGATACTAGTATTCAAGGTTTAATCACTAATGAGATCCCTTAACCTACTACAACCTTAATCATTCTAGGGTTTGATCCTTATTAATAACATAGCGTTATTGTGCGCGGGTGTGGTCGATCATATAGATCAAATTGAGTTGCTTGGGTCAATAACATATTAACCCAACACTCAACTTAATCATATGGCTGAAAATTCAGTTTTCACAATATTTTCTGTAATTCGTTTATTAAACAGCTAACAGAAGCTCCAAAAATTCTGGAAATTTTATATGTTGTACCTAATGAAGTTATAGACTTCCAGTAAAAATTTGAGATCATTTCAAATTATCAATAAATAATTAAAAATCAAACAGTGCACTGCTATATTGCAGTCTGCAGCAGGTTCGGCTGAGTTACAAACTCGGTCGACACCCTTACTGTAGAGGTCAAAAGTCATTCAAAAATTATGCCAATTTAACAGAGTGTCTAAAATTGTATTTTTCAAGCACAGTTAAAATTTGAGGTCAATTGGATATACCAATAAAAAGATAAAATTCAATTACCACACTGCTATATCATTCAAAAAAAATGTGATCGTATAATTGTAAATACTGAGAAATTCTTATATCATGCATTCATTTTCTAAGTTATGTGTTTGTTCTTTATTTTAAAAACTAATTTGTTAGTTTATAGAGACTTAGAATCCAAAGGTAATATGTATGAATGTATTTAACTTGATAATAAAGATATGCATTCCATACTCTCAATTATGTCTTATAATTCTCGTTCCTTAATCAAGTCATCATTTTTAACATTTCCTTTAACCCAACTAGGTTTCTTGTCTTGATCTTATGATTTTCATAAGACTCTTTATTTCTATGTACTTATTGTATGCTCAACTTATTTTCTTCTATTTTCCCTTCACCTTAAAGTACATAAAGTATTTTACTCCATTCCATGATCCAACCCAAATTTGATTCTTACGTCCTAGCCCTTACATGCTTTTCTCATATCATTTCTATACTCTTATATTTAGAGTTCATATAATACAAATCATTGAATTTAATTTGAACCTTATATCATTTTCTTTTATTTCCAATTAAGGATTGCACATATGAGGTTCCAACATTGGCCTCTGATATCATTTCCAGCAAATTCTTAGCTGTTCTAATCTTTCTCTTACATCTCAACGTCTTATCGTGTGTACATTTTTACTATGATTCAGGTCTAAATCATTCAGAGTCTACTCTAATTATACTGTTAATAGGAGTCATTAGATCCCAGTAACGCATCCTGCCAGCCGGACCAGGCCGAACCTGCAGTCCTGAAGCCAAGAGCTGCTCAGGATTAACCAACTCCTATTAATCTCAAACATGTGGAAAGAATATTCACTTAGGGCAGACTCATTTAAACATAACTTCTGGTCTACTTGATACAAAGAATTTTAACAATAAATAAATCATTTCATGACATACAACAACATAAAAGAATCATGTTTACTTTACAAACTGAAAATCTAATTTCATGCATATAAGTGCATTTCTAGTGATTTTCAATCAAATAAGCAATATAAAGCAAAAATTGTATCACATCCTATGTTAAACCTCTTATTCCTATATTAACTTCTTATCTCATAACCCTAAGATTTCTAGGGTTTTTCTCTGGCCTATCCTTCCTCTGCATACCTGGCCAGGGCATCCAGAGAAGAATAGACAGAGTAGCTTGATACTGGTCAATCTAAGTATTCAGACACCTGGCCAGGGTATCTAAACACTCAGACCTTCCAGAGCTAAAGACACATCATGTTTTTTTTTTATCCATCTTAATTATAACTCTATCTTTTGATCCTAATGATCCATGATGACTCAGCCTAAGCCTTCAGCTTGGTCCTCGTGACCACATCATCTTCCTACCATCTGCAATAATATAACAGAACATTTCCTGTTATAAAATTGCAGTTACAAGGAAAACACCTAAGTCTTAATCCTATTGGTCTCTTGTCGTCCCCTGACCTTGACTTAGAGTAACCATGTACTCAAACCAAAGCTCTGATACCAAGATGTCACACCCCGATCTCACACTAACCACTAATCACGAGATTAGGGCGCGACGGAGGGATTATCACATAAACAAATCACTGAGAACTTTTTCTTTTTAAAACCTCGTAATGATATCCGGATTATTGTTGTAAACTAAAACATAAATAACTATTGCGGAAGCATTTCAATTAAACTAGCTAGAGAACATAAACAGAGTTTACAACATGTAACATTGTTTAACAGAAAGTAAACATAACAGTTAATTTACATTATTATACACATTCGCCATACATACTCTCTCTCACCCACACCATGTCCCAAAGACCGAGGGGAAAGGATTAAGAGACCTCTAACTAGACTAGCTACAAACCTTCTGTTGATTAAACGTTGGGATGAAAGATCCTTCCGATTCCTGGAACTGTCGCTGACCTAAAAATGTTTGAGTAGAGGAGTGAGCCTACTCGCTCAGTGAATAGTATTTCACTTAGCTATCACTAAACAACTCATCAGGTTTATTAACTGAAAATAAACAGATATACAGTTCAAGCAGGGCAGTTCTATTGACATAGTAGATATACAGATAATAAACACATTTCTAAGCATCAACAGGTATTTCAGCTAAATAAACAGTTATGTAAATTTACTGTGAACCTACTTGATTATTTATTCATTTAATTATTATGCCCTAAATATATGCAGTGTACTCTGCATATAAAGATCCGCAGCAAGTTCATGCTACGGTCCCACCGTATAAGACTTAGCGACACACCCGGGAAATGCTAAGTCTGACGCCAGCCCTGCTCTGCCACAGGACCACAGGCTCTCCGGCCTACAGGCTCTCTAGCCTCAATGCACTACTCCGAGTGCTCTAGACTCCTCCTCTAACCTGAGTACACAGGCGGAGAGTCTCACGGGGTTACCTCCATGACATCGCACGGATCTTGTTGCAATAACCCCCAATTTCCTCCAGTGCCACCGTGACATCGCACGCGTTATTCTTGGACACTGCCTCTCTATCCTCGTGTCTCCATGACATCGCACGGATAATGTTGCAACACGAGTTTCACCCCTAAGAAGCAGATCAGTCAAAGGGGTTCTACGGTGTTAGGGCACCTAAGTCTAATAATGATTAACAAATAAACATTTAAACATGAATATCACATTTACTGATTTCATATCAGATCACAATACACTGTCATTCTAAACCGACAGAGCCATATATTTCAAATCATTGTAATTTCTGAGAAATTCTCATACCATGCATTCAGACAAATTAGAAATGCATAAATAACCCAATTCATTTCAATTTGGCACATACATAGCGAATTTACGCAATTGAACATCTTATTGCACAAATTAAAGAAATTTACTTCACATATAAGAATCATACTCAACAATTATCAATTCTCTAAAATTCTCGAAAAACGTGCACATTAACCCAAATCCTGGTTTGTGCATCACTTAACTCAATTAAGAGTTAATTACATATCACAACACAATTTAATAACAATACTTGAAAATTTCTGGTAATATTTCAGAGAAATGTGCCATTTCATGTAAATATCAATTTACACATATTAACGTCAAAAGATATACGCAATTAGGGTTTTCATGCAAATTTTATTTATTCATATCTACTTTGAAATCGTACATCTGATAATTTATCAGAAATCTTCATTGTTTGGGTTCATACCCAAACCATACCATTTCCAGACTTGAATTTCTAATTTCAACATTCAAATAAGCAATTTAGGTTCCAATGAACCATATAAATCTACCGATTCAATCCACACTGATCAAATGCTAAATTTAATCATATAACAGCGTCTAGAAACAGTTTATGAAATAAAAAGTCGGGCGACGCCAGACGCCGCCCTACGCCTGATAACGCCTGTTATCAGCGTAATTCGCGTACAAACAGAAAATATTCAAACGCCTGAGTTTATTAATGATAAATAAATGAAATCCTACTCACATTGGTTTGGTATGTCCGGATTCGTCCGGAAATGCGTCCAGGGATCAATTTTCAGGCGATTTCTGGGCCTTCTTCTACCTTGGTTCAGTTCTGACTCGAACCTGCTTCACACACACATACAAGTTGATAGGGGAACTTGACTAGGTGCTAATTGACTACAGATTCATGATCTGAACCCATGGCCGAGCTTATTGGCGTGGATTTCTTGTTGTTCTTCGCACCTAAAGCTCCTGCTTCAGACCTGCTGCAATCAAGCACCAACACACTCACGTACATATTGAAAACAAGCTCAACTAGGAGCTAAATCATGGCAGAAAGCTACGAATCATACTGGGTCCCCTGAATCGGAGCTCAAGAGAGATTTCCATGTTGTTGGCGCACCAAGGTGACCCCCCCCAGGTTGCTGCCAATCGCAGCTTGCTGGTGGCCAGCCGTCCAGGCTGCTAGGGTCGCAGGTAGCTACTGGCCGGAAGAGTGGAGGGAGGAGAACGAAGGGTGGGCACGCTGGTTCCAGGCTAGGAACCAAAAATTACCCCTGCTCTTCTCTTCTACTGCAGTCGGGCAGTCTGTTGCTTGAGGGCGCCGCTGGCGTTGCTGGATGCGGCTGCTCATGCCCAAACGGCCCAGGTCGCTGCTCAGAAATAGTTGCTGCTTGCTAGATGGGGCGCTGCCTTATGTGGTTGTCGTTGTTCGTGGCTGCGGTTGCATGCTCGAACCTCAACACCAAACTCAAGGGCATCGTTTCATGGTGTTTGCTCGCCCAAGGCAGCTCCCTGGCCACTGCTGCGGCTTCCGTGCTGCTGCAGCTTGCTAGGGCGCCGCCTAGCAAGCTAGGGCTGCGATGGGGGCGAGGTAGAGGAAGGTGACGACGCTGCTGGCCGAAACTAAAGAACCAAGGGTGCCCGCCCCTTTCCCCCTTTCTCTGGTCGGTCGACCAGCTTCTGCTCCTGCAACTTGGGCGGCCAGCGCCCTAGCTGGTCCGGCACTGCTGCTGGGCCAAGATAGAGGAAGGGAGGTAGGAGGAAGAGGGGAGGAAGGAAAAGGGTAGAAGGGGGCGCCCGGATTGGAGCTTGGTGCTCCAGCAAATCACACCCAAATCGTGGCTGGATCGACCTGCTTGCAGTGCGCCACTTTTGCGGCTGGTTTCTATTCTATCGGGTGAGAGTGACGGTGGAATAAGGAAGAAAGGAGGAAAAAGGGCTATAAATATAATAAAATTGGAAAATTACAATATTGGTCCAAAAAAAACTCAAAAGTATCATAACTTTCACCTCGTAGGTCAGATTTGAACGATTCTTGTTGCAACTTTTCCAGCATGGAATTCTCTACAACCTCGAAGCACAAAATTACAATTAGGATCTTGTCACAACTGGTCTAATCACCAATTGCATCTTTGCATTTAACTTAACTCAACAATTAACCTAACGATCATCATTGCCATTATCATCAACTACCTCAGATGATTCAATCTCAACAATTGATTCACGATGTAACTTATCTCGATTAACCATGTTGTTTAACAGAGTGCTTAGCACTAATCAAGATTCTCACTCATTAATCACAGTGTGGGTCATAACAGTGATGATCCTTGAGATGGATCTGGGAGATTGGCAAGAGGCCAAGTAATAGCATGTGATGTGGGATCCTCGTGATGGATCAATATGATGCGAATTGTAGTAAAAACATAATGTTGAATTTATGTTGTTTATTTGTTACATAGGTTGCATGTTATACAACTTGGTTGAATCTTGCAATCCATCTAAAAGACACTAATTAATCCAAGTGAAATCTATCATGTAGTTGCCCTGGCCATAGATCCATCATCGTCAGGATTTGGTGATGGTGAAATGGGTTCTCCTGCGGGTTAACCCAGAGCGCACATTATTGAGTATGTGAGGTTTCTCCTAGCCTAAAGTAAGGAGGTAAGAGTGCAACTGCGGTTGTAGATGTTGGTATGTATGCCCTGAGAGCCAATCATGGGATGATTGGTGGGATACATTAAGATTGATTTGATAAACATCAAAGGCAAGCTTCCAATTCATTCTGGTTCAGTCATATGAGATAGTGACAGAACAGATTGAATGTCTAAAGAATGACAGTACTCAATGACGTATGCCTTCAGGTTCATGACCTAAACGATGAGATCATACGGATGCTAAGAGTTTGTACATTCTTGTTATGTCCCTAGTCAGATCTCATTGTGGAAGGTAGATAGACAGTAATGACACACAAGACTAGATTGTGGTGTTGGTTGATGACAGAATCTCATTAGTCATGATATAGAGATATCAAACCAAACACATAGGTACTTGTTAGAGAACAAGGTACCAGACAGACCCACTGTGAGTTTGACACATGGAACCATGAGATGGTAGTCACAGTCAGTACTCACAGTGATGGTGGTGAGTGTGATTCTTAGACCTGAAATCACTGCACTCAACACATGTCGTTGGGTACACTTTGACATCATCAAACGCAGTCCTGAAACATGGGTTGTTATAAAGGTGATGATTGGGTGGCTTTGACACATGGGGCTTTTGAGGGGTGCGTGATAGATATGGGATTTGTCCCTCCTAAGGGAGCTTGATATCCATGGACACTTGATGAGTAGGATTGAGAAAGGCGTGCACGCATGTTTGAGTCAGTATGTGATCTGATGTCATAACATATCTCTTCCAGTCTACTCTGAGATCAAGAAAGCGAATGAATGTTGACAGGATGACTGGTCCATGCCTCGAGTTCATTCGGGATATCAGTGACAAAGGAATTATATATTCGTTGTAACACCATTCACGGATTGTAGGATGAAAGTTGTTCTCCAACTTTCTACTTTCACTTGGGTAGCACTGATGTGTGACTAGGCACCGCTCTTTTCTTGTGAAGCCATAAGTGTTATGGACTTTCACTGCCAACGTGAAAAAGGACCTGTAGGGTCACACACATAGGATTTAACCTGGAAGAGGAGTTTTGTCCACAAAGCATTGTTTAGATTGATTACTAAATGAGTTTAGTAGTTCAATTAAACACTCAATCAGTCGATGGCTCAATGTCATATGGTTCAAGGTGTTGGACGCATTGATTGGAGTATCGGATTGATTGAAATCGCAATTGACTGATTTTGCCCAACCTATGCTGCCAACCGATCGGCTCATGTGATGAACCGATCGGCTGGGGCAGCTGAACTGATCGGCTCAAACGTTGAACCGATCGGCTCATGCCTAGGTTGAACCGACCGGTTCAAGGGTTGAACCGATCGGCTCAACTGGCGCAACCGATCGATTGGGAAAATCATGTCGGCAACAATTTTCCTTTGGTTTCATATTTCCAATTCGATTGTGAATAACATTGGTATTCGATACCAATTGGGAAAGAAATAAGGAAAGTAATTTCAGCTGGACTGGGACCATGAACCGATCGGTTCAGGGCACCAACCGATCGGTTGGACGCCCCAACCGATCGGCTCAGGTCCAGCCGATCGGCTCAAGGGCCGAACCGATCAGTTCAGCTGCTGAACCGATCGTTTCAGGTTGCGTACAGTTTGCCTTTTGTGGAAAATCCTCGTACCTTTCTACTACTGCTTTAATCCCGCATTGCCCGGGATAGAGAACCCTGTCCCATGACCCTCCTATATATATAGGGGTATTGGGGGCTTCTCAAATATAGCTCAGTACAACCTGTTGCTCTGCAAGTTGTCGTTCTCTCTGGTTTTGGTAACCGTGAGAGAGCCCGAGCAAGTGCTTCCCGAAAAAGGGAGGTGCAGCAAGGGAAGGACAACTACAGTTGCAACAGGAAGCAGGAGAGCGTGTTGGCGACTAGTACGTCAATAGGAGGGTGTGACTCCTTCCACTTCCTTGTGGGACAAGGAGTGTGGAGTTCCAGGTGGTCCGTGTGGACTACTACAGAGGCGGGAGGACACTGCCGCTTTGGAGGACAACCGTCATCCAATAGTCCGGTTCGAGTAGGAGTTGTGAGTCCCGATGCGACCAGGAGCTGCACAGACACCGTCGAAGACCGAAGTTGAAGACCGTGCATTGCACGAGGTATTGTCGCCGAGCAAGCCTCGGGACAAGGTATGATTCCACAAACCATCCTTTCCTATTATATAGACGTTGACGCGTATCCTCGGTATGGGTTGGGGGAGAAAATTTTTGTTTCCGCTGCCTTCTCTGTCTCCCCTAAAACCCAACAGTGGTATCAGAGCCACGTCAGCTGTTCTATATTTTAGGAATATCGATATGATCGATTTTGGTTTGTCGCCTTTATTTATTGCATGCGATGCGAATAATAATGGCTTTATGCATATCCAATAATAAATCCATAAATCCCTAATTACATATATGATATGTATTATTAATGCACTCGATACACGTCGCCCTTAAACGAGTTTTGTGGTGGATGTGTGTAGCGTGATTATGGCCTATAAACCCCTATCTGTGATTGGTTGTGTGTGGTTGCTTGCATCTCGGTCTGCGCACCAATCTTCCCTCTCTTATTCCTGATGTAACTCGAAATAATTCGAGATTCTTTCCTACCTTTGCTCCCCCTGAATGTAACTCAGGGTTTCCCTTTTAAAGCAATGTAATAAATAGGATAGATTTTTATTTCCTGTCATGTCGAAGACCGGCGGACATCATGACGACGGACCAGACGATCAGTTCAAGGTGTGAACTGATCGGTTGACCTTCCAGACGGTCGGTTCAAGGAGTGAACCGATCGGGTTGATGACCGGTTCGAGGAGCGAGACGACCGGGTGGCGGACATGACGAAATGCATGACGACCAGGCGAACCGATCAGTTGGAGGAGCCAACCGATCGGCTGGTGGCTCCCAGACGACCGGCTAGAGAGTAGATCATTCATATGATGAGTTGATCAACTCGGATGGTTTACTCATAGAGTTATCTTGTACAGGTTGCATATGATGTAGACCTAGATGACCGTGATTCCTCTTGGCTTGAGGAATCACATTAGGATGGCCATAATCATCGCTTTTATGGCTTGTGCATGTTTTCTGTGGGATATAGCATGTATATGATACATACTATATATTATGGTGATTGGATATGTATATGTATATATAAACCAAATCCCTCATTAAAATATTAAGTTTTAGATGCCTTCCAAATGCGACACACGTGAAAAGCTTGATCGACCAAGTGTGGGCACACCCTAGCGTGGTGCACCGTCTATCTCGTGGAAGCGTGAAGGACGAATGTGTGGGTCTGCCCTAGCAGGGTAAATATTCATCGTGTTTGCTTTGTGTCGGACTTAACAAGGTGACCTATATAGGATCTAGCACCTTGGGGCATGGAGATGATCATTGCAAGGAGTTGTATATGACATCTTATCAAGAGTTGCATATGATGCAATTGGCAAGTGTTGCCTACCTGAGAGATCTATGTTGTGGGTGACAGCCCTAGCTGGTCCATGACTTAGAGGATTTCAGGATCTTGTCCACTAGAAGGTTGTACGCTGCAATCTTCCGAATTGATGGTGAGGGCTATCAATTTGAACTAAAATAGTGGGAGCGATAATTAATTAAAGGCCTAATTATATCGTCAAATTTTCAAATCAATCAAATAAGTCAAAAATTAAGTTTTGGACTAAAATTGCATATTTTCCTTTTGTAGTTCAAATGGCAACAAACAACAACAACTTTTCTTTGCGATCGGTCCTTGACAAGGACAAGCTAAATGGGACTAACTTCCACGACTGGTATCGGACATTGAGAATTGTTCTCACTCAAGAGCGAAAGCTCTATGTCCTGGATACTCCAATTCCAGAGGAACCTGCTCCAAATGCACCAAGGGCAGAAAGGGATGCTTACAAGAAGCATTCTGATGATGCCATTGATGCAAAGTGCTTGATGCTATGTTCAATGAACCATGAGTTGCAGAGGCAACATGAGAACATGGGTGTCATAGAGATGATTCAGCATCTCAGGAACATGTATGAAGATCAGGCACGGCAAGAGAGGTACAATGTTTCTAGGGCGCTGTTCAAGTGCGTCATGACAGAAGGAGATCCAGTTGGTCCTCACACACTCAAGATGATTGGGTATGTGGAGAACCTGCAAAGACTGGGATTTCCACTGAGCCAAGAGTTGGCTACTGAAGTGATACTGTAATCGTTGCCAGAGTCATACAGTCAGTTTGTGATGAACTACAACATGAACAACTTTGATAGGACACTGTCAGAGTTGTTGGGCATGTTGAGGACAGCCGAGTTACAGATGAAGAAGGACAAGCCTAAGTCCGTGATGGTGATCATTGGCAAGAAAGGCAAGTCCAAGCGCAAGGGCAAAGGCAAAGCTAAGAAAGGTTCTGAAGCTAGCCAGGAGTCCAAGCCATCTTCAGCTCTCAAGGCCAAGGGAGGAGTGACCAAGAAAGGAAATTGCCACCATTGTCAGAAGCCTGGACATTGGAAAAGGAATTGTCCTCTCTACCTGGAAGAACAAAAGAAGAAGGAGGTGACTAAGGCCTCTACTTGAAGGTGTCATGAAAGTAAACTTATAACACTTTTTGAGATATATGATATCAAGATGTAAAGTGTAAAGCATTCTTATTTGGGGCAAGTGTTGCCTTCATAGATAGGAGTACTTTAGTTTATTTTCAGCAAATAAGGCATGTAATGCAGTTGTGAACTGCTATTTCATACTTGTCAATAGATAGAAACACTTTATTTTTGCATATTGTATGACAATGATGGCAAGTAATAAAGTTGATGTTTCATTCTTTAAAAGATATGATCTTTGTGACAATGCCTTATTTATCTTATGGTATATGATATGCATAAGATAAAATGATACCTAAAATGTTATTGATAACTCAAACAAATAGATTAGCATTGATCATGAGAAATTCATTTCTAGTTTCCATATGATGGATAGATCGAGACTCTTTTGGTTATAGAACCAGTAAGAGACATGAATATCTTGGACATGATTAATCAATCTTCACTAATGATAGTGAGAGAATGATTATCCTATTAGGTATAATACATGTGATGTATTTATATACCTATTGGAGCAAATGCTAATAATTCAAATGGTATTTTGAGAAATACCAATATGAATATCTTGAAGTGTTCAAGATTATCATAAATGAAGTACAAATTTGGTAAAGTGTTAATTCTTGATGAGATCAATGAATAAAATACTTGGACCAAATGTTTGAGATCCTTACGAGTGATTATGATAGTGTATCATAGTGAACTCATGATTAAGGCATGGTGATGTCTAAATCAAGAAGGAGTCATACTCTAAATAGTTAGAGAATGATTATCAAATAACTGAATTCTTCTTAATAAAAGAATACCACACACTAACAAAAGAAATTAAGAATTACAAGAGTTGTGAGTTCTTATATCTTTAACAGATACACCTCAATTGTCTATGTGATGAGTTGTTCATGTGATGAGTCAACTATCAAGATGAATATGAGGAACCAAATCTTGAGTTATGGTTTATGACCATTACATCCTAAATGACATCCATGTGAACCATAAGGTATGACCTTGATGGTAGCACTCATTGGATCATATCCATAAGTGCAGATGAATCTTAAGTGTTAATACACATGGATAACATTTGAGAAGGATGATGCTTGTTGATTGCAACTTAAAGGCTAAGACATTTGGCATATAGATACTAAAACCGCATTCCTATGAGGAATAAAACAAGGATGTGTACGTGACACAACCTATAAGGTTTATGAATCCATTAATGCAAATGAAGTCTATGAGTTACAATGGACTAATCAATGTGACTGATTGAGTACAAGCAACTCAAAATTGGATCTTTATTTTGATGATATAGTTAAAGAGTTTGACTGATATATCAAAGATAAAGAAGGGATCTGTGATTTAGTGGGAGCGTATTCACATTTCACATGTTGATGTGAAATGGAAATGTTCTAAAATGGAAATCCGAATGTGGAAATTATCTTTAAGGAAGATAAAGATGTTTCCTATATGATAGGAATAGAGATCTATAGAGATAGTTCTCGAAAATCTCTTGACCTGGAAAAGAGAGAGCATACATTGGCAATCTGTACTGAAGAGTTCAGTATGCACAGATTTAGTGGGAGAAAACTTGTCCATGTCACATGGAGTTAGTACCCCAAGGCCAAGTGTCCAATTCTTGTAAAGAATAGGAGCACTAAGAATATATATGGATCTATCATGTATGTAATCATCCCATTATCTTACATGTATTGACATGGCAAGAATAAGATGCATTCATCATCTTGTATGTAGGACATAGCAATATGATGTGCTCATCCTCATAACTCGTATGTAGGACATGACGAGTGGATGTCTGTCTAGTTCCAGTAAGGGTTACTGAAATACCATAAGAACTTGATGAGTACTTGGGAAGTGCTAGTTCTATGGAGATAAGGAAGAGTTTGATGTAAAGAGTTACATTGATGCGAACTTCCGAAAAGACAGAAAATTAATCGCAAGATATACATAAGATGTATAAAAGTGAAAGTTTGTTGATAATTGAAAGTGCTCCAATAAAGCCATTTAAAAGGAAATGCCGAGTATCTGTGTGTTAGAGAACAGCAATGGATACTATATGGATCAGAAGGTTCATGAGATGAACTTACATTCCACTCATTGATGACAAGTCTGGAATCCTTGATCATGCAATGTGGCTAAAGGTTAGCAATGGAATTCTAGAATCGCATATTACGGCAACTCCATCTCATACGTGTGACGTACAGCGAAGAGATGAGAGACATGCAATTTATACTGACTTTGGCAAAGTGTTGCCATTACTCACTACGTTGGCACTTGAGCACAGTAACATGTGTGACATGTCTGAAAGATCACTATGAATATAATTCAAGGGTGATTGGCTCGCAGTGCAAGTGGGAGTCTGTTGGTATGTATGCCCTGAGAGCCAATCATGGGATGATTGGTGGGATACATTAAGATTGATTTGATAAACATCAAAGGCAAGCTTCCAATTCATTCTGGTTCAGTCATATGAGATAGTGACAGAACAGATTGAATGTCTAAAGAATGACAGTACTCAATGACGTATGCCTTCAGGTTCATGACCTGAACGATGAGATCATACGGATGCTAAGAGTTTGTACATTCTTGTTATGTCCCTAGTCAGATGTCATTGTGGAAGGTAGATAGACAGCAATGACACACACGACTAGATTGTGGTGTTGGTTGATGATAGAATCTCATTAGTCATGATATAGAGATATCAAACCAAACACATAGGTACTTGTTAGAGAACAAGGTACCGGACATACCCACCGTGAGTTTGACACATGGAACCATGACATGGTAGTCACAGTCAGTACTCACAGTGATGGTGGTGAGTGTGATTCTTAGACCTGAAATCACTGCACTCAACACATGTCGTTGGGTACACTTTGACATCATCAAACGTAGTCCTGAAACATGGGTTGTTATAAAGGTGATGATTGGGTGGCTTTGACACATGGGGCTTTTGAGGGGTGAGTGATAGATATGGGATTTGTCCCTCCTAAGGGAGCTTGATAAACATGGCCACTTGATGAGTAGGATTGAGAAAGGCGTGCACGCATGTTTGAGTCAGTATGTGATACTGATGTCATAACATATCTCTTCCAGTCTACTCTGAGATCAAGAAAGCGAATGAATGTTGACAGGATGACTGGTCCATGCCTCGAGTTCATTCAGGATATCAGTGACAAAGGAATTATACATTCGCTGTAACACCATTCACAGATTGTAGGATGAAAGTTATTCTCTAACTTTCTACTTTCACTTGGGTAGCACTGATGTGTGACTAGGCACCGCTCTTTGCTTGTGAAGCCATAAGTGTTATGGACTTTCACTGCCAACGTGAAAAAGGACATGCAGGGTCACACACATAGGATTTAACCTGGAAGAGGAGTTTTGTCCACAAAGCATTATTTAGATTGATTACTAAATGAGTTTAGTAGTTCAATTAAACACTCAATCAGTTGATGGCTCAATGTCATATGGTTCAAGGTGTTGGACGCATTGATTGGAGTATCGGATTGATTGAAATCGCAATTGACTGATTTTTCCCAACCTGTGCTGCCAACCGATCGGCTCATGTGATGAACCGATAGGCTGGGGCAGCTGAACCGATCGGCTCAAACGTTGAACCGATCGGCTCATGCCCAGGTTGAACTGACCGGTTCAAGGGTTGAACCGATCGGCTCAACTGGCGCAACCGATCGATTGGGAAAATCATGTCGGAAATAATTTTCCTTTGGTTTCATATTTCCAATTCGATTGTGAATAACATTGGTATTCGATACCAATTGGGAAAGAAATAAGGAAAGTAATTTGAGCTGGACTGGGACCATGAACCGATCGGTTCAGGGCACCGACCGATCGGTTGGACGCCCCAACCGATCGGCTCAGGTCCAGCCGATCGGCTCAAGGGCCGAACCGATCGGTTCAGCTGCTGAACCGATCGTTTCAGGTTGCGTACAGTTTGCCTTTTGTGGAAAATCCTCGTACCTTTCTACTCCTACTTTAATCCCACATTTCCCGGGATAGAGAACCCTCTCACATGACCCTCCTATATATATAGGGGTATTGGGGGCTTCTCAGATATAGCTCAGTGCAACCTATTGCTCTGCAAGTTGTCGTTCTCTCTGGTTTTGGTAACCGTGAGAGAGCCCGAGCAAGTGCTTCCCGAAAAAGGGAGGTGCAGCAAGGGAAGGACAACTACAGTTGCAACAAGAAGCAGGAGAGCGTGTTGGCGACTAGTACGTCAATAGGAGGGTGCGACTCCTTCCACTTCCTTGTGGGACAAGGAGTGTGGAGTTCCAGGTGGTCCATGTGGACTACTACAGAGGCGGGAGGACACTGCCGCTTAGGAG
Source organism: Alisma plantago-aquatica (assembly GCA_963693085.1). Lineage (NCBI taxonomy): Eukaryota > Viridiplantae > Streptophyta > Magnoliopsida > Alismatales > Alismataceae > Alisma > Alisma plantago-aquatica. The sequence continues at coordinate 1,340,393,546 of OY856411.1, read as the reverse complement.
GACAACCGTCATCTAATAGTCCGGTTCGAGTAGGAGTTGTGAGTCCCGGTACGACCACGAGCTGCACAGACACCGTCGAAGACCGAAGTTGAAGACCGTGCATTGCACGAGGTATTGTCGCCGAGCAAGCCTCGGGACAAGGTATGATTCCACAAACCATCCTTTCCTATTATATAGACGTTGACGCGTATCCTCGGTATGGGTTGGGGGAGAAAATTTTTGTTTCCGCTGCCTTCTCTGTCTCCCCTAAAACCCAACAGTAGACTCAAGGGTGTGGATTCAAGCCCGTAGCCCAATTGTGATGAAGAGCATGGTGAACAGGCCCATGGCTCAGGATATGTGATATGAGGAGCATGAATGCGTTCATGGCTCAGAGCACGGTGAACAGGCCCGTGGCTCAGTTTCACTAGCACCGAGACCTGTATCGAGGCGGGCTAGGAAGAGGGTAGCCTGACCCTGTGGCTAAGACTACTTCAGCATGAGACTGCGGTCCTGCTTGTGTTGTACTCGTGCACTGACCATGAGGGGTGAGGTCGTGGATTCTGGCTCTTCCATTGACCTTGTATGGCACTGGTTATGGGCTTCGCAGCCGAAGGTTGGATCTGAGCGGTACGACTCACTTCCTCAGGGTATAAAAATACGTAATTCAGCCGAATTGTATTAACTGCTTAAGGCAAACACGAAACATTGGTTGAGGCCTTGTTTGTGTATTTACTCTCATTATATATTGCAGTTGCTTATATGTTTCTCATATGTAATAGGACTTACATATCTTGTCTTTATTAATCCTGATTCCACATAGAAATACTTAAGCTTGCTAAGTATGAATAGCTTTGCCTTATTTAACTGCTCTTGTTATACTCTTTATCAGTTAGCTGCTATATTCATCTGAGGTTTCGTAGTTTTTGGCGGGGAGTTATGTTTCCCGCTGGGACAATGTTCAATTTTCTCACTCCGCTGGTTTACACCCTTTCAGGTGGTCGAGCTAGACGTGGTGGCGATCGTGGTGTTGCGGCCGAGCAACTTGACGAGCAGTAGAAGGCACGCGATGGATATGCTGCTCTTTTGGATGTTTTGTAGTAGAGTCTAGAGTCATCCCTGTAGGCTCATGTCCTTGGAGGTGTTTTGTCGTTGTTTCACGATATATAGTTGTTGATGTTTTATATATCCTGCTGCTGGCCGGACGTGGGCCTTTATGTACATATGAACAGATGGTGAACTCTTGTGATGGTCAGACAGCTGTTGCTCTAAGCTGTGGACACATATTAGAACTTGTATATGTTTATATAACCTATTTTCTTACAGGATGTGGACTGGAATGTAAAAGTTTCTCAGTTTATCAGTTTTCCGCAATCGGTTTTAATTAACCCGTGTTTTCGATAATCTGTGGTTATGGTGATTTCCGCAAGTTTTCGCGTAACACCTCGCTGTCTGTGTGATAGTGGGTTGTGTTGCCACACATAAGTACCGTACATGTTATCATTTATATTAATTTTTGCATACATTTGAAATGTAACGTTTGACAATAATCATAAACAAGGATACTCACACATTCTACAAGAAGTACGATACCTAAAGTAAAATTTTATTATACAAAATACACTACTAGAAATACAATACTAATAACTACATTCTATTTTTTTAAAGTATTCACATTCATAATATGTACAGACGTACAATAATAATTGCCTCTTTATTTTTCACATTCAATATTTTGTCACAAATCTATAAGTATTGTACATTGTATCATTAATATTAATTTTTGCATACATTCAGAATGTAGCATTTAACAAAAGTTTTATACAAAGATACACACACATTCTCAAGAAGTATAGTACTAACAGCCACATTTTGTAATACAAAGTATAGTACTAGACGTACAGTACTAGAGGTACCGTACGATACATAACAACAATACATGATTTGATAATCTTATTAGTACAGCACTAACAGCCGCATTTTGTGATACAAAGTATAGTACTAGACGTATAGTACTATAGGCACCGTATGAGACCTAAAAATAATACATGATTTATTGATCTTGTTGTTACTAAAAGTACAGTACTAACGGCCACATTTTGTAATACATAATATAGTATTAGAAAGTACTAGAGGTATCGTACGAGACATAACAACAATTCATGATTTGATGATCTTATTGGTACGAGAAGTACAGTACTAGTATCCACATTTTATAATACAAAGTACAGTACTAGACGTATAGTACTAGAGGTACCGTATAAGGCATAACAATAATAGATGATTTGATGATCTTATTGTTACCAGAAGTACAGTACTAACAGCCACATTTTGTAATACAAAGTTTAGTATTAGACGTACAATACTAGAGGTACCGTACGAGACACAACAATATACATGATTTGATGATCTTGTTGGTACAAGAAGTACAGTTCTAACAACCATATTTTGTAATACAAAGTATAGTACTAGACGTACAGTACTAGAGGTACCGTACAAGACATAACAACAACACATAATTTGATGATTTTGTTGTTACTAAAGTACAGTACTAACGGCCACATTTTGTAATACAAATTATAGTATTAGACGTACAATACTAGAGGTATTGTACGAGACACAATAACAATACATGATTTGATGATCTTGTTGGTACAAGAAGTACAGTATTAATAGCCAAATTTTATAATACAAAGTATAGTACTAGACGTTTACGGCATGTTTGGATTGAAGGAAAGGATTAGATGGGACTTTTTAAGAGGATAGGATACACAGGTATGGAGGAAGGATGGGACGTTGGTCGATCCCATCCTATGTTTGGATGCAAACTAGGAAAGGATTCACGATGACATTAACTAAATCAGTTTTAGTTATTTATCAAATCATGTGTTATGTTTTTTATACTGATTTGAATTCCTCAATATCATCAAATAATAACTTTGTAACCATAATATAACAAATATGCATAAAACAAGGATTATACAAAGTTACCCCCATAATTATATTTTGAAAAATAATAATTACTTATAAAATACATTGAGCCCAATAATAAATGATTTAGATCTCAAACTGTAACATATATCGTCACATTGCAAACAATATAAAAGATGATAACAAATAATTTATAGACATAACTACAAATCATAGACATTTTATTTTCAAATATCGTACAAGATCAAAACTTTTAAATGAAGATAAAGATTGAACCTAGTGTCTAGCTCGTTGGGTGCCACTTATTTTATATGTTCAAGAGAAACAACATCATAGCTGATTAGAAGGCCAAGAATAACATTTTTTTTCCTAAAGTTAAAGAGAACACAACATGATCAACTTGGAATTAACAAAACGTTTAACAATTTTATACATGTATTAAATATCTAAAATAGAATCTATCTTATATATCAATGAAATAAATGATTCTGTGTTGTGTTTGTAGAGTTCATTGAGGCCATAAGGAGGAAGAAAGTATACACATACGTTGTTTTTTTCAAAAATTTGATAGATGCAAATTGATAAAGAAAGTACCATTTTGGCTGAAATAGTCATACTAGTCTGTTGATGATGACGAGAACAACAGAATTAAGAAAGCAACGACCTTCTTGTGGTCTCTTCGTCGTGCCGGCAAGATGTTTTAATATTTTTGTGTTATGCGACCATGGAGAAGAATAGGTGATGAGCTCGACGTTGATGGGCATCATCACGTTGACGGAGATGCTGCTTATTTAAAAATATTAATTTTGTTTGCCGGCTCTAACAACAATAGAAGACTGGGTTATGTTCTTTGTTGGCTGTGAACAACGAAGAACCATCATCTAAGCAGTAGATTTCTCGGTAGTCTAGCAGTTATGTGAACGATCATCTAAGCAGCAGATTTCTCGGCAGTCTAGCAGTTATGTGAACGATCATCTGAGCAGTAGATTTCTCCACCAGCCAGGAACGGCGACGGGCAGACAACCGGGCTAGATGATAGACAGCCGACGCGCACGAGAAACAACGGAAGAAAGACACGCCGTGAAGAAAGTATCGGGGATGGTCTCTGCTGTCGCAATGAAAGTATCGGGGTTGGTCTCGGGTGTGAAGATTTTTTCATACCGCCTAATACCTAGGGGGGGCGAGGAACTTAACAATCCTTCTTAGATAGGACTCCTATTCCTAATGAATTAGAATCCTTGTATTATATTAACACAACCAAACATGGGATTTGATATTTTAATGGGATTCTAATCCTATCCTACTTATAATGCCACAAACCAAACATGCCAATAGTACTAGAGGTACTGTACGAGACATACAGTACATGATTTGATGATCTTGTTGGTACAAGAAGTACAGTACTAACAACCACATTTTGTAATACAAAGTATAGTACTAGATGTACAGTACTAGAGGTACTGTACGAGACATACAGTAATGATTTGATGATCTTGTTGGTACAAGAAGTACAGTATTAATAGCCACATTTTGTAATACAAAGTATAGTACTAGACGTACAATGCTAGAGGTACAATACATATGGATAAAAATATTTTCTCTCTCTTCTACTTCTCTCATCTTTTATTTCTTTAATAAATAAACTGGATTAAAGTTGTGAACACAATCATTTTCTCTTTTTTTTTTACTTTAATGTTGTTGGTTGTACGAGACAAAATATACACTATGGACATGTGCTCAGAATATGGACTAGTATGCCCAAAACATATGTATTACATTTTCTCATATTATTATTTTTTCAAAATATGTCAACATTGGTCTTATTGGAAAGTATTTTTATTACGAACTTAGTATTTTTTGTTTCATTGAAAAATTCATTTATGGCTTAAAAGTTATGATCAATACAAATTTTCACTTTGTTTCTACTTTCCTCCTATTTAAAAATAAATAAAGCTGGTCCACATTAGACTTTGCTACAGCCCCAGCCGGGTGGGTGGCCGGGTGGGCGGCCGGGTGGGCAGCCGGTTACAAGAGGTGATACTATGGCTTTTAAGAGATACGGCAGTTAGGTGTAGTGGGGATGGATCTAGGTCATCATGACTCATGAGGTGGACCGGAGGTCAGTTACATTTCTTCTTCCATTTTATGTAAGAGTAGGAGGTCTGGGGTGAGCAGAAGGGTAGGTTTGAGAATGCGGTTCCGAGCTGTAGATGACCCGAGCGGCAAAGTTGCTTGCTCAAGGAAGGATAATTAATGGAGAGGATGGGAAGGGGAGGGAAAGAAAGGGAGGGGACGGGATGGGAGGGGACATTTATGTTAGTGGTTTTATTTATGTTAGTGGTTTTGGTTAACATGAGGAGGGAAAGGAAAAGAATACATAAAAGACAATGTAAATATAAAAAAATTGTAGTGAAGTGAATGTTATAATGTTTATATTTGAATATTCATTCACGTACATTATTTTACAAAATACCTCACGGACATTAAATAAGATTTCCAATGATTTTTGGATGACAAAGCATATAGATCTAGAAATAAAATCAAAACATGCAGATGAAGGAAACATACATTTCTTATTTGTTATGTATTGGAAGTGCCACAATTTTTTATTATAAAAATATTAATATATTTTTATATTCATTACAGTTATATAAGTAGATCTTTTTGTCATTTTCAAAAAAAGTAGATTTTTTCATAATATAGTACTTGCTGCAAATTTTCTCTCTATGTACTAATTACTTCCCACAATAGTCCACCACATTTTCTTCAGTTGTTTGTCTTTTTTATTTTTATGATTATATGATAATCTCAAAATTTTCAACTTTTCTAAAAAAAACTTTTGAGTTTTTTCTAAATTATGCATAAAATTTAATTTTCGTTTCTTTTATTTTATTTTTAATTTTAAAAATAAATTCCTCCAAAATTTATCCAATAATTTCTAATATTTCATATGTCCCTCGAAATAACGTAATACATATGTGGCATACTACTTCTCTGTTCATATTAGTTGTGGGCTATACTATTTTTCTGCATCATTTATTTATATTTTCTCAGTTACATTTTATATTTTTCTTTGGTCTTTCTATTACGTTTCCTGCCAAGTCTTTTCCCTTCCTCTTGTCTCCACTTCGATAGGAGTGGTTGAAAATACACTTGAGTTGTTCCCCTCCATTCTCCTCCCTTCCCCATCACACTGTCCAACCAAACAACTCAACCCTTCTCCCCTCCCCTCCCTTATCCACCATTCACCATGTACCAAACAAGCCCTACGACTGCATGTTGCATTTGGTATGTAGTGAATCATAGGGAGGGGAATCATGGTGAACCAAAAAAGATTGTTTGGTAAGCATGATGATGGTGATAGGGAATTTTTTTCATGGTGAATCTATGATGAATTTTGGCCTATTTTTGTCCCCTTGGAAGGTGAAAACAATTTCCTTCAAAAAAAATTCAATCTCTATTAATATATGGATATATGTGCCTAGAAAAATTCCGCCATATTTTTCTTTCTCTAGGTGACATGTTTCCTCCAAGATTTCTTTCTAGTCAACAAATTTTGATTTTCCACTATAATTTATTTTGCTCTAAATAATATTTATGTATCTTATTTCTCCAAGCAAAATTTCTCGAGCTATTTTTTATTTTGTTAATGTACTCATTACCAACTAAAAATATTTTAAGTTGAAAAGTTCCCTTCTAATATAATAGTTTATCACCATAATTTTTCTCTCCAGGACACATTTTTTCCCTCCAAGGCAAAATTTCCCTCCACACCTTTTTCCTTCAAGTAACATTGTTCCCTTCAAAACGACGTCTCCCGCCACATCTTTTTCCCTCAAAGATAAATTTTTCCGCTAAACATTTTCTCCCCCAAGACAAAGTTTCCCGTCAAATCCTTTTTACCTCCAAGAAAAAGTTTTCTGCCACATATTTTCACCTTTTTTCCTCCAAGATAACATTTTCCACCACACTCTTTTCCCTCCAAGATAAAATTTTCAGCTAAATTTTTTTTCTACAAGACGAAGTTCCCATCAAATCCTTTTTACTCCAAGAAAAAGCGTCTGACCATGCCATTTTCCTCTAAGACACATTTTTCCTCCAAGAAAATGTTTCCTGCCACACGAATGACATCAAGTTATATGCAATATGATTGAGAAAAGTTGATCATGTTGTATTTATCAAAAAAAAATTATGATGTAATATTTTTATTCTCATAATTTCTTCAATGAAGTATTTATTTGCAATGATTGTTAAGAAATAGAGCTCGCATGTGAAAAAGTCTCATTGGTATTTCTTTAAATAAAATAGTTCATACCCATGCTAACATTTGATAACAGAATGCTCATGTTATTCATGCCAAATAATTTTCATGTATCAGGTGTTTAATAAACAGATTATATATTTTTATGTGGTTTTTTTGGAAAAAAAATTCCCTATCCCCATCCCCATAATCATATAACAAACAACACTTTCAAGTATTTTCCCATACTTTCCTCATCACTATAAAGGTGTTATCAAACAACAATTTTTAACATCTGCACCACCACTGTCACCATCAATGTTACCGTCACCCTCACCATGTATTTTGTCACCACATACCAAATGCAATAAGTGATGTCATAGGGAGGTAAATGGGGGAGTTCTCTTTCATTCTCTCCCCGACTAGATTGGGACGCAATTAAGGGGAAGGAAAAATATTGTCACAAAATATATTAGAAAGGTTGGTAAGAAATATGAAATATGAGAGGAAAATATATGAATAATATAGAAATAATATATCCCACAACTAATGGATGCATTATGTCACATATATTATACGCCAGACATACTGAATGTTACACGATTATTTGAAAATATATGATTTTTTTAATGGGAAATAAAAAATGAAACTAAAATAAACTTTCCACACAAATAACACAACAAGTTAAGATTTTTTTGAATTTAAGTTTTGGATATTATTATACAAGCATAGGTAAAAAAAGATTGATAATTGAAGAAAGCATGGTGAACTTTGTCTGAAAGTACCTAAATGCATGAAGGAATTTTTTTTATAAATACATAAATAGAAGCAGACTATTTCTATAAACACAATGAACATAAAGAAGAATGATATTGTTGTTTTTATATCACCAAAATTCCACATTATCAGAAGATTTTTTATATTTACATTGGTATTTATGTTCTACTTCCTTCCCCTCCCCGTGCGAGCCAAATAGACTAACATAAGTATCCCCTCCCCCACCTCCCTCCCCTTCATTCACCATATATTAAACATGGAGTAAGGGACATAAGGAGCCCAAGGTGGTCAGAATTCCATAGGTGATGAAACCCCACAAAATTATGGCTAAAAGGCTTTGTCCCTATATAGAAAAGGTGAAGAAATATGATCCATTATTTGTAGGATTGGAGAGAGAGAGTTGGCATTAAGAAGAGTCTCGGTGAGTTTGGGATGGGTGAAGGAACAAGAAGAGAAGGGTTATAGGATGTGCCCAGTTCACATGGGAGAGGGTGGAAGTATTTACCACCATATGATCGGGTGGACCAAACCAGCAAAGGAAAGAAAACAATGCGTGTAAAAGGAAAATGTCTATACTTTAGGTAATTTGGTCGTATTAATAAAATGGGCAACATTTTAGGCTTACAACTACAAGGTTTATTTCTATATTTGTTGAGGGGTCAAACGAGTTCCAATTGGTCTCAAACTTTTGGCCATCTGTGAGTTAGAGTGAATATATTGTCACTAGGCTTCTAGTTTATACTTTTGATAACTAGTTAATTAGTAGTTTCTCATTTATGGACATCATTCCATTATTCATTTGAATTAATTATCACGAGGGTAATCATTGAGATGGCATTTCCTTTCCAAACAAGTTAAGGAGGTTGTCAACATTTTCTTTCTAAAAAAAACCATCCAATTTATTTTACTTTTCTTTATGTGGTAGAGTTGGAAAGAGACAATTATAAATGTGGTTATGACATTATCCAAGATGAGAGCAGAAGTGTATTTAATTGATGCTTTACCTAATAGTTGGATTTTGTGATGTAAGGGGTTCCCTTATATTATGTTGCCTATTTTCACTTAATGGAAAAAGAAAAGAGAAAACAATATATTTTTATATTGGTTTTTATTATTTAAGGCATAAGAGGGTTGGTCAGGGTTAATATTATTGAGTTTTATGAATGGATTTATTACATTAGGACCCCAAATTTATTCAACTTGGTGAATTTTTTTTATTAAGGACATAATTTTAGTTGATTTGTTATTTATAAATTTTGAGGATGTTACATTATCAAATCAAAATATGGAAGTACTCGATGCCTTGATATTTACAACACACGTGATGTAACTCATACAAAGTACCAAACCCTCACCTTTATTTGATCTAAATATGGTGAGTTTTATTTATTCCAATAGTCAAGAACTTAAGTGGTAATTTAGTGTTTCTCAAAAATTAACCATAAGCATAACAAGAGTTTACCTAAATCTCTTTAATGGAACACCATTCACCACCTACTAAAGTAGGGAGACAATAATGTATTAACTTACATTCATTTACAGTAGTAGATATTTAAAGCTCTAAAGTGGTACTCACTAAAATAGTATACTTCTCAGAATACAAGTTAATGGGAGTAGGAGACCTTGGTAGAGGTTTACATAACCAAGAAAAATAGGTTAAAGAAAAAGAGAAGAAAATCCATGTTTATATCAAAATATGTTCATCACATGATCAATGGATTCCGATATGCACCAAATATAAAGAAATATATCCCAAATACATAGAAAATGCATGCATCAACACGTACATAATGCTATCCATGTAGGAAGAAATAGAAGAATAACAGATACTACAATTAGAGAGAGATATTCTTTAAAGAGGAGATGGAAGAGAATGTTTAGGGGAGAAATTCAACTTTTTCTTATTTTTTCTTCCTTTCAGCCTCTAGGAGAGTACAATCATCTTGGGGTCACCTTAGACTCCTATCATGTCATTTGAAGTGAGTAAAACTAAAGATGTTTGTCACTTTGCAAAAGACCATCACTCCTTTCCTGATTTTTCCACTCGACAATTTAATCCTCAAATAGATCATCCATGGGAATGAAAGCTGAACAAGAAGAAAGGTAACATGCATGCAAGCACTACAATGGGGAAGCTAGAGTCTTGTAAGATGAACTGGGTAGGGAGAAAGCACCATGACGATTGGAAATAGATATGCATCTACACCATCACTTATAACATTCATGGTGATAATTTGTTCTTGTTCAATAATAAAGAGATCATTCCTTTTACTACTTGAAGTATAGTTTAAAATCCTTCAACAAAATCTGATTTCCAATATAAATCTAGAAATAAGTGTGTCTAGGGTGGATGATTATCAAGTTGAATTCCTCCCCTTCACCTTAGTGATGCAAGTTGTGGTCTCTATTTCTAAATGTAATGTCACTCTATAGGTGGCTAGTTGGAAAGGGGATGATCCCCTTTTGGTTTAAGTGGTGTTCCCAGCCCCTTCACCACTTTGTGTGGTTTTACCACACCACTACTGCATGGTACCTTATAGGTTTCAAATCTATAGAAGGTAGGCACCAGATGATATTGGGTAAAGTTGGAGTTGTTCTAAAGGATGAGGGCCTAGGTATAATTTGAGAATCTTTACAAATCATAGTGGAGGAGGGGGTTAAACCTATGTAGACTTCATCTTTCCTAGGGGAGTTCACACTTTGATTGACCAAGGATTCGTTTGGCAATATCATCAGGGAGATTCTTATGCATGCCTACTTGATTTTTCATTCAAATGGTCTTCCTCACACTAATGTGATGACTTGAAAGCAATTGTAAAAGGTTGTTCTCACTGATAATCAGATGTTGTGATGTTGTATTCTCTTGGCTTCATGATGTTATTCATGTTTGGTGCCAAATTCAGAGATGGAATCTAACCTCTAAATCTGTAATGATGTGTCCATGAAGGTTTGGAGAAGGATATGGGACATGTTGGCCATGGAGATGGTTGTACTCTAGAAATCAGTCAGGGATTGGCTCACAACCCTTTGGGACCAAGTGACCCCACACACCATACAAGGGTGGTTATTTGGAATCCTCCTTAACCTTGTCTATTAGATGATTTGGTAACATAGATACATGTTTGATGCTCAGGCTTCTTCTATCAATACACTTTTATGTGAGAAGTTACACGTCTTGAAGTTCAAGGTCCCCTGCTAGGTGTTCAAGTGACTGGATAAACCCACCTTCTATAGGGGGGGTAAAGAAGATATGATTGGGGGAATCTCGATCGACATTACATCACATAGAGATGGAGAAATGGTTTCCATTAGATCTAAACAACATAAATCTCAATATTTTAGTCGGTAGCACTAGATCAATAGGGAGCCATGAGATAGTGGGCAATTGGCATAGTTTGTGGGCATGACGATGAGTTTGGAATGTGGATCAATGTTGTACACTATATTAATAGTTGTAAGAAAGCTTTGGTGGTGCCCATCATGATCTGTTATAATCATAATATGGGGATTCTAAATGTCGAGATAGGTGATGCTAAATTGTGGAGATTATATTGTTGAAAATACAGGCACAGAGTAAGGCAGCTGAAACAAAAAATTTATCTAATTGTATTCCCATAACAAAAAGATCCCGTCAACTACGATGAAATAGGAAGGATGGTTTAACGAGTTTATATGTGGTCCTTTCTCAAGTCCAGTGATAAAACTTGTTGCAATGTAAATGTCTTCTAATTGGTCTTGGACGATAGTTGTGTAGCTCCTTGTCTTCACCACAGACAACGGACACAATAGCTTCTATAGCGAATCCTATAGTCTCACGTCAGATTACAGATTGATTGTTCGCTCCTATCAACAACCAAAGGACTCCTATCTCTACAGTAGTCCACACGTACCAACTAGAACTCATGTCATCCTGCTAGAACAGACAAGAAGCAGTTGTTCCTCCTATTGGTAAACTAGTCACCAACTTGATCTCCCACAATAATGATCCTCAATTTTTCTCTCATATAGCTCTCTCTCCCTAGTCAGGTAGGACTTGATTGGGCTCTATTGGTTACCACAACTAGAGAGGACAACAATTGTCAGAGCAACTAATTCTTAATTTTCTATGTTGTGTTGTGTTATGAGAAGCCCCTAGTACCCCTCTATTTATAGGCGGGGTTAGGGCCTTGGTTTACTATCTATTCAGGATCTATGTGGTAGTGGAAGAAACCAGAAGATCTTGAATTTTCACAACTTATGAACCATAAGATAGTCATCCGGTGACACACATGGTCGTTTGGCACTTCGAGATGGTCTTTTAGTAGCTTCCCAATTACTTATGAATTTGGCAGTTCATTTCCAATTAATGCTAAACATTAATTTATTGCACCTCAAGAATTGTGCGACCAAAATGATCAAATTTTATCATGAATATAGAAAATTGCTAGAACCTTCCTTCGATTGAGCCAAACTGAATGGTTCACTGTGTGAATTGGTCATCTCACTCTGCCGATCTGATTGGTTCACCCATTGAGCCGATTGGTTGGGTCTAACTCATGCACAACTCTAGCCGATTCAGTTCCAATCAGCCCAACTCTCCAAATGCCTGTCTCAACTCTTGAAACAGTCATTTGACTCTACATACGGCCATCGCACCCTATGAGATGATCTTTTAGCAATGCAGTTAGCCAATCTGTTGCATGAATTGATCACCTAAATACTTTAGTAATCAATCCAATAATCAATCAAGATTAAACTCTTCTTCTAGATGAGTTCCTTTGTGTGGGACCCTATAGGTGACATATCACGTTGGTAGTGACTATCCATAAATAGCTTATGACATGACAAGCATAGAGTGGTGCCTACTGAACAAACACTAGAGGGGGTGAATAGGGTTTTATGATAATTATAAAATTAATTCAACAAGTAACCACAAAAGTATTGGAGAAGGAGACAAGGCGTTTAGAGTGGTTCCACCCTTAGCAAATACAAAGGGAGTCAATCCACTACCCAGTTGTTCCCAACCGGGATTTTGAAAGCAATTGTATTTTATTACCTCACAAGGATGTTTCATAAGATACAACTACCTTCACAAACCCTTTGGACAACCTTCACCCCGAAGTCATCTCACCAACCTTGAAGCAGCCTTCACTTGAAGTAACTTCAAGCTCCCCCTTGAAGTAGCCTTCCTCCTTGAAGTATCTTCCTATTGAGACCTTCTAGAAGTAGTCCAAAGTCACGCTGAGCTACCTTCTCCACCTGAAGAAGCTCAAACAACCTCCTTTCCACAATCTCCAACCTAGGAGTAGCAAAGGAGAACAAAATACAATAGAAGGAACAAGATTGGAAGAAAGAAACAATGTTACCAATTAAGGTACATCGCTTTGATCCTATATCAAGTGTATTGATCTCCTATCCACTGTGGATGAATGTGGTAGTGTGGTGGCTAGGAGATACTAAGATATAGCACACTAATGTAGAACATATTACAAGTGTAGCTCAAGCTTGTTGCTCTCAAAGGATGAATCTCAAGTGTAATTGTATGCAAAAGTGATGCTCTCGGTATCCTATAGCTTGTCTTATTTATAGGAGTGGTTTGCTAATACTTGGGGACGTTCTAGACACCTTCTAGGGTGTTCTTAGTTCTCAACTAGTCGTTATGTGTCCACTAATTACATTGCAGCGGTTAGTTGTTTAATGCTGAAAAGTGCAGTCCAGAACCTTTCTCGGTCAAGAAGTTTGTCGACCGAGAGTCTCTCGATCGAGAAATTTGTCAACCGAGGGAAAGTCTGGAGTAAGTGTATTGTAACATTTAATTCAACTCCCAACTACTTTTTTTAACTCAGTCTAACGACTAGGAGGGTCTATTCTCGGTCAAGAACTTTGTCGACCGAGAGTGTCTCGGTCGAAGTTTTTGTTGATCGAGAATATCCCTAATTCAATGTATTGAGTCATCTACTAAGTGTATCAATGTGTAATTGTGACGCTAACTTAGGAGATGACCTATCTAAGTGGTGTGTGTGGATAGGGAAGATCTAAACGCTTGATTTACATGATATATAAGTACTTGTACATTATATACTTGTACAAGTTTTTACATTTGAATACAATCATGAAAATAAAGCAATTTTAGCAAATTGATCTTCCAAGTCTTTTCTATCCACCACCTTATATGCTTGTCCCTGAAACACTCAAATAGCAAGTTAAAACCACAAAAAATAAATGTTTGTCATCATCAAAACAAAGGGATTATAATAATTTCCAATTTAGCCAACAATCTCCCCCTATTTGAAGATGACAAACATTTCCAAAATATAAATCAAGGAAATATAAATCATATGAGTTTCATACCTGAAGTTTACTTTTTGCAGCCATTCTCTTTTTTTTTGAATTGTGTGCAAGTGTGTGTTGGTTGAGAGATTATGAAACTCATTCTGGCGAGAGATTATGAAACTCATTTTACTTTATGTTATTGATTTTATATTATTTCTCCCCCTTTGTCATTTTGAAAATATAACCAAGATAATTATGATTTTAATTACTCCCCCTTAATTTGATAATTTGATGCTCAATTTTTAAAACAAGGGTAATCAACACAATTTAATGCAAACCACTTATTTTTATGTCAAATTTAGCCACAATTTATTTCTCAATCATTTACAAGGGATGTTAAGCCTTGAAATGATATGAGATCCTTTTAGATTCATGGCATATGTGTTTTGATTTCTCATCCATTTTACAAGGGATGTTAAGCCCTGAAAATGATATGAGATTTTCTTTATGGTATAGTAGGATCAAGAAATATATCTCTAATCAATAATGAGGGATGTTAAGACCATATTGATATAGAGAGTCCATTTTAGATCAAGATAATTCAATAATCCAAAGGTCATAGCTAGTTTCAAATTTTCTTTATGATGTTTACAAAGTTTCATGAGCTCTTTCTTAATCTTATGGTCAAGATAGTTTTTGTGAGCTTCCCCTTAATCTTATAATCAAGATAATTTAAGGATTCTAAGGTCATAACTATCATTAAAGTTTGATAATAAATCAACCCTTTTATGAGAATTTTGCACTAAAATCTTGCTTTTCCATATAGTAAACAAGTTTTGAATCATACAAAGATTTAGTTCAAAGAGATGATTTGATATTCAAATAAGCATTTTTTCAAGCTTGTTTTAGGTTGACCTTGACTTCGAACTGGGCGCCCCTCGGTCGAACTCTTTTTCGACTGAGAGGTAATTTTTGTAGATTTTCAGTTTAAGCATTTACAATGATCCACTTGATTGTATCTTAAAAAGGTGGATATCAATTTAGAAATTTGTACCTTAAAAATAGGTTTGATTCTTATAGTATTTAATCACTTGAAGCAAGGTCTTTAATTCATATGATTTGTGCCATTTTTTCTCTTAGAACAAACAATTAGATAATAACATTCATATTCTTATTCTAAGCAAGATATCAAACAATTTTGCTTACCTTTTTCTTCATACAAGATTTTATATACAAAAACATAAAACTTGAAGTCCATAGTGAAAATATGCATCAAAAATATGATATCCTTTTCCATAAGCTAAGCACAAGATAATCATTAACTAATATGTCAAGATGCATTTGTGCCTTTGAGATTTACCTTAATGCAATAATGTCATTTTCAATTATAGCATCATCTATATATGCAATGAGATGAATCACTATAATCATTTTGATGATAAGAGAAATCCATTCAATTTCATAAGATTCAACATAATTTCAAAGCACATGATTTATTCATAGATATAGACTAGGGATTATTTAAAAAAAACCATGTGAAATATGAAGCACTAATAAAGCATATCCATTATTTTTTTGAATAAGTTTTTTCAAATCAACATGCTTTTTATATTTAAGATAGAAAAAAGTAGATAATCAAGGTAATCATAATTCATCATTTTTTAAAATTTAAAGCAAACCATGAAAGAAGCATGCTTAATAAACTTTTTCAAAAATATGAATTTTCAAAGCATGTCCAATATCAATTTGCATATAGTAGTTTTGCAATAAGAATGTCATATCAAAATATACCTTCATTCAGAAAATCATGATGCAAATGATCGATATGTCTTGATTTAAAAGATGGTCTCCAAGATTTGTGATGTATTCTTGATTTCCAATTAAATCAATTTTTCATTGTTGCTAAATTGATAGCAAAATGAAATAGTTAAATAGGTTTTTCAGAACCTTGATCAGTCGAATTTTTTCTCGACCGATTTCTTTTCAGTCGAAGTTCTTTTTGACTGAGTGAGTTTCTATTTATCAGTTAAAATAATGTTAGGTTCGGTCCACAAATCTTTGATCGGACATTTACTCGGTCGGATTTTTTTTGACCGACATTGTTACTGTTTGTATCCAGATTTTTACAAGTTCAATACAGAGCCTCTGTCGATCGAATATTTTCTCAACTGACTTACTTTTGGTCGAAGTATTTGTCGACTGAGAGTGTCTCTGTAGATCTATTCAGCAATTTGTTTGTTCAAGTTATGGGTTAATTTGATTATTTTGTTGTTCCTTTATGTTTAGTTGAGATAAGACATAAAGATAGTCAAATTAGAGTCTTTGCTCATATCTAAACTTAATTTTATTCATATTCATTTAGTTTGGGGGTTTGGGAACCCATACCAACTCAATATCCTTTTTCTTGTAAGGACATGAAAAAGAATAGTGTCCAACACGCAAGTAATAGTGACAAAAAATGGAATCAATTTCATTTCTCTTTCTAGGATTTTGAGTTGAGTTGTTCTGGGGTACATGCATGATCTTGGTCTTGGGTGCTTGTGTTCTTATAGGTTTAGGTTGATAGGATTTTTCTTTTAGAACATATCCTAAACCTCTCCTTCCAATATGACCGAAAATATTCTTTAGGAGCATATCAAGAACATCATTATTCCTCAAGCTACTAATTTCCTTTTGTAATTTAGCAATCTCATCCATTCTCTTCTTAAAATTTAAATTTTCTAGCTCTAGATTAGACAACAAACTATCTCTTTCTTTCATAATAGCATCATAATCCAAATGAGTACATAAAATACGTTGATTTTGAAGATCATTCAATTTTGCAAGTAGTTCAACCCTTTCTTGAGAAAGAATATCATAGTTTGTCTCTAGAGTAAGCAACTTTATATTGCAATCATTGAGAGATGATTTCAAGGTAGAATTTTTAGAAGTAATACTTTCCTTTTCAAGAGCAAGATCATTTAATTGAGCATACAAATCCTCATTAGTTTTAGTAACTCTTTTTAGTTTCTTTTTACAATCAATATATTTATCATGTAATTCCTCAATGCTAGCAATTAACTCCTCTTTAGATAAATCAAAAAGACTTACCTCTTCTTCATTTGTAGTAGTAATAAAGAATTGTGCCTCTTTATGCACCTCTTCTTTCTTTAACCTCCTTGGGCTGCTAAGTGTTGTGTGTCCCGTTCCTAAGCACCAGCTACAACTTGTTGAAGGTTGGTCCAAGTTTCTCCTTTGCTTGAGGTTGTAGACACCACCACCCTCCATCTTTAAGACTTGATTAGAGCTCCTTGAATCTTTCTCTGATACCAATTGAAAAAACACTAGAGGGGGGTGAATAGGGTTTTGTGATAATTTTAAAATTAATTCAACAAGTAACCACAAAAGTGTTGGAGAAGGAGACAAGGCATTTAGAGTGGTTCCACCCTTAGAAAATATTAAGGGAATCAGTCCACTACCCAGTTGTTCCCAACCAGGATTTTGAAAGCAATTGTATTTTATTACCTTGCAAGGATGTTACATAAGATACAACTACCTTCACAAACCCTTTGGACAACCTTCACCCCGAAGTCATCTCACCAACCTTGAAGCAGCCTTCACTTGAAGTAACTTCAAGCTCCCCCTTGAAGTAGCCTTCCTCCTTGAAGTAGCTTCCTATTGAGACCTTGTAGAAGTAGTCCAAAGTCACGTCGAGCTACCTTCACCACCTAAAGAAGCTCAAACAAACTCCTTTCCGTAGCCTCCAACCTAGGACTAGCAAAGGAGAACAAAATACAATAGAAGGAACAAGATTGGAAGAAAGAAACAACGTTACCAATTATGTACATCACTTTGATCCTATATCAAGCGTATTGATCTCCTATCCACTGTGGATGAATGTGGTAGTGTGGTGGCTAGGAGATACTAAGCTATAGGACACTATTGTAGAATAGATTGCAAGTGTAGCTCAAGCTTGTTGCTCACAAAGGATGAATCTCAATTGTAATTGTATGTACAAGTGATGCTTTGGGTGTCCTATAGCTTGTCCTATTTATAGCAGTGGTTTTCTAATGCTTGGAGACATTTTAGACACCTTCTAGGGTGGTCTTAGTGCTCATCAAGCTGCTATGTGTCCACTAATTACATTGCAGCGGTTAGCTGTTTAATGCTAAAAAGTGTAGTCCAGAACCTTACTCGGTCGAGAAGTTTTCGACCGAGAGTCTCTCAGTCGAGGAATTTTTCGACCGAGGGTAAGTCTGGAGTAAGTGTATTGCAATGTTCAACCAACTCCCAACTACTTTTTCAAACTCATTCTAACAGCTAGGAGGGTCTATTCTCGGTCGAGAACTTTGTCGACTGAGAGTGTCTCGGTCGAAGTTTTTGTCGACCGAGAATATCCCAAATTCAATGTATTGAGTCATCTATTGAGTGAATCAATGTGTAATTGTGACGCTAACTTAGGAGATGACCTATCTAAGTGTTGTGTGTGGATAGGGAAGATCTAAATGCTTGATTTATATGATATATAAGTACTAGTACATTATATACTTGTACACGTTTTTACATTTGATTACAATCATGAAAATAAAGCAATTTTAGCAAATTGATCTTCCAAGTCTTCGCTATCCACCACCTTATATGCTTGTCCCTGAAACACTCAAATAGCAAGTTAAAACCACAAGAAAGAAATGTTTGTCATCATCAAAACAAAGGGATATAATAATGTCCAATTTAGCCAACACCTACTCACGCATTAGTTCTACCCAAGTGAATGGAAAGTTGGAGGACATCTTCAACCTACAGTCTATGTAAGGTGTTGTACTAATTGTATAATTCCTTTGTCTCTAATATATAGAGTGAACTCGAGGCATGGAATCGTTATCCTCTCAACGTTCATCTCATATTTCTTAAATGAAGAGCAGATTGTCTGAGATAATGTGACCTCAATTTTATATATTGGTTCATATGTGCATGTGCATGTGTTTCTCAGTTTCTCTTATCAAGTGATCGGGATATCATACTCCAGTAGGAGGGAGGAATCCCATCTCTATCACTTACAGTCTATCCCCATGTGTCAAAGCCACCCACTCATCACCTTTATAACAACCCATGCTTCAAGACTGTATTTGATGATGTCAAAGCATACCCAATGACATGTGATGGGTGTAGTGATTTTAGGTCTAAGAATCACAATCACCACCTTCACTATGACAGATGACTATGACCACCAATGTTGGTTTCCATGTGTCAATCTCAAGGTGGGTCTGTCCAATACACTATTCTCTAACATGTATTTGTGTGATTGGTTTGATATTGCCATGTCATGACTATTGAGATTCAGTCATCAACCAACCCACGCTCCAGTCTTATGTGTTACTAGAGCCTATCTAGCTTCCACAATAACACTCGAATAGGGACATAACAAGAATGTGCATACTCATGGCATTCCTATGATCTCATTCTCTAAATGACATACTTGAAGAAATGCATCATTGAGTATCGTAATTTTTTCGACATTCATAATGGTTCCTCATTGTCTCATAACAGAATAAATAGAATGAATTGGAAGCCTGCCTTTATGAATATAATTAAATACTTTAAGGTATATTCCATGTCAATCATCACATGATTTGATCTATGGGCATCCTTACCAATAGATATGGGGTTTACCCCTAGATTTGTGGCAAATCCTTTCTTTTATTAGGGATATCAAGGCCCAAGTGATGGATCTAGCAATGCTTTTCCAGGCCATTCCCCAAGTAGTGAATATGATTTCTTATGATTTGGGTAGATGGGGTTCATATATATTATTAGTGAATGTGTTTCAGACACCCCCAGCATTACCCATGCATGTTATAGGCCTTTCTAATGGAAAATAGAGGTCTACCATACATTAGGATAATTCAGATACATATCTCAACAATTATTTTTTGGGGGGATCCTGATGTATGGTGGATATGATTGACGTAGGGTGTGATGGTGTGAACTTTTTATATTCTTGATACCCAATCAGATAATCATGTTCGTGGATTGAGATTCAAATATGCATATGTGTGTTTTGATCATAGTAAGGTATTTCTATGAGTTTAGAAGAAGTTGAAAGTTCTTTGGCATTATTAGTAGGAGTGATACTCTTAAGTAAGTGCTATCTGTATTAAGTTGTTGACTGGGCAATTAATGATAACTTGGCACCAAAATAGAAGGATGTAGCTTGGGTGATGATAGAGCTATGGTTAAAAGTTACATGAAGTTTAGAGGCTCCTAGAAGAACATATTTAAGTTTGAATGTCATTTGAATAATGTGCCTTTGGTGTTTAAGATACCAAGATATAAGTTTCTAGCCTAATTTTGATAGGTAGCATGTTTCGTGCTCCCCCAAACTTGAGGAGTCACAGATACAATACTGTGTAGGATCCATCTTAGCCGCACTTCGTTATCAATGACAAAGATTATCTCTTCTACCTTGCGGTTAGAAATTGTCGTCCATGGCTCTAGGTTGGGATGTGATTGCCGATTTTGTGGGAGATCGTGGGTCTAAATTCATATTCAAAGGAGTAGTTGACCTCAGGTCATCGAGACAAATGTGATAACCTCTCATTTCTAGATTGTGAGTGAGAGGCGAGAGAGATCATACCATATCCCCTCTCCAATTACAGTTGTAGGTGGTGACTGAAGTACTCATTAGGGGTAGAGAGTAGATTTAGAAGGGAATTTGATACAATGTGAAGAGGGGCAACAAATGAAGAGGGAATAGGGGAAGATTGCTTGCATTTTCGATGTCGTCTGTGAACTCTTCCATGGCTGATGAGCTCCATGTAGCCATGGTTGGAGATGGTGGTCGCCAGAGTATGTGGAGTGTCTCTTACTGAGAATGGAGACCATAGATGCCTTCTAGGAGGTCATCTGTTGCTCCTACAGGTGCTATTTTGGAGCTTTTAGAATCATATATGCTTTGCCCATTTGCTCCACTGTCATGGAGACTAGAGGCGGTGAGCTCCACGATCCCTGAGGAGGAGCCACTATAATAGTGGTCTGGAAGCCAGTGGTTCTGGGAGAATGCATGAGGAACGTTGGGTGGTAGTTTTACTGATGAGGAGCAGTATCTAGGGACCAATCACTCACTAGAGGAGAGCCCAGGAGGTGGTGGCTACCTTGCGAAAGAACATAGTCCCTTGGGGACTCGGACGTAAGTTAGAACATAGAGAGAAAGGGGGGAACTCCGAACCGGATCCAGAGCAAAGACCTGACCAATCTTAGATCGGGTTCTATCCCAGACCGAGCGGCTCCTAGGACAGGGCCCAGGAAGGAGCTGCGCAAACCCTACTGCCACGTGGTGAGTTTCAATTGGCCCGAAAAAGGTATTTACCTCAAAAATGTATGGTTCTTAGATAAATCATAGAAAATAGATCAATTATCAGAAAAATACAAATAATATACCAAGATTATTAGAAAAATGCATAGAATAACATGGAACCATCATATCAGAATTTAGATGAACTAATGTCAGTGATATCATGTAATTTGTGAAATGCTCATTTGATGGATAATACATATCAAAAGATGGCCTAAATTATGATAAATGTCAGTAAATCCATATTCATACTTATAATCCATATGATGTCAGGTCTGATCATGTTATGACATGTAATCATGTAATTTTCTGAGAATGTCTAAATAGGGCTAATAACCCTAAGTAAAATGCAATAAATACATACATGCTCAATAAATTATGGAATTTATGAAAAAACCTCATATCTATAACTAGAAGTTAATATGAAACTTTGATATTAATTACATGCATAGAATTCATGCTATATGATGATCACTCTTAATACAGGGTTGTAACCCTTATTTGAATATTGTATATAAATTAGGGTTAATATGTGCACAAAAAGGATATGGAAACTAATGTTTAGATAATGAACCATAATCTAAAAAACAAAATCAGTAAGATAATTCTAAGATAAGAATACAAGTAATGATGCACATGTAATGAAGTAAGCCAAACTCTAATGGACATAACTAGGGTTATAAAGTGATGAGAACATGATGGTGACATGTGATCTTGTGTTAACCAGGGGTTTGGCCAAGATATAGTTGACATGAGGATATATCTGATATCAGGAATGTAATATGTGATGATTAGGATATCATGATCAAGGTATGCCATTACATCTTACTTGGCTTATTATACAATATGATTGCATTATATGTGTAGCAAACACTTGGCATATGATGTTGGATGAAATGATTATTCATGTATGATATCTTGCATGTTTTTCCATACTTATGGCTATGAACACATGAAACATAATATATATGTTCCATTATATCCAAGCACTTCAACTCTTTGGTAGTCAAGTGCTGGAAAATAAAGTACTTCAACTCTGTGGTAGTCAAGTACTTGCAAGTGATCCAACTCTTTGGTAATCTGATCACATTATGAAATGATCCCACTCTTTGGTACTAGATCATAAAGGCCTTAATGCATTCAACACTCATGTAGTAAATGCATGGATGATATAATGGAAAATGTGCTTAAAATATGTGTTCTCATTGTTAATGAACATCTTTGTGCAAGTATATGCTTTTTCTTATATTTCTTTATTCCTCCCAAGTATTAGTTTTATCATATTGCCAAGCTTAGTCATGAGAGGTATATAAAAATACACATAGGCTTACTCAGTGAAATATTCTTGAATATTGTGATGACACGTACCACGTGTAATCTTTTGTTTAGGTTGTGGACATATGATCTTGAAGAACCTAGATAGATGAGAGTTGTGTGACGAGCTGATGTACAGGTGGACCTATTGTCTTAAGATCTTATTTTTTAGTGGTAGTACATGTATATGTAAAAGTTTGTTTTTTAATATGTAATATCAAATGTTGTTACAATTCATTATGCAATTATATATTGAATGGTGAACATGTGTTGTATGGTTTTATTATTGTTCATGTACATGTGCTACTATTGTTTCCTTCTGACTCCCTTGATTTTATTCTTCTTAGCCTAGTGTTTGGTGTTTAAATTGGGATTCTCACTGAGGTGAGGGTTTCAATTGGAATGTCACACATTATATTAAGTTTTAGAAAATTTGGGGACGTCACAGGTGGTATCAGAGCATGAACCATAGCAAAGCCTGATATTTGCTCATTACACAGCTCAAACTAAAGAAAACCTTGAACTTAATAATCTTTAGGGTTAGATTATTTGTCTTTTAAAGACTAGTTATGACCTAGCCTCTAGGTTAGCACCTAGATGTCCAAGAACTAGGTCTAGACTAGTGCTTGTTTTATAGCAAGTCCTAAGATGACATTATTTCCTTATAATGTGGCGGCATGGGACGTTACATTATTTGGAAATGATGTGCATCAAGGGAAGAAAAATCCTAGGCATATGGAGCTCATTGTCTAGGGTAGCTACACTAGTCTACACTTTGTTCTCACCCTTTGGACTAGTTTTCATGGTACCGTACTCTCTACTATTTGTGGGACACTCATTTTCTAGATTTGGTTTTTGATTCCAATCAGATCGGACCTTGATAATTTTCGCTGGTTCTTGTTTTATCGGAGAAAAACAATATAATATTTTATTATATATGTAAGTATTACAAAAATGTGTCCCTACACATGTACGAGTTGGAGCTTGCCCTTTAACCTAAGTGAAATTGAATGACATTAGTCTACAAGAGAGAGTAGTTCTAGATTATATGTCTAGAGCCTTGTTGGAATATGTGATAGATGAAACAAGTTTCAATGATATGGCTTAAGTATTACATAGATGATATTAGTCGATTGATGATGATAAAAGTTTGTCTTAGAGGAAAGTTTATTTTTGAGAATTTGAGATAAGGTTTTACGATGCAAGTATATATGCTTTTCTAAGATAAGTCAAGACAAGGCTGTAAGTCAGCATGAGCCTCAATCTCTTTTACAAAGGAGGACCTCTAGTGTTAGGACTAATTTTAGGGTTAACTCTAGAGAGATTGAGACCCAGAGGGAAAAGATCAGAGAACCTAAACTCCAAGACATGAGAATTATGAGAAATATGTGATATGAGATGTCCTAAACTGGAATACTCCTGAGTGATGAGTTGGGTTGCTTTATGCACGATTCCTATAGTCTTGCTGAATCCTAGATGCCATTGGGAGGACCAAACCCTAGAGACAAAGAGAGGCTGGTTATATATATGCATATGTGAATAAGGAAATATGAGAACCTATGATTTGGGTGAGAGAGAGTCCCAAGACCCTGGAGGAGGTAAATGATGTTAGTATGTTGAGAAGCCTCATGCTCTATATAAAATCTAGTGGTGTGTGTATAAGAGAGAGAGTTGAGAAATAGTTTTTATGGGTAGAGATCTATGAAGAGAATGTCATTGCATGTTTTGGTTTGTGTGTATGTGGCAGAGCTTATAAAGCAATCAACGAGTGACAATGAGGTAGACATGATAACCCTAGACCAAAGAGGAAAGATAGAGATAGTAATATGAGATACTCATGTTGTTGAGTTAGCTCAGAGAGGCTGAGCATGGCACTACCCTCATGATACATGTCAGGAGAACCTCAATTGTACTCGATGAAGTTTTGATATATGTTTGAGATGCCACTCACATAAGTTTGTTTAGCACAACCATGATATAACATAGATAAGAATGTGATCTAGTCTTGAGATTTTACATATGGACATGACATGAAGGAAATCTAGCAATGGTTTAATGGATATAAATGCATAAATGGTTAACCAAATACATGAAGAATGATGTAAATGTGATATAGTTGGTTAATCAAGTGATGAAGTCACTAAAAAAGTTTGTAACCAAATATGGAAGTGATGTGGAATCATATTAATGACATATGACATACAAGGTGTTAATATTAGTGCTTAATGAATATGTTGAATATGTTGTAAGAAATAACACAATATAATGATGATGGCATCTTGTTATGACCTATAGGGATAAATTGATTTAATTATAAATAACTCTTACCAAAATGATGACAAAATGTTAGAACCTGATGCTTGGGTAAAATAAGGATGTAATCATAAAATGTGAAAATGTCATGTATAAGTTAATGTTGAAATCTTAATGTTATAGCAAAATGAGTATGACCATCCTAATGTGAAATATGTTATGATACAACCTAAACATCTAAACCATGTCACACAGTGATGGGTGGTTCACACTAGATGTTTTTATAACCTCTTAGGAGTGGTTAAAATATAGTTACGGAGATCTTGCTTATGGAATGTTACACCTAGAGCAGTTCCCTACATGTGGAAGAAGATCCTTAACTTTTCTTTGGGGGGTAAGAGGATGGCTTAATTTTGAGGACAAAATTTCCTTTTAAGATGTATATGATGTGATGGACTGGATTTCTGTCTTAACTTTGAGGAAGAAATTTCTTTTAAGGTGTATAGGATGTGATGGTGTGAACTTTTGGTATTCTTGATACCCAATTCGATAATCATGTTCATGGATTGATATTCTAATATGCATATGTGTGTTTTGATCATAGTAAGGTATTTCCATTTGTTTGGAAGAAGTTGAAAGTTCTTTGGCATTATTAGCAGAAGTGATACTCTTAAGTAAGTGCTATTTGGATTAAGTTGTTGATTGGGAAACCCATGATAACATGGCACCAAAATAGACAAGGATGTATCTTGGGTGATGATAGAGCTATGCTTAAAAGTTCCATGAAGTTTATAGGTGCCTATAATAACTTATTTAAGTTTGAATGTCATTTGAATAATGTGCCATTGGTGTTTAAGAGACCAAGATATAAGTTTGTAGCCTAATTTTGATAGGCAGCTTGTTTCACGCTCCCCCTGACTTGAGGAGTCACGGATATAGTACTATGCAGGATCCATCTCAGCCACAATTGGTAATCAACGAACATGATTCTCTCTTCTACCTTGCGGTTAGAAGATTTTCACCCATGGCTCTAGGGTGGGACGTGATTGCTGATTTTGTGGGTGACCGTGGGTGTAAAGTTGTATTTAAAGGAGAAGTTGGCCTCAGGTCATCAAGATGAATGTGATGACCTCTCATTTCTAGATTATTGGTGAGAAGCGCGAGAGATCAGACCTAGATCTGTACCCCCTCTCCACTCATAGTTGTAGGTGGTGACTGAAGTACTCATTAGGGGTAGAGAGTAGATTTAGAAGGGAGTTTGATAGAATGTGAAGAGGGGCAATAAATGAAGAGGGAATATGAGAAGATTGCTTACATTTCCAATGTCGTATGTGAACTCTTTCATGGATGATGAGCTCCATGTAGTCATGGTTGGATATGGTGTTTGTTGGAGTATGTGGAGTGTCTCTTACTGAGAATGGAGACCATATATGCCTTCCTGGAGGTCATCCATTGCTCGTACAGGTGCTGATTTGGGGCTTTTGGAATCATAGGTGCTTTGCCCCTTTGCTCCACCATCATGGAGACTAGAGGTGGCGAGCTCCATGATCCCAAAGGAGGAGCCACAATAATAGTGGCATGGAAGCCAGTGGTGCTGGGAGAATGCATGAGGAATTTTGGGTGGCAGTTTTGTTGATGATGAGCAGTAACTGGAAGACCGTTCACTCGTTAGAGGAGAGCCCAGGTTGCGGAGGCTACCTTGTGGAAGAACAGAGTCTGTTGGGGACTCGGACACAAGTCAGAATATGGAGAGAAAGGGGGTAACTCTGAACTGGATCCAGATCTAAGAACTGACAAATCTTAGATTAAATTCAGTCCCAGACTGGGTGGCTCTCAAAACATGGGCCAGGAAGGAGTTGCACAGACCCTACTTCCACGTGGCTTGTTTCAATTGGCCTGAAAAAGGTATTTACCTCAAATATGTTTAGTTCTTATTTAAATAATAAAAATTAGCTCGATTATCAGAAAATACAAATAATATACTAAAATTCTCAAAAAAATGCGTAGAATAACACGGAACCATCATATAAGGGTTTTGATGCACTAATGTCAGTGATATCATGTAATTTGTGAAATTCTCATTTGATGGATAATACATATCAAACGATGGCCTCAAATTATGATAAAATGTCGGTAAATCCATATTCATACTTATAATCCATATGATGTTAGATATGATCAGATTATGACATGTAATCATGTAATTTGCTTAGAATGTCTAATTAGAGCTAATAACCCTAAATAAAATGCAATAAATATATATATACTCAATAAATGATGGAATTTATGGAACAACCTCATATATGTAACTAGAAGTTAATATGAAACTTTGGTATCAGATAGATGCATAGAATTCATGTTGTATGAATATGACCCTTAATATATGGGTTGTAACCCTAATTTGAATAATGTATATAAACTAGGGTTAATATGTGCACAAAAAGGATATGGAACCTAATGTTCATAAAATGAACCATAATCTAGAAGATGACACCATTAAGATACTTCTAAAACAAGAATGCAAGTGATGATTCACATATCCTAATGAATTAAGCTAAACCCTAATGGATATAACCAGGGTTATCAATAACCTGATGGTGGCATGTGATCTTGTCTTAACCAGGGGTTTGACCCAGATATAATTGACATGAGGATATATATGATATCAAGAATGTGATCTATGATGATTAGGATATCATGATCAAGGTACTCCATTACCTCTTACTTGGCTTATTATACAATATGCTTGCATTATATGTGTAGAAAACACTTTTCATATGATATTGGATGAAAATGATTGTTCATGCATGATATCTTTCTTGATTTTCCATACTTATGGCTATGAACACATGAAACATAATATATATGTTCCATTATATCCAAGCACTTCAACTCTTTGGTAGTCAAGTGCTGGAAAATAAAGTACTTCAACTCTTCGGTAGTCAAGTACTTGAAAGTGATCCAACTCCTTGGTAGTCTGATCACATTATGAAATGATCCAACTCTTTGGTAGTAGATCATAAATGCCTTAATGCATTTAACTCTCAATTAGTAAATGCATGGATGATATAATGGAAAATGTGCTTAAAATATGTGTTCTCATTGTTAATGAACATCTTTGTCCAAGTATGTGCTTTTTCTTATATTTCTTTATACCTGCCAAGGATTAGTTTTATCTTATTTCCAAGCTTAGTAATGAGAGGTATATAAAAAGACACATAGGAGTACTCATTACAATATTCTTGAATATTGTGTTGATGTGTTCCACATGTAATCTTTTATTTAGGTTGTGGGCATATGATCTTGAATAACCTGGATAGTTGAGAGTTGTGTGACGAGCTGATGTACAGATGGACATGTTGTCTTAAGATCTTATTTTTTAGTGGTAGTACATGTATATGTAAAAGTTTGTTGTTTAATATGTAATATCAAATGTTGTTACAATTCATTATGTAATTATATGTTGAATGGCGAACATGTGTTGTATGTTTTTATTATTGTTCATGGACATGTGCTTCTGTTGTTTCCTTCTGACTCCCTTGATTTTCTTCTTCTTAGTCTAGTGTGTGGTGCTTAAATTTGGATTCTCACTGTGGCGTGAGTTTCAATTTGGATGTCACACATTAGATTAAGTTTAAGAAAATCCATGGATGTCTAGAGTTACCTCTAGAAATAAGAAGGTTCAACTCATGTTAATAGGGGAGTCTAGTTTTAAGTGTTCTCCTATTTCTCATAAAATTAGGAGATTACGCTTTCCAGGCCCATAACCTAACCCCACGGGTTTTAGATTATACCTCCCCCCTTGACATCCTAATTGAACACTAATCCTGAAAAGGTTTGAGTTCTATGTATTCCCTTGTATATCAACCAAGCTCTTGGGTTCAATTGTTCTTGTATGTAAAGTTATGTACATGCCACATACTTTCATGACTTATGTACTTATAGGATAACTTAGTTATGTCCTATACAACACTCACATGTATCTTATGTGCTTACATGCATGCAAGACAATTGGTACATAAAATTTGTAGCTCACCCATGTCACCAAACTTAGTTAGGCTTTCATAATGCAAAAGTTTAATGAAATCATTTAAGTACAAACATAATCATGTGTGGGTGTGGGTTTTTTTTATAGGCTGAGATGGTTGATCACATGATTGAATTTCAATATTGGTCTGGACAGGTCTATTCCTTGCTTGACCAACATTTATGTTCTAGGCATCCATTATTAACGTACCATCCAATTCAGCTACATATAACTCAATTACTATAAAAGATAGTAAGGGAAAAACTTCCTTACACATATCTCAAATAATAATACAAAAAAAATGGAAAGATACATGATTTTCAGTCTAGATACCTTCCTTTAGGGTAATCTTCAAAAAAATTGGGTAGTTTGTCACGATATGGTATTCTTCTAGAGTTGAGGCATGATCACTGGTCATATCACTTAGCTCCAAAAACGGTGATATGCAAGTCTTGAAGATTTAGTGTTCCCATTATTCCTTTAACCTTGCCTTCCCTAAGAGCAATCTCTTACTTTTGGCTTGACCACATGCATTGTTGTCAAACTCCTTGGAATTCATCTTCCTTCTAAGCCCTTAA
This sequence comes from Alisma plantago-aquatica, assembly GCA_963693085.1. NCBI lineage: Eukaryota > Viridiplantae > Streptophyta > Magnoliopsida > Alismatales > Alismataceae > Alisma > Alisma plantago-aquatica. The sequence continues at coordinate 1,340,363,865 of OY856411.1, read as the reverse complement.
CAACCCTGATTATCCCATCACATTTTCCTTTTGTAACCTAAGGTATGCTCTTGACATTCCATTAGGCATATGAAAACTGTGATATCTAGCCATTGTGACTAGGGGCTTAAGGGTCATCAAAGATAATTTAAGAAAACCCCTCTTTCTTTTGTTAGGGTATAAGTAGGGGTGAGAAGAATTCAATTAATAAGTGACTGATCAAATGGCTAATTTGGACAATTTGGTTAATCTAATTAATTTGGTTAATAAATCTCAATTAATTGGTTAAAAGGTTAACTTGTAAGTTGAAAATATTTTCTATTTGGTTAACCAAATTAATGTAATAGCCTCACCTTTCTTTAAAAAAATGTTGTACACATATATTCATATACATACTTGTACTTTTATTTCAAAAGTCCTCTACATTTATATACTAAACAAATTTTTATGAACTATATAGTGCTATATTTATATACAATATTACTATAATACAAAAGTGTTCAAAATTTTATGAGTATTTCTACACAATATTGTTACAACAATGTTATTTGGTTAACCAAATTAACACAATATTGTTATTATAGTATTATTTGGTTAACCAAATTAACTGGTTGAATTAGCCACTAACTGATTAACAATAAATGAATTAACTAACTCTAATTTAGCTAGGTTAATATTTAAAATCTCAAACCTAAAATTAGCCATTTAACCAAACCGAATTAACCATATCCAACCAAATTAATAAAATGCTCAACCCTAGGCATAAGGACCTCTATAACATTCACCACCTACATACCTAGAGTACCATGCATTCTTCACATGTGGCAAGGTTTGTAGAACTGCCTATTGTTACTTGAATGAAATTGTGGCATATATGTGTACAAGGTCATTCCACTAACAACACTTATGGCATATATGTGTATAATGATGTTGTAATGAACATGATATTTTTTCCCACCCAATGCTATCATTGTTGGGTTTTAGGGGAGGCAGAGAAGCAGCAGAAACAAAAAAATTTCTCCCCAAACCCAGAACAAAAGGAATCGCATCAACGTCAATATAATAGGAAATAAGGTTTGTAGATGCATACCTTGTCCCGAGGCTCACTCAGCGATAGTACCTCGCGCCTTGCACGGTCTTCACCTCCGGTCTTGGACGGTGTCTGTGCAGCTCCTGGTCGCACCAGGACTGAAGACTCCTCCTCCTACTGGATTGTCAGATGACAGTTGTCCTCCGAGCGATAGAGGTCTCCCGCCTCTACAGTCGTCCACACAGACTGCCTGGAACTCCACACTCCTTGTCCCACAAGGAAGTGGAAGGAGTCGCACCCTCCTATTGACGTACTAGTCGCCAACACACTCTCCTGCTACCTGTTGCAACTACAGTTGTCCTTCCCTTACTGCACCTCCCTTTTGTGGGAAGCACTTGCTCGGGCTCTCTCTTGGTTACCAAAACCAGAGAGAATGACAACTTGCAGAGCAACTGGTTTCACTGAGTTGTTCTTCGAGAAGCCCCCAATACCCCTATATATATAGGAGGGTCATGGGATAGGGTTCTCTTGCCCCAGCAATGCGGGACTAAAGCAGGAGTAGAAGGGTTCGAGATTTCCACAAAATCTGACAAACTGCGTCGGCTGAACCGATCGTTTCAGCCCTGAAACGACCGTCTGGACCTTCCAGCCGATCGGTTGGTCTCACCAGCCGATCGTTTGGACCCATGAGCCGATCGGTTGGACACTCCAGTCGATCGGTTCATGATCCTGGTTCAACTCAAATTGACATTCCTATTTTGTTTCCTTGTTCCAATCGAATTGGATAAGCGAAACGAAAATTGTTTCCCACCAATCTTACTTTCCCAAATCGCTCGGTTGCGCTAGTTGAGCCGATCGGTTCAACCCTTGAACCGGTCGTCTCACTCTGGCCATGAGAAGATCGTTTCATCCCATGAACCGATCGGTTCAACCGCTCAGCCGATCAGTTCATCACATGAGCCAATCCGTTGGGAGTGCAGACTGCGCAGAATCAGTCAATTGCATTTCTAATCAATTCGATACTCTAATCAATCGGTCCAACTCCTTGAACACTATGATATTGAGCTATCAATTGATTAAGTGTTTAATTGAACTACTAAACTCCTTTAGTAATTAATCTAAACATCATTTGTGGACAAACTCCTATTCCAGGTTAAATCCTATGTGTGTGACCCTACAGGTCCATTTCACGTTGGCAGTGAAAGTCCATAACATTTATGACTTCACAAGCAAAGAGCGGTGCCTAGTCATACATCAGTGCTACCTAAGTGAAATAGAAAGTTGGAGAACAACTTTCAATCCTACAATCCATGAATGGTGGTACAGTGAATGTATAATTCCTTTGTCACTGATATCCAGAATGAACTCGAGGCATGGAACAATCATCCTGTCAATGTTCATTCATTTCCTTGATCTCAGAGCAGATTGATGAGATGTGTATGACATCAATATCACATATTGATTCACACGTGCATGCGCATGCCTTTCTCAATCCTACTCATCAAGTGGCCAAGGATATCAAACTCCCTCAGGAGGGACAAATCCCATATCTATCACTCACCCCTCAAAAGCCCCATGTGTCAAAGCCACCCAATCATCACCTTTTTAACAACCCATGTTTCAGGACTGCGTTTGAAGATGTCAAAGTGTACCCAACGACATGTGTTGAGTGTAGTGATTTCAGGTCTAAGAATCACACTCACCATCATCACTGTGAGAGCTGACTGTGACTACCAAGTCATGGTTCCATGTGTCACTCTCACGGTGGGTCTGTCTGGTACCTTGTTCTCTAACAAGTACCTATGTGCTTGGTTTGATATCTCCATATCATGACTAATGAGATTCTGTCATCAACCAACACACAATCTAGTCTTTAGTGTTATTGATGTCTATGGTTATTTCCACAATAACAACCGACTAGGGACCAAACAAGAAGGCATACTCTTAACATTCGTATGATCTCATCGTTTAGGTCCTCAACCCAAAAGCATACGTCATTGAGTAAAACCATTCTTTAGACATCTATCATGTTACACCATCATCTCAGAAATAGTTTAAACATATAGATCGGAAATTGCCTTTAATATTATTCAAATCAATTACATAGTATCCATTACAATCACCATATGACTTACTCTATGGGCATACATACCAACAATCATTCCTTACAACACTTAGGTGACACAATGTAAGGAGTTGGACCCAAGAGGGGATACACTCCTCACTTAATTGAGGAACAAATCCATATAATTTAAACACATAAAAAAGGTATGTTAGAATATGTGTATTTTTTCTTTCTCAAATAATGGTATACAAGATTAAAGTATAGCAGAGGAATATAAAAGATATAACTATTACAATACTTGATTCTATATCACAATTCCTACACCATGCATTTTCATACATAAGAAAACTAAACTATAGAACAAGACCAGCAGAGGGTTATCCAACCACTTGGAATCTATCTCCCAAAAAGGAACATATACACCTTGAGTTTTCCTAGTCAACCTTGGTTCACTCCTCCTTGTTCCCCCCCAAAGGGGTCGAAGCATGCCGCATAAGAAAAGAAAAGATGGAAATTATCATTATAAATGTTGATATGAACATATTAATTGGGATTTGAGCAACATTAGGATAATGACATGAAAAATAACAAGGATTCCCATCCAACAGGAAAACAAACATCCAAGTGGATGTAAAAGATAACATTATGAAGCAGATATTTAATAAGAGATTTCTTGTATGTTTAAACAATGTCACATCAACAATTTCACAAAACATAAATAGTTGCATGGTGAGTAATAAGCACACTAGCATATACTAAAAGAAGGGTAGGAACTCAAACATCCCATATCAAAGTGTATGAGGACTAAAATGTCAGTGCCAAACAAATAAAGATTTTATAGGAGAATAAAACCCAGTGCCTAATATCATAAGTGGCAACGGAATAAAACCAGTGCCTAATATCAAACATGACAGGGGAACCAAACCCAGTGCCTATATGGTATCACTACTTCTAGTTATGACTACTCAATCACTCATGCAAATAGGGAAGGCAAGGTAAATTATGAGAACATCCAACATACATCATGTGGGGTCATAGGACCCAATTACAAATATTCAAATTTATTATCCAACAAACATTATCCAACATATATTCATGATCGAAAGTTGCATATCATCACTTTTTTTTATCATAGGAGAACCTCTCAGAAGAGATGGAACGTGTATAGGATAATATGTCCCAAAGGACCAAGAGAGAAGAATATATATGGGTGATTTCTAAATATGACTATAAGAGATGCAATGTACATCAGGAGAGAGAGATCAAAAATTTCTCAATATGATTTAGAGATGTAACATACGACAAGAGAGAGGAAAATTAGGCCAATTTCTCAGGCCAATTTCTCAATTTAGAATTAAGGAGATGAAACATACTCTTAGATGTGAATCAATGTCAAAGTCCAAACCTTATATCCAAGTCAGGGTTCCAAAGTTTGAAATATTGGTGGTAGTGAAAACATCACCATATGATTTGTTTTATGACATTGTAATGGTTTGATGACTCTCACAAGGAACTAAAATTGGAGGATAAGGGAGGAGGCTAGAACCATGTCCTATTGTGTGTGAAGGCCATGGAGAGGGGTTTGTATATATAACTATTAGGCTTCAGTAGAAAGAAACTTATCTATTTTTGTTTACTAGGGAAACTATGTAACGTATATTGTAAAGCAGAATGACAAATTGAAAAAGGTATAAAACTATAACTTAAACATACTATGGAAAGTAAAATAAAAGATGTATAACCCCATGAAGGAAACATAAATAACAAATATGAAGAGAATATTGAGTTTATAAATAACCATTAAATCTTGAAACCAAACTATAAATATAGAGAAGTAATGCACATGGTCCAAGATTTAAGAAAAATAATATACATAATATTTGTAAGTATTGTTGATGGAGTAAAATGTTTTTCCTACATTTATTCCTATGTTCGTTTCACTATTTTTTCCTTTTTTCTAACAACTTGGTCATATATTTATTGACTACTACATATACAATTAAGAGACTTCTAAATATCTCATTGTGTAATTATTTACTCAATGTAAATGTGTACAATAATTTAACGTACAATTGTTTGAGATTTATTTATCGAGTTCCTTTTCTATGATTTTAGTTATCAACCTCGTATATACACTTATTAATCCCATTAGAAAATAGTTTTCTCACAATTTTTTTTCTTGCATAATATTCATTAAAACATGTATAACAAATTTATTTTGATAAAATACATCTATTTATGTGAACTCCACCTATGTTTTCATACATTTTGTGCAAATGTAGTCAGTCCCAAGCCTGAGAAAAAGGAAGAGGGTTGGTGGTAGATTGACAGCCAGCCATAAAAACTTTGTCACTCTTTCTATGACATGGATCCTTATAAAAATTTCTTGAAGCATCCCTACCTGCAGGTGCGCTACATCGGCACCCAAGTGTAGTGATAAATATGCAAGGGGTTTCTACACAACGACACCTAGTTGTGTTGATGGACAGATAAGGGTTTCCACATCTTAGACAGGTGTGGGTAAAAAATCTAATCTCAATGCGTTGTCGCCTGGATATTGTGAAAAATATGCAAGAGTTTCCACATATTAGATGGGTGTGGGTAAAGAAGCTAGTCCCTCCGAATCATTAACCGGATGTAGTGAAAAATGTGCAAGGGCAACATTTTTGACAAAGGCATGTAAATAAGCAAGTTCAACAAAAAAAAGATTAGATTTGGATCTTGGAATATTGGCTCTTTGACAGGGAAATCTTTGGAGATAGTGGATACCATGATGAGAAGAAAAGTCAATATAGCTTGTTTGTAGGAAACCAAGTGGATAGCATAACGGTGTAGATAAATTGGAGACATAAGATATAAAATCTAGTATACATGTATCGATAAACATATAAATGGCGTAGGTATTATTGTTGATAAGATGTTGAAGGATTATTTTGTCAAGATTACAAAGATGGGTGATAGAATCATAGTTATCAAGATTGTTCTTAGGGGAAATATTTTTAATATTTTTAGCACCTATGCCCCCCAAGTTGGCCTTAGAGAGGATGATAAGAAGGATTTTTGGGATGACATGAATGAATTGATTTTGGGAATACCAAAAGAGGAGAAGATTATTATCAGGAGTGACTTAAATGACCATGTGGGGAGTAGCAATGCCGGATATGAAAGAGTTTATGGTGCTTTTGGTTATGGATTAGAAATGGAGCAGGAGGGAGGATATTAGATGTTGTAGTTACATATAATATGATTTTGGCAACCACCCATTTTAAGAAAAAAGAATCCAATAAGATTAGTTTCAAGAGTGGCACAATTGTAGCCAAATGGATTACTTCCTTATGAGGCAGGTGGATCGTAATATAAGCAAGGATTATGATTCCTAGCGAAGAACTCATGACCCAACATAGGGTGGTGGTTTTGGACATTAACATAAAGATCAATAATGGCAAGCATAACTGAAATCAAGATACCAGGATCAAGTGGTGGAATCTTAAAGGAGAAAAGAATTTGACTTTTCATGATAAACTTATGTAGGAGCTCCTACATAACAAAAATTTTCAAATAGGTTTTGGGGGAATCCAAAGGTTGTGGGCCTCCAGAGAAGGAGACTTGGTGGTGGAATGATGAAGTACAGAAGGATATTAAACTGAAAAGGGAGATCTGTAGGAGACTGCCCAAATCTTGAGATGATACAACTTTCCAGATACAAGCAAGCACAGAAAGAATCTAAAAAGGTTGTCCGCAAGGCAAGGTATGGATACGTTGATGATATTTTTAAGAAACTAGACACAAGAGAGGGGTAAAAGATATATATATATATATATACATATATATATATATATTTATTTATTTATATAAATATTTATATATATATATATAAAAATAAGTATATGTATATATATATGTATGTATATATATATATACATATATATATATATATATATTTATATATATTTATATATATATATATATATATATATATATATATATATATATATAATGTCTCGTATTAGAGAAAGGAAAGGAAGAGACTTGACTCAAGTGAAATGCATTGAGAATGAAGATGGTAGAGTGCTGACGAAGGTTGACGATATCAAGAACCATTGGAGAAATTACTTACATAAGCTTTTCAACAGAGATACCACAAATAATGTTAGAGACTTGTGTGACATGAATATAAGAGATATCATTTAAACACGACGAGTTTCACAATTTGAAGTCAAGAATTCTTTGAAAAAGATGAAAATTAGAAATACATGTGGACCAAACGGTATTCCCACTGGTGTGTGGAAGAGTATGGGGATGAAGGATTTATGTTGTTAACAAAGTTCTTTAACAAGATTATGAAGACCAAGAAGATGTTAGATGATTGGAGAAATAGTACTATAGTCCCCACCTACAAGAACAAAGGTGATGTTCATATCTACACAAACTATAGAGGTATCAAGTTGATGAGTCACACAATGAAGGTTTGGGAGAGGATTATTGAGCAGAGGCTAAGATCTATGACGCAGACATCAAACAACCAATTTGGTTTCATGCCTGGCAGATCAACAACAGATGATATTTTTTCTAATTAGGAGGATTATGAGAAGTATAGAGAAAGCAAAAGAGATCTTCATATGGTGTTTATTGATTTGGAAAAGGCTTATGATCAAGTACCTAGAGAAGTGTTGTGGATGAATTTGAAGAAAAAGGGTATGCCAATCCAATACATTTACTTGATCAAAGACATGTATGATAGCTTTACTACTAGTGTGAATAATCATGGAGGAAAGACATCAACTTTTCCTGTCATAGTTGGGGTACACCAAGGATCCACAGTTAGCCCATATATGTTTGTTCTTGTTATGGGAGTTGGCAAAGAATGTTAAGGATGATATTCCTTGGTGTATGTTATTTGTTGATGATATTGCTTTGAATAACAAAACTAAAGATGGATTGAATTATAAATTTGAACATTGGACAATTGAATTGGAATCAAATGGATGGATGATTAGAAGGAGAAAAACTGTGTATATGCATTGAAATTTTAGCCAGTCTTGCAATGTGAATGACGGAGCCAAGTTAGACGAAGTAGATACACCAAAATGTGATAAATTCCATTACTTGGGTTCTATTATTCTAATAGATGGGGATGTTAAAAATGACTCTTGTCATAGGATAATTGTAGGATGGTTGAAATGGAGGAGTGCAACTGGAGTTTTATGTGATCAGAAGATTCTTCTCATGCTAAAAAGTAGGAATTATAGAACAAATATATAGCCAACCATGCTCTACGGGAGTGAATGTTGGGCGGTGAAGAAATAGGGTCTCAACAACATGAACGCGACTGAAATGTGTATGCTGAGATGGGTGTGTGGGAAGACAAGAATAGATCGTCTGAGAAATGACTATATCAGGAATAAGGTGGGGGTGGCAAGCATTGAAAGACAAGTTGCGACAGGGCCCGACTCAGATTGTACGGACATGTGCAACACATACCGACTAATGTACCTATATGAAACAATGCTATTGAGTCAAGCAAAATAAATAGAAGAAGAGGAAGTCCTAAATTAACATGGGATGATCTTATAAAGAGATATTTTGAATCTCTACATCTTAACCAGAATATGGCCCATGATAGAGCTTAATGGAAATGAAGGATCCACATAGCTGACCCCAACATAGTTAGGACTAAGGCTTAGATGATGATTCTTATGATGATGAAAAGGCATCTATTTATTTAATATTTAGTTATATCAAAAATTCAAAATATATTTTTCATTAATAATTTTCAGAGGACACAGGTGGTAAAAAAATTATAACAATTACTAATTATTATAGGCACATGAATTTCAAATCAAAAGGGTGAAAACATTTATTATTGAAATGTTTTCTTTTTTTCATTGTTGTTAAGGATTTTAGGAGGTATTATGTATTTTTACTAAGGAAATTATTTTGTGAAAATTATTATTATTTCTTATTTGGTTTAAGTAACTCATCATATAAAATTGGTAATGTTTACTTGTTTCCAAACAAGTATAGAATCAAGCTAAAATATTTATTTACTTTATGATATCTTAGCATGATTGCTTTTATTTATGTATTTCTATCAAATATTAAGTAGAGAGATTTACTTATTTAAAGGTTTTAATAATTTATTAAAATATCTTGTGTATTACACATTGTCGCAATTACCTCGATTTATATTTCTATAACTCGTATTGTATTTCCACCATGATATATATATATATATATATATATATATATATATATATATATATATATATATATATATATATATATCATGCATGCACAACAATATATCCGTCTATGTTATATCATAATTATATTTACTACAACTTCACCTAAATTATATGTTTGTATAAGCCAAATAAGTTGCCTTATACTATTTATTTAACATATTATGTGTTTTTAATAATTAATTTAATTTTTTGGCCTTATCTTACATTATCTTTTTCTTAATGAAATTAGGATAGTTATGATTGTTCAAATAAGGTGAAACGTAGCACCCAAGGTAAATGGGACCCAAGAAACACGTTCTTACCATTATATTTGGGTATTGAAGATTCCTTTCAAGAGTTCTAATACAACTAGAGTTTTGGGCTTATCACCATTATACTATTATGACATTACATCATCACCACCTTTTTTTATTATTTGGAGTTTCATTATCTTTACATTGTTACCAAAAGATTTTCCTTATACTATTATGCATGAATTTCCATATGTTGCCTATTTATCATATTAAGTTCATTAATTTAATTTTTATTTAGATATGGTAAATTATACATATTTATGGACATGAAAACTCCAACTTTTATTTTAACACACATTAATCCTCTTATTAAACATATTTATGCATTATTTGCATATTAGTTGCCAAAGAAACATATATGACATGCATAATGAATTTACTTACATGTTAGCACGTACATAAGTTATTATGTTAATATGAGTGTAGTTTGATATTTGGTGTTGATTATAGAACCCCACGTAATATGTTATAGTTGTTTTCTAGCCTAAACATGTTATGTGTTACTATTGAGTTATTCATATTATGTACGTTAACAATATACATTAAGTTATAAATATATCCTTCTTTGGTAAATTATAAGGAAACCAGCTTCCTAATCAAGGAATAGGATAAGCATCTAGGTTTTGATATGTTACAAGACCAACCTGTAAAAGGATTTCATCCTCAAAATCTTAACATCTATATATTATCATCTAACTACTCTTCACAACTTTAATGTTTTAACCTAATAAGATAACTCTTATAGATATCAGGGTTACTTATACATCTATTAATCGTGATTTTTTTTTTAAGTTGTTCATCATCCTACTAACGTGTCATAGATGCTTAGGATTGAATTTTAGGTCCTTGTGATTTTAACCTAGAAACCATAAACTTAACATCTCAAAACTAAAGATTCACTCAGTACAACTTCCCACATATTAGGGGGATAAAGAGGTAGGTACACTACACCTTTGTACATGCCATATATTCTTAGGGCAAACATACTAAGGGGGGATAAAATCAAAATAGTTACATTAACCAACTAATACTACCTCTGATACCATCCTATAAGGAGTGGGACCCAAAAGGGAATCCACTCCTCACTTAATTTGAGGAACAACCCAATCAAATCCAAACACACTGAAAGGTATGTTGGAATAGGTGTATTTGTCCCTTTTTTCAAATAATGGTATACAAGTGTAGCGCCCCTAACTTTGGTTATGAGGTAACCCTAGATGTTTTGCCTAATTAAGATAATTAAAATATTGTCTTAATCTTTTAAAAATTAATTAAGACTTAAGGAGAGCTCAAATTTCAAGTTTGATCATGTTTGAAGACTGTATGTTTGTGTTATATATAATAAGTTTTGGTGCAAATTGAAATTTACCAAAATTGTGGGGTTGATGTGTAATTTGCCACCTCTAGAGTGTCCCTTCTTTCTCTTAGAATCATCTATAGGAGAGATAAAGGAATGGGTGCCTTGTTTGAGTCTTGGTAAAGTGATATCACTCTTGGTCGTGAAAGAACCAGAGAGTGTTGAGTGTCTTGAACCCTGGATGAGGTTGTGTCGAGTTATGAAGAGTATATGGGAGTGCCTTTCGATTAAGAAATCATAGAGGAGGTCACATATTGGTTTAGCAACTTTTTGGAAGTATTCATATTGGGCTAAGAACCTCAATAAAGTGAAGCATATCGGTTTAGGCGTTCCTTGCAAAAGTTGTATCGGTTTGCATATAAAGTGATATTGGGTTGTGATACCTTATCAAGCAAGCTACCCAATGGCGATATCTCATCCTTCAATTATCCATAAGACTTTTGCATATCGAGATAATTATGATTGCATGGTGCCACCTTGCATGGACATGTGTCGCCTAAGTGCATATGGTGATGTCACTTCACATACACTCTCTCTCATGAGCCTCTGTTTTCTCCTACTAGTGAACATTTTGACCCTTATATCATCCCTCCCTTAGTGGACGACCCTAGGAGGTTAAGGATCAAGAGGAAGGTTGATCATCTTGCCTAATCTGAACCTTAAACCTTTGGATAGGTCATCTTCAACCTTGGGAACGTGGAGCTCTGAATCTTGAATCTCTAATAGTGATTTTGTGGCGAGTTATATAACTTGAACTCAACTCTATTATTATTCACCTTCAATCATGCAATACTTGATGATTCCTTTTCAATTTCGACCTTCCTTGATTGAATGACGTTTCTATGAAATCTAATGAATATTTGGAGTTGTTGTTCATGAACTAGAGTGTTAGTGGATGACGGTTTCAAGCGTGAAGATGATGGAATCTTCCATTAACAAACATATATTGGTTTAGCAAATCCTAACCTAATACAAGGTCATGTGAATGGAAACTGATACACAAGGAGGCCTAACTCCTTAATGTTTGTTACATGCAAAGGACCATTGTTCTTGCATCTATTTAGCCAGTGACCTAAGGCTAAGGATTAGGTCAGGCCGATATCTTGAAAGTGTGTGAAGATATGAAGTCTATATGGATAACCCGACATGCCTTAACCTTACCGACCCAACACACCTCTAGCACAACACAAGTGTGATGGGTGACACACCTTGGCTAACACACCATTTGAAGGTGTGGGATATACACTCCTTGAAGTCATGGCTGACATACCAAGTAGTGGTGAGGCTGATACTTTGATAAGTGAAAGAATAGAAGAGTGTTGGTTATGGTTAACCTGATATCTATCAAAACCCTAGAGGCTGATATCACTTGGTGATAGCTAGGTCGATAAATTAGATGATAGTATGGTCGATACCCTAAAGTATACTATGGCCAATGCACAAAGTGATAGGGTGGACGACACACAAAGTGATAGGGTGGTTAACACACAAAGTGGTAGGGTGGCTGATACACAAAGTGATAGGGTGGTCGATACCCTAATGTGAGGTCAAGATGTTATGCTTAAGTAGGGTGAAAATATTTTTCTAAAGTCTTAAGAAGGTGATGCACCAAGGTATGGTGAAGGTGATACACCAGGAAATGATTCATGGCCGATATCATCCTAAGAACCTCTAAACTGATATCACTTTGATGTGCCATGGGCGACACAAGTGATAGTGTCATGAGGGACACAAGTGTATATACATATGGTGACACCAGTGAGATTCCTTAGGGTGACACTAAGGAAGATGCTTAGGCCGACACAATTAATAATATCTAGGCCGACACAAGTGAATGTGTCTAGGCCAACACAAGTGTTAGTGTCTAGGTGATACACCTTGATGAGTGTAGGCTGATACACCTTGATGAGTATAAGCCTATACACCTTGATGACTGAAGGCCGATACATGATGAATATAATCAAATTGACACATAAGGAAGTAATGAGATGGATCCACTTTGATAAGTGTAAGTTGATAAACCCTCAAAAGGGTCAAGATAATGTAATAAGTATGTTGAAGTCAATATCCTAGTAAGGATGAGAGAGATTGAAACTTATACTACTCATATGGGAAAGGTAATACCTCATGTTGATAACCAATTGATGATAATTGATGAGAGTAATTAAGTATGCTTGAATACTTATTGAAATAATATAAGCTCTTATGATGTGAATTAGGTTTTGGTTGTTAAATATGAACTTGGGAACCCTAATCAGCTATAAAGAGAAACCCTAAACCTTAATTATGAGAGTAATTGATATCCCATGATGGATATAACAATATGTGTTCCAATTGATGCAAGATTCCTTAAAAAATGTATTACACCTTTGTTTGTAGCATTTATCTATAATTCAAGCTTGCAACTTGATTGATGCTAAAAGATGTTTTAATTCACTTAACTTATCAAGTGAAACAAAAAATTTTGTTTTCCCTGAACATAGATCCATTTGGTGTCAAAACTTGTTGGATGATGAAATGAGATTTACTCAGAGCACATATTTTTGAAATGTGAGGTGCAAGATGAGTATTTCCTTGCTTCCTTCAAACCTCAGGATTGGTTGTGGGCTATACCCTGATACAATTAGGATTGGCTTTGGGCCATCCCCTAACAAAGTGTGGTTGTAGGTCGTGACTCAATATACATTAAGATTGTCTTCGGGCCATACCCTATTAATCAGGATTGGTTATGATACCCTGATAAGAATCATGATTGACTATGGGTGTAATATCTTCAATTTTTGATAAAATTGAATTATACAAGACTTTAATTAATAAGTGGTTATTCACAAAATAAAGTTATTCACTTTGTGGCATGTGTGCAACCCATACCCAAGTGAGGCCCATGAGACTATTTGCATTGCAAATAGGTCCTTGAGGCACAAGACAAAGAAATAGTAGATTTCATACATAAATAAATATTACTGGCTTTATGAATTTCTAGATAATAGAATTATAAAGATATTATGCAAGTTGTCATAAGTAAATTATATGTGAGATGTTTTAGATAATTAAAAGAATAATTATCTAGCCAGTTTGGCAACACCTGTGTTGGGACATTAATTAACATCTAACTTTTTGGAATACTTGGAAATAGTAAGGAAAAGAAGATAATTCTAGAATTTTGGAGAAAAATGATATTTCGTGAGTTAATGGTATTGTTTTGAATAATGTTTAAAAAAGAACAAGTTGTTATGAGAAAATATCCCATTATATTTCAACTGGTATAACATGGAAAGGATATTAGTGAGTTTCTTAGAAATTGGAATAATTGAATTAAAGGGAGACCAAGAATGATCTAGATCCTAAGTCGTAAAGGATTTTGAATGTTCAAGTTATCCAATAAAGTGGAACTTTTTACATGCTTTCCTTTATAACTTTTTGGGTGTGAACCAGGTATTATGGATCATTGATTTAGGAAATGATTTCGTAAAGGATAGAGAGAGGGAAAGGTGGGAGTTTTGTCTCGTTTGCATCATAGTAACTCTCTTTTTACTAATCAATCTTTTAATAATGTTACTATGGTAAAGAAAAAGGAAGTGAGAAAAGAAGGGATGCATTGTCATTAGTAATATGTATGGAGACACCTTACATAACTATGGATCATAACCACGGTATGGGTCATAACCACGGTTTGCCATTTGAGCGAAAAGGGGAAGATTATTTACTAATTGACTTGCCTTTTTGGCATATGAATTCGTGTGGAGTTAGTGTTAAAAAAATCCTATTTAGTATGGCCCAAAAATAAATAAATACATTTAATAAAGTTTTTTCTGAAGGGATGTGTCCATTGGGATTGGGATTGGTTCCCATAACTAACGTGTCTCTTCATGATGGATGGAGAGAAAATAAAGAATATATAAGGAGTGGTCCTCTCTCTAGGGATTCTAACCCATGTAATCGAATCCATCTCTCAGAGAGAATTCTGAAGGAGAGAGAAACCGACTCCTGACGTTTCTTTCTTTATGCTTGATTTGTCTCCTCTAGTGCATGGTGTCTGTATTTAGTACTTTTGCGTCTTTGCCATTGTCTCTACCACTGCAAGTCTCACTGCCGGTCACGCATCAATCATGGAGACTTCATCAAATTCGGGTATGATTTATGTCAATGGAATCAGAGCCAAGTTTGGTGTTCCCATAATATATGCTACCAGTTTTTTCCAGATACAACGATGTTGCATATATCTACCGCATCATGGTGTTGTTTTATTCAGACACTTGCATTTTTACGGTGTGTCCAGATGTTAACAGAGTATGCCATGAAGATGACCGCGACTTATCAATATAATCATCCTTTATCTGATGTGCCTTGATAACATGATCGATGATTCCTGTGCACGTCGACACAAGTTTTCAGTTAACACTCCAAGGAATCCCTCTATTATTAACAAATAAAAGATAATTAGTTACTTACCTTTTCCTAACTAATTTCTGACAATCGGAGACAACTTAAGAACAATTTCCAAACGTCAACCATAAGCGGCGACAATCACTTGTTCAGTACAATATTTTTATCTAAATAAGTACTTTCTCGAGCCCTGGTTATACATCAATTGCTCTTATCACCACCGATACTATAATGTGCAGGTTTTTCCTTTTTACTACGATGACAACATTGTATCTCGAACTAATAATCTTCAGTCGTATATGAAGAAGCATGATCAATAAGATTTGCGTATATTACATTACATGTATAAATATGTACATGTGCTTTTGTATATCGGTATATATATGTGTGTGTCGGCATGCGTGAAGTTTGTTTAAACACATATACTAATTCACTTGGACAAATAGTTTTCTATTGTCATTATTAAAATCTTTGTTTGTTAGTGAATAAAATGCAGCTGACATTTTACATATATAATAGAATGCAGAATATGTAGTTGCTTTATGATTCATTAATGATTATTCATCTTCTCGCTTATTTTGTGAGGTTTAAATAATGTAATATCATGCTAGGTTGTGTAGTCTTACCAAAGTAAGTCTATTTATACAGCGATGAAAAATATTCACATGAAGGCCAAGTAACATTGCATTCGACTTAACTTGACAACAATGATTTTGGTAAAAATTATCATTGTTGTTAGTGCTATACAAGTTAAGATAATTCGCATATGAATGTCATTGATGTACTGTTTAATCCAAAGAAAAAATATTATGTCACTCACAATCATATGCTAAGTTATTTTGTTAAGTGAGATCGACTCACACGAAGAAACTAATCTAAATCTCTGTTACATATTTATCCAAAGATAAATTATAATGTCTACTTGTGATTAGTATTATAAAAGTAAATAAAGTAGACCTCATAGATTACTTTTATATTTCAATTGTAGTTTGACATGAAATTTTAATTGTGCAATTATTTCCTCATCCTTGTATGGTGAAAATAAAAATATTCCTACTCTCAATGGTTCAAATTTTAATGAATAGAAAGAAAAAGTCATGTTTACATTAGGATGTAAGGACTTGGACTTGGCTTTCCGAGTCGAAAAACCACAACCACCTACAGAGGAAAGTAATACTACTGAAAAGGTCAATTATGATAAGTGGGAATGTTCTAATAGGCTTAGTTTGTTTCTTATGCAAGCGCATGTAGGAAAGCATATTAGACGGTTCATTCCCACACTACTACAGATACAACATTCAGTGTCGCTTTTTTGGGCGTCAGTTATTTACCAAAACCGACGCCTATAATATTCAACGTCGGATATTTAGGAACCCCGACGTCTATATTCGAAGACCAGCCAGACACGGGTACTGATTTATATTCAGCGTCGACTGGGTAAAACAAACCGACGCCTAAAATTGCCCGCGAAATCCAATTTTCGAGCGAAATTTTTTTTTTCCCCAAAGTATCACATGTAGCGTCGGTTTTTTAACTACTAACTGATGCCGATATAAGATGGAAATTTGTGCGAAAAGTTCCAATTTAGGCGTCGGTTATCCTTTTATAACCGACGTTGATAATGGTTCTCGCAAAATAATTTAGGGCAAAGATTGTCTAATTGGACGTTGGTTTTTTAGTATCAACCAACGCTTAAAGGTTAAAGGCATCGGTTTTCTAGATAACCGACGTTGTTGACAAACTTAATAGACCTGTATCACCCGACTCTTCCCCTTCCTTCCTGTTTCATCACGATAGTTTCCTGCTGTGATCGCCGCTCGCCAAAAATCACCCGACGATCACCCGACGACCCCCGCTGCTGCTCGCCGCCGCCGCTGCTGGTGCGGCTCTACTCACCGCCACATCCTCTTTCTCCTACTGCTGCCGCCATTGCTGCACATCGGTCTGCTCTACTCTTCTCCTGGTGCCACTACTACTCGCCGCTCTGCTCTGGTCTTCACCTGCTCGCCGCCACTGCTGCCGTCGGTCGCCGCCGCTCTTGTCTACGCTAGCTCCAGGTAGCCATAGCCTCTTTGCTTCCTTCTCCGCAACTTTCCTTCTCCATAGATCCTTACCAACAGCAAGCACGACCGTGGCTGTGTTGGCCTACCACGGCCGTGCTTTCCAGCACGACCGTGGTAGGCCAACACAGCCACGGCTGTTCTTGCTGTTGGTAAGGATATGAACAAATCTTTATGTAATGCTTTATGTAAATCCTAGGATATGAACAAATCTTTTGCTTGCATATATTTGTGTTTCTAATCCTAATGTTTGACCTAATTCGGTAAATTTTGATGCATGTTGAAATAAGATTTAAACTTGTCCATTCTAGCATCCTAATTTGATTTGATTAAATCCTAACATTGATGAAACCCTAACAACAATTGTGATGAAATCCTAACATTAATTGTGATGAAACTCTAACATGTACCTATCTATTATTGTGTTTGTTGGCCTAGAAACCCGTCCAAGATTTACTCATTAGGAGTAAATCTTGGATAGTCCCCGGTTTGGGACTGTTCTTGAACACCTAATCTCACTTAGGATGTAAGTGTATAATGTGTATTGGGTTTTTGAGAAAATTTTGGCAGCATTTCCCCATTTGTTCTCTAAGTACATATGTACTTAGAGAACAACGGGGAAATGTTGGCAAAATTTTCTCGAAAACCCAATACACATTATACACTTACTAGTGAGATTAGGTGTTCAAGGATGGGATAGGTGGTACACATTTATTATATATCAGAATGACATCACATGTGTTTATGCCCTGAATCATATGTGCGTGGAGATCACAATGAAGGATTGTTAATTGATAAAAGATCACAATTTTAGAGGCATGCATGCTTATATGTTTTATTGAAGCTAAATGTTTGCTTTTTTAATATCAATATCATTTTCAGATTTGATGTTTCATTATATTCTAGTTAATACAAATGCTAAATGTTTACCTTTTTAATGACATTTTCATATGGCTGACCATGATGAGCATGATGTCCATGATGAGCATGAAGTCCATGATGAGCATGTTGTCCATGATGAGCATGGTGAGGATACCAATGTAAGTTCTAAAAACATATCCTGTATTTCTATAAAATTCATTATCTTCTAGTTATGTCATATATCCCATATTTCTATATTGGGCTAATTCAGTGTGTTTATTTTTGTCAAATTTTAGGTTGATGATGCACATGTACCCACTGAAGCACTGGAGGAACTTGATGCGCATCACCAAACACTTAATAAGAAAAGGGGCATCACTCTCTTGAAGAAGTTAATAGCGCTAAGTGGCAGTGGATCTGGATTGGTTGTGGAGTTTGATAATGGAGGAAATGCAATTGGAGTGAACCACAATAATTTTGTAAACTATCTTGGGGTTGTCACTCAAAGCCATTGTGGTGTTAAGTATGATAATTGACATAAAGTTCCTCAGGAGAAGAAAGACTTGATATGGAAGGATTTATTCGTGAGTTATTATTATTTGCAATTCTATTTTGTAGATTAAAATTTCTATTATTTGCAATTCTATTTTTGGATACTAGTTAATAACAATTCTATTTTACAGAATCTGTTTGCATTGGATGAGAAGCTGCATCATAAAAGCATGATGCAACGCGTTGGAAAGATGCTAAGGAACTATAGGACAAATCTCAATAGCGAATACATAAAAGATGGTGATAAGAAGAAGAAGTCAGCCCTTGAACAGTGGAACTTCTTGGACAAAGAAGATTGGGACACATTTGTTGCTTCAAGAAAATCTGAAGAATTCAAGGTATCAGGAGTCACTCCCAATTTAATTAATATATGTTGTATTCACCTATTCAAGATTATCATTTAGTGCTACTAACCAAATCATTAATGTGCATACTAACTAGGCCCTCGGTGAGGCGCAAAAAGCAAGGCGTGCACTGAATGTGCATGACCACACTATGGGTCCAAAGGGCTATGCAAGCGTTCACCAAAGACTATAGGCAGAGTCTGCTGCTACTCAGGAGTCCTCTACTACATGTGCCACACCCATGCCTCACCATGATGTCTGGATAGCTGGGAGGCAAAACAAGAAGGGTGAAATAAAGAAGCCCGTAACTACTGAGGTGGCTGTGAAAATGGTAAAATATAACTCTTAGAGCAATCGTTTGAATATTGATTATTTGTGGTGTTAACTTACCAATTTCTGTTGATGGTGATTAGTGGGAGCTGCATGAGCAGAGGAAACAAGGCATGTTCATCCCTCAGGGCACAAGGGATGAATTGACAATTGCTCTGGGTAACCCAGAGCATCCTGGACGTGTTAGGGGTGCAGGCGCTAGTTTTTTTTAGAAGTAAAGGTTATATCATATATTTAAATCACATCTAAGCAAGCAAACACCTGCTGAGTACCATACAGGACGTAGAGGGAAAACATAG
Organism: Alisma plantago-aquatica; assembly: GCA_963693085.1. Lineage (NCBI taxonomy): Eukaryota > Viridiplantae > Streptophyta > Magnoliopsida > Alismatales > Alismataceae > Alisma > Alisma plantago-aquatica. Next base: position 1,340,344,064 of record OY856411.1, on the reverse strand, counting down.
AAGAGTTTTGACCAGAGAAAGATAAAGGCTAAGTTCTGATGATGAGGGGGAGGCACCCCTTTAACAAGCCTCTGAAAATATTTAAAGAAGATAAAAGTTGAAGTCTAGGAAGATGATAAACTGCTCCTAGTTTGGTGCTTTCATAGGTGTTGATGCACTATGCTTACTCCTGTTTCATCATCCACCATGGCTTTAAGTTCACATAGGAACTTGGCTTCCGAATCACCTTCTTCAGAATCTGCAAGTCCTTCTTCTGATGTTTTACCTACATTTTGAAAGAATGTGAAGATCTGCATCTATTTGAGATATAATATTTTGTCTCAGTTTTTTATTGTTGTTGAACAATCTGTTGTTTCCTTCTTTCCAGAGATTCCAACTGATGGTAATGAATATTTCGCTTCCCTTGAAGTTTCGGTATTGTCTATTTGGTGTGATTTGTGGAGGGAATGTTGCTTCCTTGATATCTGAAATGTAATTTTGTGTGAAGTGTATGATGATGTTTTGTGAGGTGGTACACTTGGAGAAGATATGGTCAATTGAGTTTGAATTTGTTTTGCATAGAGAACATATGAAAGGGCCTGCGAAGCCCTTTTTTGTGAGGTTATCACCTGTGAGCAATTTGTTGTGCAGTAGAAGCCACATAAATGTTTTATATTTGTGCGGCCATTTCTGTTTCCATATTTTTGTGGTGGGAGTGGCTAAGCCTCTATAAGTGAGGAAGGTGTAGGCTCCTTTGACCGAGTAAGTGTCACCCCATTTCCATGTTATGTTGTTTGTGGTGTTGTTTTCCAAGGAGAGTTTTAAATTACAGAATTCTTCTTGACTGAGATGCATGAGAATGCATCTTTTGAGCGAATTTGTTCTGTTGCTAGTAATGAGGTGGAGAGCTTTATCGATTTTGATTTTTAGTAGGTTGTTTGGGATTGTCCCTTTTTGGTGAAGATTTATGACTGAGTTGTTTTCATACCATGGGTCAAACCAGAATGAGATATTCAGATGAAAGTGTGTGGGGGGGTATTGATAATTTGAGTTATTTTGTGGATATTTTTGTTTATATATTTCCACTGGGGAAGCATATTTTTTTGGGACAATATGCCAGGGAGGGGATTTTTGATAGTATTTGTGGTTGATGAGTTGTGTCCAAATTTTTGGTTTGTTTTGGATCAGGCTGTTTATAATTTTTGTAATAAGGCAGAAGGCATGGGTTTCAATATTTAGGATACCCCAACCACCCTGGTTAAGAGGAGCAGTTATTGTTTTCCGATTTACAAGATGGTAGTGTTTCCCAGGTTTTTCAGATTTGTGGAAGTTGTTCCAAAGGAAATGTCCCCTAATTTTGTCGAGGGTAGATTTTGTTTTTGATGGGAGGGGGATACAGCTCAGGAAGTGCGAGGTGATGGGAGTGATGACGCTGTTTAGAAGGGTAAGTCTCCCTGATAGATTGAGGATGTTATTTGTCCAGTCAGAGAGTTTAGTGTTTATTTTTTCTATAATAGGGGACCAGATTAAGGAAGTTATATCATGGGGTGTGATTGGTAGGCCAAGATATTTGATGGGGAAATCTTCAATCTTGCATTTTAAGAGATTTCTGAATCTCTCCAAAGAAGGTTGGTTTAGGTGGACCCCAAAAATAGATGATTTGTTCAGGTTTATTTTGAGACCTGAGATGTAAGAAAAAATACCAAGGATTCTGAAGATGTTTAGAAGAGATGAGTCCTCAGAGGAGGAAAAGATTATGGTGTCGTCTGCAAATTGGATGATGTTTTCTTTGTATTCCCCCGAAGAGTTTATGAGACCACTTTGTTTGCCCAATTGAATCATATGGGAAAGGATAGTTGTGATGATGATAAAAAGGTAAGAAGAGAGTGGGTCTCCTTGTCTGAGGCCATTTGAATTATGAAAATAACCAAATGGGACACCATTTATGATAGTTGAAAAATGGTTTTTAGATATGCAAGTGTGTATCCAATTTACCCATTTGTCAGGAAAGCCAAAACTAGTAAGAGTTTTTGTTAAGCAGTCCCAATTGACAAAATCAAATGCTTTCTCAAAGTCAAGTTTGATGGCCAGAAGGGGGTGTTGTTTTTGTGACATAGATGTATAGTTTCATTTACCATCAAATAGGCATCTTGGATGTTTCTATTTTTGAGGAATGCATTTTGATTGAGGGGAATGATATCTTTCATGTGTGGTTTGATTCTGTTTGCTAGAGTTTTTGCTATGATTTTGTAGGAAGTGTTGATGAGACTAATGGGTCTGAATTGGGAGATGTGATATGGTTGACTTGTTTTTTTTATTAGAGTGATAAAAGTTTTGTTTAAGAACTTAATGATGTTGTGAGGTTTTCCACTTTCGTAGAAGGCTTTCAGAATAGCAAAGAAGTTAGATTTGTAGTGGTCCCATTTAGCCTGATAGAATTCTATGTTTAGACCATCCGGTCCAGGCAATTTATTTAGTCCTAAGTCTGATATGGCTGATTCTAGTTCTCTATGGGAGAAAGGTTTTATTAGTTCTTGAGGGTTTTTTATTTTTTCTAGACAAATCCTAGTCCATTCTAAGTCGTTTAGGCAGGAGGGGTTATGGTTGTTGTTAAAGATGTTTTTGAAATGGTTTGTGATGTGGGTTGAGATTGATAGTTTGTGAGAGGTGAGTCTGCCATTTATAAGGAGGTGTGTTATATAATTTTGTCGGTATTTTTTGTTACAGATTTTATGAAAGAATTTTGTGTTTTTATCACTTCCTTGGCCCATGTTATTTTCGCCCTTTGTCTCCATCTGGTGTCGATACATTTATTTATGAATTCAAGTTCCTCTTTAATGGATAGGACAAGAGCTGGGTCAGAAGTTGGATCTTGATCCACGAAAAGTAATTGATCTTCAAGATTTTTTTATGATTCATAGATTGTTTGTATTTGTGCGTTTCCAATTTTTGATATGTGTTTTAATATTTTTTGTGTTTTTTTGGATATGAAGTCCTATGTTTTTTGTTTGGTAATCAACACGTTTCCATTTTTCAGAACAGGTGTTGGTGAAGTTGTTTATAGAGAGCCAGCTATTTTCAAATTTGAAAGGCTGCTGACCCCAAGAGATGGATTTTGTGTCAAGAATGAGTGGGAAGTGGTCCGAAATGTCTCTATGAGTGATATGGACAGAGGAGAGGGGGTGGTTATCTTCCCATTTTGTTGAGCATATGAAGTGGTCGAGTTTGGCAAATGATCGATTTCTTGACCAAGTGAAAGAGGCATTTGTTGGTTTGATGTCTATCAAAACATGATTTGTGAGTAACTTGTTAAAAGATTTATCAGCTGTAGACATAGTTTGTTGGGAAATAGAGAAGTTGAATCTGTCTGAGTTTTGTGTTGTCAAAATGAAGTCTCCACCAATAACCCAGGGTGTCAAGTAGAATTTTTTTTTGAGCAAGGTTAATTCGGCTAGAAAGGCTGATTTGTTATGCCCTGATTCCCCGTAGACCCCGGTAAAAGACCAGAGATAACCATCGGAGGAGTTTTGAAAATCAATGGTGATAGAGAAATCAAGAGTAGAGATGTTAAGGGCACTTAAGGTCTGGTTGTTAAAACCAACCAAGAGGCCCCCTTTGAAGCCCACAGGTGGTAACTGAACCTAGCCGGTGATTCTGTTTCCCCCTAATGTTTTGAGAGCAAAAGGAGTCAAACAAGCTTTTTTTTCTTGGATAGTGATCAAGTCGATTTTATTTTTGTAAATATGTGATCGGATTTTTTTTGCGTCGTTGGAGGTTGGCAGCTCCACAAACGTTCTAAGATGAAAGTTTCATAGGTTTTGAAAAGGTTTCCAGGAGATAAATGTTCTAAAGATAACTCAATCAAGATATTGAGAGGATCAGAGGTTATATGTCATCATTTCTGATCCTTCTTTTTGACCATCCCATAAAGAATTCCAAGTCATCTAGGGTTTTATGTGCCTTTTCTTCGTCTACAAGATGGATGCCTATATTTTTTGCAAATTTTGTGAAACTATTTATGTTTGACCATGAAGCTAGGTCTTCAATACTATCTATATCTTCATCTGTAACCTTTGTGGGGGAAGGGGAAGATATATTATGTATAGAAGATATATCACTATTTGAACAAAACTGAGAATTTGAGAAATTACCTGATTTTGTCCTGTTGACGATGATATTATTTTTTGTCTGACCTATCCTCATATTCTTCTGGATGTGGCTGCTTTCTTGCCTTTGATCTGGACTCTCCTGATCTGAACTCTGCAAAGAGTTGTCATCCTTTAGCTGAGAGTTGTTTTGTTTTTTTGTGGAGATTTGATTTGGTTTTTGTGAGGGGCAACTATCCTTTCTAGAGGTTGGAGACGGGAAGGTGGAGCCTGCTGGTAAATAAGAGTTTTCATGAAAGGAGGGTTCAGATGTTTTGGTTCTTTTCGTGTTTGAGTGTAGGTAAGAATTGTCTGTGGAGATGGAGTTTAACTGACCCAAACATGATGGCAATCTCTAGAAGAGCGGGGATAAGAGGTAGTCGATCTGTCTTTGTTAAGACAAAGCCACGAAGGTGGATGACTAGAAAGATCGGAGAAAGCAGTTCTATTTTCTGATGGATGTTCAGCAGATAGTTTGATGTTGTAGATAGATTCACCAATTCTGATGTTGATGGAGGGCGGTAGAGATATGGCAGCTTTGATGGCAAATAGACAAAAATCTTTAATGTATTGGGTAGGGTGTAAAGTTTCTGGGCTGATATATTGAAGTGTAGCCCCGATGGAATGGGATATACCCCAGAAGATCTCAGCTTCCCAGAGGTGGGGTGGTAGATTTGAGATAGCAACCCAGTCAGAGCCACCAGTAGGAGTGGGGAAAGCTCCCAAGTCAGCTGACCATTTAGATAGTCTGGCTGAAATGAAGCTGGATCCGCAAGGTATCATGAGAATTTGGTTGTAGAGATGGTTGATTTTTGTTCCTTTAGGACTGTGTAGATGAGCTGGGTAGGCGACAAGATTTTTGGCTTTAAGATTGTCTGTCCTGGAATGAGAAGGGCTAAGGCTCAGGTGATGTCTAGGACTTTTATAGGATTGTTGTCCAAATTGTTTTCAATAGAGATGAGGATGCTTCTCAAGGTGAGGAATTTGAGCAGACGCATAGAGTTTGCCGGCAGGTCTATGGCAATCGCATACTCCAGATGATCTGGTGTTTTCATGTTTGCTGTTGTTGATGGGGTGTTTGTGTTGTGTGTTGGAGTTGTGGATGAGAGGTGAGGGTTTGGGTATCGGGATTTTGGTGTTGAAGTTGTGCGGTTTATTGGTTTGTGGAGGGGTTTAGATATAGGCAGTATCCTAGGGTTTTTGTTCTGGTATCGAGATGAGGTTGTGTCTACATGTTCAGTCGGGAGGTTTGCGAGGCATGCAAAAGCATTATTTGTGAGGGGAGGTGATGGAGGGGGTTGTTTTATGCGCCAGTGGTCTGTGGTGTTCTTTTTTGGAACTCTAAAGTTTTTTTAGAAAGACGATCTTGTTCCAGATGATGTACATGTGGAGAAAAACGTTGAGTCTGCATGGGTTCTGATATGATTTGGGAGAGGGAGAGCTTTACAGCATCTTTTTATGTAGCCTTTCTGTTGACATCTAAAACAAGTAAGGAGGGAAAGGCATCTGGATGTTGAGTGGTCCTTTTTGAAGGAAAGAGAACAGTGGAGAGCATCAAAGCATTCTTTGGGCCATCCCAGTACAAACCCAGAGCGGGACTTTCACAAGAAGAGGTAACCTATTCTTTTTTTTAAATGTTACTGCAAAAGGAAATTCAATAATACGAAGCTAATGTTTCTTTTATCCATGTATAGGAGAATAAGAGAGTCGAGGATATAGTTGCTAAGAAGGTCAATGATATAGTTGCTGAGAAGGTCATGGAAGAAATAGTGCGGTGGCAGGCATCTCAGGCTTCCAATCAGCCTATGGCGACCCACTCTTCTCCTGATGCAAAGACTGAGAGTAATCCTGTAGACCCTACGCCAAACACGTCTGCTGTAAGTATTTTTTATGACATTGTAGCTAGTCATTTCAAGATGATATGTTTTCAAGATGATATGTATATATGTATAACATTCTTTACGTAAATTTATAGGCATTGAAGCCATGTCGCTTAAGAATGCAAGACTATGTTGTTCCAGAGGCGCAGGCTTACCCGTCCCTTCCTGGGGCAACGTTTCACGGGACTCCAATGCCACAGGGATACATTCGTGTGAGCCCGATACATGTATTACCCGATTGGAGGGAAGCTACATTGCCATATGCCCACCCGAATATTGATACACTTGCTGATGCAGAAGGCGGGGTGATATTGTGGCCCAAAGCAGATGTCGTCTACACTACTGAAATTGTAAGATAAATTTACATTACTTTAGATTGTTAATGTGTATATATGAGGTTAATTGATCTAAAATTATATATACAGATTAAAAAGAAGACACCCGGAGCACCTAGGCCTCCACCTCCACTTCCTGCATTACCAAGTTGGGTTCTAACTGACCTAAAATACCCGTTACGTCCTGCTTGTAGGGGAATGGAATGTTGGCTACGGGCACATAATATACATTGCCCTATAATTATTTCTTTAGAAGCGAACTATGCAGGTCAATCATACGAAAGCTCTTAATTTATACAAGATATTATTGAGCTATTTATATATGATTGGCTGAACACATCAATGATAGAGACATGGATAGGGTGAGATCTTATTTATACATCCATATACCTTGTGTAAGATCCGGTGATCTGGTTTCTTATATATTAATGCATACGTAATACATGTTTTGCAGCTACTTAGTCGAAAATCAATGCAAACAATTTGCATTTGACCATGTGGGATTTTTTATCCCATCATTGATTAGTATGGTAGCTAAAGACCCTGATAGTGTTCAACAATACTATATAGATGCTTTTATAATTTTCGGTCTGCAACAGAAGACGATAATAATAGCTCCATTCAATGTCAAGTTTACTTTACTTATAATTTGGACTTAAGAAAATTACATTTTTATTGTGGATTTTGAGTTATTAATTTTTAACTTTTTTACCTCTAGCGGTAAACATTAGGAGTTACTAGTTATTCTCCCCGGGACGTTCACTGTTTATTATCTAGATCCTGCGGGGAGTACATTGAATACTAAAATTGGACACGTAACGAGATTGCCATTATTCTGGTGAGAAATATTTCATTTTTATATCCGTTAACATCTGTTATTACATTACTATTTAATTATGTAATTTAGTGTGTTACATTAACATGTAGGGGTTTGGATGCATTCAAAAAGGCTGGAGGAAAGGTCCCAAGGAAAAAGAACCAGCCAATAATTTGGGAGAACGTAAAAGTAAGTTCCCGACTACAATGTATATATTATTTATGTGAACTATGCTTATTGTATTTTTTAATATTTTGTATGTTTTAATTTATAGTGCGCTACACAAGACAACGGCTGGGCATGCGCATACTATGTGATGTGATTTATGCAGATGATTATCAAATATGCAGCATTGGACATCGATACCATACATGAGGTTATATATTTAGTCTCATTAGTTAGTATGAAATATATCAATCTTATTTTTATATTATTACTTATATATATACATCATTCTCTTTACAGGTGTTTAAAACTGACCACACTATAGGTAAACGCTTAAAATATGTACATGCTACATATACGATGGAAGTATTAAATGAAGTAAGAGAAGAATAGGCAAGAGCCATACAAGCAGTGGCAATTGTAAGATATAATTGGGATGCTGATAGCGATTTTGAATGATATTTTGTAAATGAATATTTCTAAATGTTTATACATGTCTGAATTTTTCTACATGTATTTGAATGTTTCTACATGTGTGAATGTGAGAATTGAATTGATGTCTGAATATCTACTTGTGTGAAAAGTATATTTGTTAATTTTGGCCTGTTTGTAGGCTGATATGAATGGATGTCGTAAACCTGCAGTTCAGAAAACTGAACTGCAGGTTCTCATCCTACTGACCAGCCACAGCAGGCATGCATACTGATAAGAAAAAGAAAAAAAAATAAGCATCAGTTATTTATAGAACACCGTCATCAAAGACTTACAGTGTCGGTTATTGGATAAAACCGACGCCTATCAGTGCCCTTTTGGCGTCGGCGTACTATACATAACCGACGCCTATCAGTGCCCTGCTGGCACATTTTCGGTGGCGTGAAGACTTTTGGCGTCGGTTATAAAACCGACGCCAAAGAGCTCGACCTTTAGCGGTGCCCACATAGGTGTCGCTTGATAACCGTCGCTAAAAGGGAATAAACAACCGACGCCAAAGACATGTTCTGTAGTAGTGCCACTTCTTAATTGGAAAAAGATTTTCCAAAGGCAGTAGAGGAACAATATGTTTCTTCCAGTAAGTCTAGGGCCAGTACCCTAATGGTCAAGATGTTCTCTATGAAGTACAACGGTTCTTGTGGGATCCATGAACACATCATGGAGATGAGAGATAAAACTCAATGAGATGGATTTATCCCTCTCTGCTGCATTTTTGTTCATTTTATTTTAACTTCCTTGCCTAGTCAATATAGATCATTCAAGGTCTCTTACAGCACACAAAAGGAAAAATGGTCAATAAATGATTTATTGGTCATGTGTGTTCAAGAAAAGAGAAACTTAAGAATGAAGGGGTTCCTAATGCACACTTAAGCACTCATGGCAAGCATAGCCGCAAGGGTAAAGGAAAAATGAAGGGAACTGCTCCTATCTCATGTGGAGTGTCCAAGACAGGTGATGGCAAGGTTGGAGGAAGCAAGGCTAATATGAAATGCTTCTTCTGCCACAAGAAAGGACATGCTAAAAAGGAGTTCTTCAAGTATAAGAAATGATTGGAAAATAAAAGTATAATGTCTCTTGTTTCATATGAATGTCATCTTTCAAATGTTCCATTATATAGTTGGTGGCTTGACTCTGGTGCCACTGTGCATATTTCCAATACATTGCAGGGAATTCTAAATCAAAGGAAACCAACAGAGCGTGAAAAAATCCTTTATTTAGAAAATAAATTGGGCTCTCGCGTAGAGGCTGCTGGAACATGCAGATTAATCCTTGACAATAGAATGTTGATGGACTTAGAAAATACCTTTTATGTACCAAATTATAGAAGAAAAATAGTGTCTGTTTCTAGATTAGACCAATTAAACTATGGTTTTATTTTTCAAAGTGGACAACTATTATTGTATATAAACTCTAATTTAATTGGTATTTGTATTTTGATAAATGATCTTTATCAAGTAAAATTAAACCCTCATTTTGAGCAATCTTTTATAGTCCAGCATAATGTTATTGGTAACAAACACACATTGTTAGATGAGCAATCATCACTTCTTTGGCACCAAAGGTTGGGATATATTTCCAAAGAAAGAATCCAAAGATTAGTGAAGGAGGGAATTTTAGGGCCCTTAGACTTCATTGATTTTGGAACATGCGTTGAATGCATAAAGGCTAAGCAAACTAACACTTCTAAAAAGGGTGACAAGAGGAGTAATAGAACAGAACATTAGAAATAATTCACATGTATATTAGTGGACCTTTTCCGCTTTGTTTCATAGGGGAAAAGTATTTTATAACCTTTATCGATGACTATTCACGATTTATGTTCCTCTAATTATTAAATGACAAAAGTGAGGTTTTTTAAGCCTTTAAAGACTTTAAAGTTGAAGTGGAGAAATAATTAGGTAAAGTAATTAAGACAGTCGGATCATATAGGGAAGGTGAAAATTATGGAAGGTTCACTGAGATGGGACAAAGAAAGGGACCATTTGCACAATTCCTTCAAGAAGATGGTATTGTACCTCAATATACAATGCTAGGCACACCAAGTCAAAATGGTGTAGCTGAAAGAAGGAATCGAACATTAAAGGAAATAGTTCGTGCAATGCTTTGTAATTCATCCCTTCTTTCTATAATGTGGAGTGAGGCTTTACAGACGGCAGTACATGTATTAAATAAGGTTCCTAGTAAGTCTGTCCAGACAACTCCATATGAATACTGGACAGGAAGGAAGCCATCCTTGAACTATATGCACATATGGGGATGCCGTGTAGAAGCTAGAATCTACAATCCACATGAGAAGGCATTTGACCCAAGAATCACTAGTTGTTTCTTTATTGGCTATCCAGAAAGGTCAAAGGGATATAGAATTTACTGTCCATCTCACCCACAAAAAATAGTTGAGACGGGTAAGGCTAGATTTTTGTAGGATCATCACCTCAATGGGAATGACCTACTTCAGAATATATCCTTTGATGAAATGCAAGATAATTTGTTATGCTTGTACCCAGTCAAAGACGTATAGGCTATCCAATCATTATTCCCATGGACAATTCTCAAGTGGATGAACCAATAGAAGTAGATCATGCTCCTGGTCAAGTTGTAAATGAACAAGATGATCATGTTCATGATGAAGAACAACCTGAAGAGCCTACAGAAATTGTAGAACCCAATGTTGAATTAAGAAGATCCACAAGATTAAGGAGGCATGCCATCCCATCTGACTATGTTGTATACTGCAAGAGCCAAATATAGACTTTGAAGATATTGATCCCTTATCATTTTCACAAGCAATGCATTGTGAAAATTCCTCTAAGTGGCTTCATGCCATGAAGGAGGAAATAGCATCTATGGATAAAAATCAAGTATGGGACCTTGTACCTTTACCGGAGATTATTAAACCTATTGGTTGCAAATGGGTCTTTAAGATCAAAAGGAACTCAAATGGTGAAATTGAGAAGTACAAGGCTAGACTAGTTGCTAAAGGTTTCACACAAAAAGAAGGCATTGATTATAAGGAGACCTTTGCTCCAATCTCATCAAAGGACTCCTTTAGGGTAATCATGGCCTTAGTGGCTCATTTTGATCTTGAGCTACACCAAATGGATGTCAAAACGGCATTTTTGAATAGGGAATTATCTGAAGAAGTCTATATGGACCAACCAGAAGGTATCATTAATAATAGTAGAAGTCATATGGTTTGTAAATTAAAGAAATCAATTTATGGACTTAAACAAGCATCTCGACAATTGTTAATAAAGTTTAACACCATCATATCAAGTTTTGGGTTTAAACCTAATATTGTTGATCGGTGTACATACGTCAAGGTCAGTGGGAATAAGTTTATAATATTGATTTTTTATGTAGATGACATTCTATTAGCAAGTAATAGCTTGGGCATATTTCATGACACCAAAGAATTTCTTTCCTCTAATTTTGAGATGAAAGACATGGGTGAAGCCGCATATGTACTTGGTATGGAGATTTATAGAGACCAGGTTAAAGACATACTTGAATATCCCAGAAGGCTTATATATCACAAGTTTTAGAGAAGTATAGAATGAAAAATTGTTCACATGGACATGCACCTATAGTTAAAGGAGATAAGTTTAACTCCAAGCAGTGTCCTAGTAATGAAATTGAAAGGAATGAAATGAGGAAGTAACCATACACATCTGCAGTTGGGAGCCTACAATATCTCCAGATATGCACCCAACCGGACATTGCTTTTTCTACTGCAATGCTTGGACGTTACTAAAGTAACCCAGTCATTGACCATTGAAGAGTCGTGAAGAAGGTGATGCGCTACCTACAAGGGATAAATGACTACATGGTTACATATAGAAGGACAAACTACCTTGAAGTTACGGGGTATTTAGATGCAAATTTTGTAGGATGTCTAGATAGTGGGAAGTCTACAACAGACTATGTCTTCCTACTGGCCAATGGTGTGGTATCATGAAGAAGTATTAAGCAAAAGACTACAGCTTCATCTACCATGGAAGCTGAACTTATAGCTTGCCATGAAACATCATCACATACAATATGGCTCAAGTATATGATACAAGATCTTAAAGTTGTTGAGTCAATTCATAAGACCATACATATATACTGTGATAATGAAGCCGCAGTCACTTTTGCTAATAATGATAAAAGCACCACGGCATGAAGACATCTAGACATAAAGCTCTATGTTGTTAATGAGCGAGTTGACAACAAAATGATACAGATTGATCGCATTGGTACACAATACATGATATCAGATCCTCTTACTAAAGGGCTAGCTTTAGGATTGTATACATCTCATGTAAAGAATATGGGTCTGAGAAAGTCATTTGATGTGTAATGAATAATGTGATTTGACAATGTAATATTTTTTTTGTGATCACATATTAAGACTCGCTTTTCTGTTTTAATATTATTTATAACAGGATGTCATTTATGACGTCAAGTTGGACCAAGAAATAGGTTTTGAGGTCAACCTATTTATAAAGTTAATATCACTACGTATAAGATTTACAAATATCGTGGTGCATAGAAGGGAATAATCATTTATTGATTATCAACCTCTATGACTCATATCTTCTTCTCATATATGAAAGTGTTTATGTTGAGCATCAAAGAAAATTGTTGATTGTTATTGCCATGGTATTTTGGGCCAAGTGAGAAAATGTTAAAAGAATCCTATTTAGTATGGCCCAAAAATAAATAAATACATTTAATAAAAGTTTTTTGTGAAGGGATGTGTGCGTTGGGTTCAGATTGGTTCCTATAACCAATGTTCCTCTTCATGATGGATGGAGAGACAATAAAGAATATATAAGGAGTGGTCCTCTCTCTAGGGATTCTAACCCCAAGTAAGTGAATCCATCTCTTAGAGAGAATTGTGAAGGAGAGAGAAACGACTCCCAACGTTGTTTCTTTACGCTTGGTTTGTCTTCTCGTGTGCACGGTGTCTTTATTCTAGTACTTCCGCGTCTTTGCCATTGTCTCGGCGGCTGCAAGTCTCACTGCCGGTCACGCATCAATCATGGAGACTTCACCAAATTAGGGTATGATGTCTATCAGTTAGAGCTGTCAAGCCGCAGTTCCGGTATTCTTTATATAGGGTAGCTTCCACCCTGCTAGTTCAAGGTCTTTTTCTGCAATCTCCCCTCCTTTCCTTGCGGACGTGAGGCAGACCTTGGGTTATCCTTGCCAATATACTAGACGGCATATGAAGTCGCAGTTTCCCTATGCCAGCGGACGACCAGAAGACTCTTGGAGGGTGTTGGCCGGTGCAAGAGGAGGAAGGTCGACGCTTGCTGAGAAAAAGTCTGTACCCACTGGCACCTTCCCGAACACCGTTGAAGGTCGCTCCTTCAACCCAGAAGGACTGACGAAACGCGGTAACCCTAATGCAGAGGTCGTGTTGCCGACATTGCTAGGAGGAAGGAGAGAAACGAAGGCGGGTCCGAGGGGACGAAGGTGACGTCGGTAGTATGGCCAGGAAGGGGGGCAGTGATGAAGCGCTGACCAGATAGGCCGAAGGAGGCGGCGTTGCAAGGTGGTGATAGAGGTGCCGCAGGAGAGCTACTGCTTTTGGTCGAACTCTAGTCACACTAGACGGAGAGTGCAGGCGGCAGTGCAGGGTCACGCAAGTGGAAACGTCCCTTTGATGGCAAGAAGCCGAGAGAGAGAGAGAGAGAGAACGATGGATGAAAACCGAGTAGCCGCAAGAGAGGAATAGGGAGGTCCACACCGTTGCGACCCCAAGAGGAGCGCCGGAGGTAGCGTTGGGAGGCAGGAGCGCTCTCCGTAGCGCCGTGCGTAGGGGTTGCAGAACCCCGGACGAAGGCCATGGCTCCACAGCAGCGATGGCAGATGAAGGCGGGGTGAGGGAGGTGTGCTAGGAAGTGTGCGGCGGTCGTCCAGAGGATCAGTGCCGACGTTTGCTCAGGATTGCCAGGCGGCTGGGTCCCCGCGCAGAGCAGTCCGTCGTGCGAAGATGGAGACGACGGGAGTAGCCGGCGTTCTGGAACGGGTATTCGCGTGAAAGGAGAAAGACCCGATCCGGGTATTTGGGTAAACAGGCCCCAACGCAGATCCGCGAGTCAAGGAAAGAAATATTTTAAATAAAAGGTATTCTTAATGACGTGTCAGCTCCCTACTCGCCAACTGTCTTTCTTTGTACAAAAAATCCTAGTAATTTCTAGGATGTTTGGGTGAAGATAAATTATATATAAAAAATGATCATAAAAATGAGAGAAACACAAAGAAATTATAATTGAGATCTAATTAGGTTGTTTGTTCCAAAAATAGGGTAACATATGATAAAGTGGTGTTTAGCACACGAAAACCCTAGCTTTGGGTATTATAATGTTGAATTCATTAAAAGCCTTTCTTTTATTCTATTATCTGATCTTTTTGAGCATAATGATCATAAATGTCATGATAATAATAATGATAAGGCAATCAAGTCTCTAATGTGGATAATCATTAATGTGTGGAATTAGGGCTAAAGACCCTAACTTGCTATGTTGTTAATGAACATATTTGACCTAAGTGATCTTAATGAAAGGATAAGGTATATCTAGTAACTAGGGTTCACCTAATGTTAAATATACGATGGAAATAGGATTGATACCCTTATTCCTTTTAAACCCTAGATTAGGACCGAGTAGGGTATACTGTATTTGATGTGATTGGTGACACTTCAGAATTTACGTAATGTAGATTATATAATGATCACTTGATTTGTTTGATTTATTAGACTATGCTTGAAGTGTAATTGAATAATCTGCATGGAAAAGGTATGTGGTAACGCCTAAGATTATCCGTTGTAGATTCATGCAGTTTCTCAGAGGCTTTCCTTGCATGGTTGAAAATATATGCTTGTTTGTTTATTTAATTCCATGCAAACTTTAAAGTTCCTATTATTATCACATTATATATGAACATGACTAGCCCAAATTTAGACCACCTCTGGATCTATGGAAAGGCCATCCTCCTGGATAGGGGAAGGCATATTTTGGTACCATCCTGAATAGGGGGTATATGATGAAGTCACCCGTCTGGATAGGGGGAGTCATGATGAAGCCATCTGTGTGGATAGTGAAGATAGTGAATACTACAGTATGAGGCCCTGAGGGGTTATGACAGAGGATGGAGAAACCTAGATTGGGTATTCATGGTGAAAATATTAAATTTAGTTTGTTAAACATTAATTGTCGAAGAATTATGTTGTTATCATTAGTTGTGAACTTTTGTTTCCCCCACATACCGGTATGACTTGTCATACTGACCGTGTTTTATTTCATAGTGTTTTAGGTATATGATGTTATACATCATAAGGGACATGAAGATGAAGAGGAAACCATGTGAAGACATTTTTTTTGGTTACCTACCGGATACCGGTTACATAGAAAGACTAAATGAAATCAAAGGACATGGAAAACTGCTCCTTGTTCGTGGAAAGGGTTGCAACGGCTTGAGCCGGGCATGAGTTCCATTTAGTTGACATGGATGGTTGCTTAAGACAAAGCTTCGCAAGCATGTCAGTAAGCTTATTCTGGTCTCTCTTCTGGTGCACTAGTCCCTAAATCCTCAGTTGCTGGAGAAGCTCCCGTATCTTCCTTACTAGTAGTAGGTACTTCCGCGGTGGCTTGACTGCATCTTTTACCCACAGAACAGCATTACGTGAATCCGTAATGATGGTCGTCATTTGTAGAGAATTCTACATTGCCAGATATGCTCCTTGGATTATAGCTTTCAGTTCTCCTTCCATCGCATCAGTGCCTGGGTACTTCTCGGCTTCGCCTTTGATCCAGTCCCCTTCTGTGTTCCTTGCAATCGCATAGGTGCACGACTGGTTGCTGGTTGACGATGTGGCCACATCAACATGGATGACGGTGGATTCCTTAGGGATCGTAAGACACATTCTATTTTCTCTCGCATCTGCTAAGGGTGAAGGGTGCGGGTTTAACACTTGTTGAATAATGTCTGCTTTAGCTTTGCAAATCAGCGCTAGGACCCGGTGTGGGATTGCTTTGTGCTCAAAGATGGCCACATTCCGGTTCTTCCACAAACTCCAATAGGTGACAGCAAACGTCATCTTCCAACTCTCCACCCCTAGGTGTGAGAGGTTATAGACCATCCAGCAGACTATTTCTGGGCTAGTATAGAATTGCGTGGCTTCAGGGGGAAGCAGGATGTTCCATACTATTTTTGCTTCTTTACAGTCACACATTACGTGCATGCTATCCTCTGCCGGGGCTTCACATCTTGTACACTTGGTGTCATGTGTCATTCTCTTTTTCTTTCTAAGCACATTTGTAAGAAGCCGATCGTGGCTAAGCAGCCACAGATGAATTTTAATGCGGTGTGGTAGCATATGCGCCCAAATGGTTCTGAAGAGGGGTTGATTTGCATTCTGCTGGCTTTGATTAATTATCGCATATGATGAGTGAACAGTGAAGTTCCCGTGAGCATCAGGTCTCCATATGCGGGTATCCTCTCCATATCTGGTCCTCGGTGTGGGCATTACCTCGATAGTATTTGCAGACTCAACATCGAACCAGTAGTTTATGAATTCCATGTCCCAGGATCCATCCTCTTTGACAAGACTAGATACCTTTAGGTCCAACAGATCATTCGGTGGAGACAGACCCGGCTTTAGAAGGGGGCGGTGTCCGCCATAAATCCACTCATCAGTCCAAACCATAGTCTCCTGACCAGAGATAGCAGTACGGTAGGACTGCTGCAACAAGAAGGGTGTGTGGCTTCTGGTACTTCTCCATAGATGGGAACCGGTTGATTTTACTTGTCCTCTGAATTGGTATTTTCCGTACATTACCTCCACCCAGGAAATTTCTCGCCTTTGTATGAAGTCCCAAGCTAACTTCATGATTAGAGCCGTATTAAAATGCCTCGCTTTCTTCAACCCCAGCCTGCCTTGCTTTTTTGGTAAAGTGACTCACTTCCAGGACACCAGGTTAAGTCTGCGAGATGGATTACTTCCGTTCCAGATGAAATTTCTCATCACTTGATAAATCTTGTCACATGTAGCTATCGGGAGTTGAATTGATTGCATAATGTAGCTGGCATGAGATTGGAGAAATGACTTTGCCAATGTGATCCTACCAGCTAGAGAGAGGAGATTGTTCTGCCAAGAGTTGATGTGTTTGTGAAACTTCTCCAGAAGGGATGTGAAGAGTTCTTTGATTTTCCTCCTGTGGATAATAAGAACTCCCAGGTGGCGGCCCAAGTTGCTGGTTTCATTTATCCCTAGTTTCCTACATATCTGGTTCCGAACACTCCTGTTAGTGTTGTTTGAGAAGAAGACAGTAGACTTTTCATGAGAGAGGAATAGGCCTGAAGCTTCACTAAATCTTCTTAAGCATCTGCTTATCGTCTTAGCCTGGTGAAAGGAAGCCTCGCCAAAAAGGATGATGTCGTCCGCAAAACTCGCGTGTGTAATCGGCACCTTGGCTTTCGATATAATTATCGGTTTCCAGTTTCCTTCTACATCCTCTTGGGCAATGGATTGGCTAAATCTCTCTAGGCAAAGAACAAAAATGTATGGAGATAAGGGGTCTCCTTGTTTTACTCCACAGGAAGGATAGAAAGAGCCAGCAATCTCTCCATTCCAAAGGATAGAAGACTTTCCTGAACTTATAATCTGCATAATGATATTAATGATGTTTTTTGGGATCGAAGTTCTAATCAGCGTGTCATGGATGAAGTGCCAACTTAGTTTGTCAAACGCCCTAACAAGATCCAGCTTGAGGGCAAGGTGCCTCCTAGCACCCATATAGGATTCCATAGAATGAATAACTTCCTGCACAAGGGCGATATTGTCCCCTATCCTCCTTCTCGTGACGAAGCTGGATTGGAAAGGAGAGATCCATTCTTCCAAGTACGGCTTGATGCGTGCTGCAATCACTTTTGAGAGTAGTTTTGTGCAAACATTGTTCAAAGAGATCGGTCTGAACTAAGAACACTTCTCCGGTGTATTTGTCTTTGGGATGAGGACGATAGTTGTGTCTGTCGATGCAACGGGTAAGGGGGTTTCCTGGAACGGATCCTGAATGAAAGTGCAAAGTTGGGATTTCATGCGATTCTAGTTTGTTTGATAGAAACCTGCATCAACCCCATCTGATCTCGGTGCCTTGACCGGGGACATGACGTGGAGAGCTTGTTTGATTTTGTCTTCGTCCGGGGTTGCTTCCATCCTTGACGATTGTTCGATTGATAAAGGCTGGAATGCACCAGCAAACGTCGCAACCCTGGCTTGTCTAATGTCTGCATTGGAATCCTGATAAACATTAGCAAAAAAGTTTATAATAAGGGACTGAATATCGTGCTCATCTTGATGCCATACTCCATTATCATCCTTCAAACAAGAGACTTTGTTGCGCCATCTTCGAGCTTTTGTGAGGGAATGGAAGTAACTGGTGTTGTTGTCCCCGAGCTTTATCCAGTTGCATCGAGCTTTTTGCTGACTTTCAGCCTCCTCTCTTCTAGGAATGGTGTTCAGGCTCGCTTGTAAGATAATGGTTTCTTTCACCATATCCTGGTTGAATCTAATGGCTAAGTTCATCTGGTTCCATCTGATCTTGTTCGTAATCTGGTCTTTGGTCCTTCTATCCTCTTTCCGACGTGCGGCGTCCCAAGTGGCTGCCCCTTTTAGGAAAGTAGAGTTGGCTTCCATGAGATTTTGTCCATATGGCCAATAGGAGGAGAAGAAGATTTCATAACCAGGCGTCGAGTACCATCTTGCAGATGTACGCATGGTCTGCCTCCCGCTCGATTTGTGAGGTGGCCCAGATGTCACCATAATCGGTGCATGGTCCGAGTGATTTTTCTCTAGGACCTGTACCGTGCTATTATCTGCTTGATCAATCGATTGACGATTCTCCAATGCCCTGTCTAACTTCTCATGGAGGAGGCCTCTGTGAAAGGTGGTGCGGGCGCCACTTGCTCCCAATTCGTAGAGTGAGCAGGCTTCGACAGTGTCAAGGAAGTCCTGGCTATTAGCCCTATTGAAGGTGTTGCTGTCGAACTTTTTAGAGGGATACATAACAACGTTAAAATCTCCCATCACAACCCAAGGCTCACTAATGGAGCAAGCCAGGTTGGTGAGTTGATTCCATAGTAGTTTCCTTCCGCTCCTCGTGGTGCTTGCGTAAATAAATGTGTAGAGAGAGTTCTGAATCTTGCAATGTATGAATTTTTTATGTGACAAAATGATCTCCATATCGATATCACTCTTCCAGAGGATCCATATCCCTCCCAAGAATCCCACAGCTTCAACCCTATGGGATTGTGCGTACCCCATCTTCTTGATAATTTTCAGGGCTCTCTCCACGCTGCATCTTGTTTCTACTAGACAGAAGACCGATACACCATATTTCATAGACATGTCCTTGATAGTGTTTTGGGTGTCTTTGTCACAAACACCTTGAACATTCCAGGTGATTACCTTCATTGGCATGAGTCATTGAGGGTGGAACTTCCCATTTCCTTCACCTCCTTCTCCAAGCCTTGGAGAAGTGAGGTTTTTCCGCGTTTCCGGCAAATGATTTGGCGCCCTCACCTGCGTTAACAATCTTGTGATTACATAGGTGTATCCCTACTGAATTTTGGCCTGAACTCCTGTAGGGTGACGGTGGAATGGCAGCTCTGGTTGAGCCTCCAAAGATGAAGGGAGTTGTGATGAAGGGTGAGTGGAGTTATGTCTGCCATGGACTGTAGAGTCTCATGTAGGGTTCACTACGGAATGGACAACATTCTGTTGTGTTGTCTCTATTGTTGCCTGCGCTTCTTTGTTCCGAACTTGTGAGGGTGTCTCTATGGAAGCATTGTTAGCCTCATTGGTTTGCTTGCGGTTTTCCTTGGTTTGCTTGTGGGATTTTTTCCGTTGACTCCAGTCAATTCTGTTCACAACTCTGTCGGCAACGCCGTCTATGTTGATGACCTCCCTGACCTCACCGTCTTCCTCTTGATTGTCTAAGCTTTGGAATCTGTTAGCGTGTCTCATTGGAATACTGGAATTGCTGGTTTGAGCTGTCCTGTTCCTTCTTTGAATTGGCTTTGCATAGATGTGCTCTATAAATCCTTCGGTGCTAGTTTGTTTAGGCGGGGGGGGGGGGGGGTGGTGTTTGCGCCATCTACTGAAGCATATTTCCTTGCCTCGTCTTCTGCCATGATCCGTCTTGAGCAATCCTTGTCTAGGTGCCCCGCTCTTCCGCAGAACATACATATGAAGGGGATATTCTCATATTCGAGCGGTTTCCTTCTATCATGACCTGGGGTGTGAGAGGCTTGGCCATGTCCAGCTCTACTGCAATTCTGGAAAAACGGCCTCATCGCTGACTTATCGTATTGAGACCGACCTTGATCGTCTTCCCAATGTAGTCCCCTATTTCTGCAAGCAGTGCTTCCCTATACATATGTATAGGTAGATTAGGAATACGTAGCCAGGCGACCACCTTTGGCACTGATGAGGCCTCCGGCGAGAAGTCTGGTTGCCATCTCTGCACAGTCAAGTAAGATCCAAAAAGTGGCCAGGGGCCTCCAGTGAGCGTGTGCATGAAGTCATCCTCACAGTGGAGTTGGACGACGAAGTAATCGTTGGCCAGTTCTATATGATTAAATCCTCCGGTTGGTTTCCACATAATCTTTATCACGTCCCTTAAGGTTAGGTAACCGATCCCCTTGGAAATCAGCTTCACGATTACCATGTATTGCCATGGCTTCAGCAAGTTATCCCTCGCATCCTTCTTCAGGTCAAAAGCTGGGAGGCCCCCATCCGACGAGACTATGATATCTTCTTGTGTCAGGTTAATACTACAATCCTCTGCATCGATACGGATGTACCCATGATCTTCTGATGTAGCCTTCCCCACTATATCTCTATATGATGGTCTCGCTTGATGGGATGTTCCCTGGCCTGACCCCGCAGTAGAGTTCGGTAGTTCAGGGAATTGCGGCACTACGGCCGCTCCTGCATCAACTTCCATATCTTGGGATGGGTTGCCGATGCTGTCTCCCTTGCCTCTTCGGTAGCTCACATAATTCAGATTGATGCCTGTGTTTCCCAGCGTAACCAAGTGGTGACGAGCCGGCTGTCCTCCGTCTCCATCATCATCCAATGACACTTCGCCATCCGCGTCGCCTCCGCCGCCTCTAACTGCGCTAGGGTTTTCCATCGGCTCAGTTGTCATGTGAAGACATTAATCTAAGTAAGGAGGATTTAAATAGACAATTCTTCTCTATGTACAGTTCTAGTAATGAAATTCATGTAAGTATTTTGGAAGCAATATTTGTGAATTAATGAAATTATTTTCTATTATTTATTATTTGCTAAATCTGGATCCTTGGTAGTATAGGTAATGTCTCTCAACTGGAAGGTCTTTCCTTAATTGGCAGACGCGGAAAGTGAGGTCGTTACAATGGGTCCTACCCTGATGAGGGAACATCTACGAGTTGTATCTCTCTAGCAATGAGCCTCTATACCCAGGCTAGCTAATTACAGCTTGACTCATAATGCCATTGCTAATAATCTCATACTGACTGAGAAAGGAGAGGTTGTGGAGTCCGTCTCTTCCATGGGCCTTCTATGGCACCGATTCTACCTAATTTAGGTTGGTTGGAGCATGAGCGGTATACCTCATCTCCTAAGGGCATAAGATTGTTTGTTGAAAGATGTAATCAGTTGTGTATCAATTTGTCTTAATGATCAAACACAAAAACATTGAATGAGGTTGCAATTGCTTCTTTATGTCATAGTTGTCAAATGTAATACATGTTCTTAATATTCCTTTTAAAAGTGATTAGATGATCTATTGCTCAGTCATAGATACCTGAAATACTTAAATCTCAAGTTTTCTCTACTCTTCATGTAACTAGCAGTTATGCATGTTTAATTCAATAAAGCTTTCTTCTTCTCACTTTAATAAAGATTTATCTATGATAATAATATTGTTGGCGGAGGGTTATATCTCCCGCAGACACTTTTGTCTCACCCTTTGGGTTTCCACACTTTTTAGGTGGACGTGTACCAGATAGTAGAGATCGTGTAGCAGAGAGTGGGTAGTAGCAACAAGGACAACAATGACAACTCAGGTTGAGTGTGTTGTTTTGTTTCCTATAGATATAGAGTCCTATCTGTCATTCCTATACTCTCAGGTCCTTTCGGAGATAGTGCGTAAATAGTTTTGTACTCTATATGAGATTTTGACTTGGATGCCTTGATGTATAATGTTGCTTTTGTATGTGTTTTAGTAAAGCAACTGGTGTCTCGTGTCCTTGTGATGTGATGGAATGATGTTTCTATGAAG
The DNA here is from genome assembly GCA_963693085.1 of Alisma plantago-aquatica. Taxonomy (NCBI): domain Eukaryota; kingdom Viridiplantae; phylum Streptophyta; class Magnoliopsida; order Alismatales; family Alismataceae; genus Alisma; species Alisma plantago-aquatica. The sequence continues at coordinate 1,340,321,936 of OY856411.1, read as the reverse complement.
TGAACCATGATGTGTATATGGCTTTGGTTCTTTCTATAAAGAGTTTCTTGGAGGTGGATCTTTTGGTAAAAAAAGTTATAATTTTTAGTGATTTTTGGTAATCCACTGCTAATGGCTATTTTCATGTAGTTTTGTGCAATGTAGTTGTCAGTTTGATAGCGGTTGTCACAATAAGAGCAAAGTATAGTAGAGAAATATAAAAGATCTAACTATTACAGTTCTTGATTTTATATCATATTTCCTACATCATGTAGGGTGATACATAAGAAAACTAAACTATGAAACAAGACCAAGACAAGGTTATCTAACCACCTCAAATCTATCTCCCAGAAAGGAACATATACCCCTGGAGTTGTCATGGTCAACCTTGGTTAACTCCTTGTTATCCACCAAAGGGGTTGGGATCATATCCCCCAAGAGAAGACTAAGATGGAAATTATTAGCATAAAAGTTGATATGAGCACGTTAATTGAGGATTTGAGAAACATTAAGAAAATGACATCAAATATGATAAGACTTCCTGTCCAAGAGGAAAAATATCATCTAAGTTGATATAAAAAAGGAACAATATGAAGAAGAGGATATTGAATAAGAGTTTTCTTGCCTTTTTAAACAATGCCACATCAATAATTTCACAAAACATAAACAATTGAATGGTCGGTAATAAACATACTAGAATATACTTAAAGTAGGATGGGAACTCATATATTCCATACCAAAGAAAGTGAGGACGAAATCCTATGTGCCAAACATACATAGATTTTGCAGGGGAATCAATCCCAATGCATGGCAAGGGAATAAAATCTAGTACCTAATATCATTTTTGTAAGGGGAATACAACCTATTGTATGGCAGGGGAATAAAATCTATCGCATGGAAGGGGAATAAAACCCAATTTCTAATATCAAACTTGGTAGGGGAATAAAACGCAGTGCTTATATGGTATCACTACTTCTAGATTTGACTAGTCAATCACTCATGTAAATAAGGTAGATATGGTAAATTATGAGAACATCCAACATACATCATGTGGGGTCAGAGGATCCAACAACAAATACTCAAATTAGGTTTCAAAAAACATTATCCAACATATTATTATGATCGAAATATCCATATCATCACATAATTTTTCTCATAAGAGAACCTCTCAAAAGATAGGGAATGTGTATAGGATAAATGTCCTAAAGGACTAAGAGAGAAGGATAAATATAGGTGATTGCTAAATATGATAATAAGATATGCAACATATATCAAGAGAGAGAGATAAGAAACTGGTCAATAAGATTTGGAGATACAACATATAACAAAAAGAGGAAAATTAGGCCAATTTTTTCAATTTCGAATTTAGAAGATGTGACATATATCTACATGTGAGTCAACTTTTCAAAGTTTGAACAATATATCCAAGTTAGGGTTCCAAGGTTTGAAACACAAACGTTCGTGAAAAGATCACCACATTGACTGTTTCATGAAACTTCAAGGCTTTGATGGTTCTTTCAAGGAACTTGAATAGGAGGATAAAGGAGGAGAATATAATTCATATCCTATTATGTGTGTGAAGGCCATGGAGATTGGTCTATATATTTAGAACTATTAGTCTGGGCAGCAAGTAACTTATCTATTTCTATTTACCAGGGAAAATATATAATGTATATTGTAAAGGAGAAAAGCCATTTTAAAAGGTATAAATTTGGAACTTAAATAAATCATGGAAAGTAAAACAAAAGGTTTATGAATTAATTAAGGTAACAATAATAACAAATAGGAAGATAAAATTGAGTTTGTAAGTAACTTGTAAATCTTGAAAATAAACTAAAAATAATGAGAAGTGAAGCAATGGTCAAAGATTAACAAAAACAATATCTAATATTTGTAAGCATTGCTGAATGGAGGAAAATGTTATTCCTACATTTATTCCTACATTCCTTTCACTATGTTATATTTTTTTACCAAAATGATCAAATACTTATTGAATACTACATCCATAATTAAAAGACCTCTAAATATCCCATTTTGTAATTAGTTACTTAATGTAAATGTGCATAGTAACTTAATGTACAAATGTTTAGGATATATTATCGAGTTCCCTTTCTATCATTCCATTTATCAACCTATTATATACACTTATCCATCCCATTATGATATATCCTTCTCACAATTTTTCTTTTCTCAAGTCAGAGTCATTGAAAACATGTATAACAATTTTATTTTAATAGAAGACATCTATTTAATTAATATTATGTTATATCTAAAATTCTAAAGTTGAGGAAACTATATAATTCTATTATGTTTTACATTAATTATTTTCATAGAAGATAGGAGCTAATAAATTTATGTATCCAAAACTAATTATTATAGGCACATGAATTTCAAATCAAAAGGGTGAAAATATTATCTATTGAACAATTTTCCTTTTCTCCTTGTTGTTAAGGGTTTTAGGAGGTAACAGGGAGGTTTACTAAGAAAATCATTTCATTAAGATTATTATTATTTCTTATTTGATTAAGTAATTGATTATATAAATTTTGTAATGTTTATTTATTTTTGAACAAATATATAATCGAGTTAAAATATTTATTTCCTTTATGAGATGTTAATATGATTGTTTTCATTTATCTATTGCTTTAAAACTTCAATTAGACAGAATTAGCTGTTTGAAGTTTGTTTAATTTATTAAAATACTGTGTGCATTCCACACTATTGTAATTACCTTGATTTATATTTCTATAACTCATATTGTATTTGGAAAGTAAATATATTTTTAAGATTTTCCACCATGATAATTTTTTCATAGATTTATCATGTTGGTCAACATTGTTTCCAACTATGTTATACCACAATTTCAAATATTAGGAATTCACCTAAATTTTATACACGTATAATCCAAACAAATTTGTTTATACAATTTATTTAACACATTAGATGTTTTAATAGTTAATTTAATATTGTTGGCCTTATCGTACATTTTATTTTCTTAATGAAATTATGATAGTTATGATTGTTCAAACAAGGTGAAGCTTGGCACCTAAGGTAATTGGGACCTAACGAACATGTTCTTACCATTATATTTATATTTTCAAGATTCCTTTTATGAGTTTTAATACATTAGAGTTTTGCGATCATCACCATTGTATTATTATAACATTACATCATTGCCATCATTATTTATTATTTAGATTCCATAAGCTTCACATTGTTACCAAAATATATTCATTATATTATTATGTACAAGTTTCCATAATCTTCCTATTAATCATATTAAGTCTATTAACTCAATATTTATTTAGGTAATGGTGTATTATTCATATTTATGGACATGGAAAGACTAATTGTTATTTCAAAGCACATTATACCTCTTACTAAACATAATTTAGACATTATTTGTATATTAGTTGCAAAAGAAACATATGTGACATTCTTAGTGAATTTACTTACATGTTAGCCCATACTTAAGTTATTATGTTAATATGAGTGTATTTTGATAATTGGTGTTGATTACAGAACCTAATATCTCTTAATATGTTATATTTGTTTTAAGGCTAAACTCTTATGGGTTATTATTGAGTTATTGATGTTATGTACATTAACAATATTCATTAAGGTACAAATTTATCCTTGTACAATTCTAAGGAACAAATATTAAAAACTTCCTAATCATGGAATATGACAAGATTCTAGGTTTCCATACATTACACACATATCACTGTCTTCTACTTAGGTGTATCATGGATTAGAAGGGAGATTCTAGGGATAGGGTTTCATCCTTGGGAGGCATTAGTCTAGGGTTTATTAGACTCAAGGATCTTAGTTCCTCCCTCAGACTCAAGGTGATATACCTATGTTTATCTTTATTCACTGTTACAGTTGGCACATACTTATGTAACAACCCTCTTTTATTTATTCCTGGTCATGATTTTTGATCCAGGTTCTAGGATAACTTATTGGTCCTCTTGTTTCTAATACTTTCTCTTAGAGATAGGGTTTTCACCTATATGGGTATTATTTCCTTCATATCCATGTAAATATGAGATTATATCATATCCATGTAAATATGAGATTATATTTTTGATTGGGATTCAGGGATTAACTTTTATGATTTTCTCTTACTTTTATCCAAGTTAGATATTACATATACTTTGGTTGTTCCAATTCATCCTAGGTTCCTAAAAGTTTCTAGGGTTTCTCCTTATAGGAGAAGCATGCATAGATCAAGCATGTTTCACATATATTTTTCATTCCATACGATTTAGTTGGCAAAGGATGCATTAACCCTAATTTTCCTTGAAACCCTAACATACATGAGGAAAGAAGCAACTTTTACGATTTGCAAAGAGGTAATCGTAGGGTTTAAAACAATACATATGAGGAAGAGATGAATTTTATATGAGGAGACCTAGAGGTATGTTATTCAGAGTAAACCCTAAGACTTTGGCTAGGAAGGAACTATAATGGCTTTGTAATGCTCGTAAGCCAACTAGTAGTGCAGAGGAAAAATTTCCCATCCCCAAGGTTGTGAACCATCCTAGAGACCATTTCCTAAAACAAAATTATAATAATTCCCTTATGTTTCTATCTTAAAAACTATTAATAATTAAAACACACACACACATACATATACATATGTACGTACATACATGCATGCATACATATATACATACACAGTACACAAACACAATGTTCGTCCCCTAGGGCACCGTCTGGGTGATTCTCAAGCGATCAAGACCCTAGGCATGGCGCCCACGTCGTCAGCCATCCCATCCAGGGGCATCCACCCCCATACTACCCAACCCATCCTGCACACCACCACTACCAACCGTAACCCTGGTTCGAATACAGAGGACCGAAAGAAGAAAGAAAGCGGCAGCCCTAGCCCTAGCATGGGGGCATCACAGGGGAAATCGAGGGGGAGGAGGACAATGATTGACCCAACGTCATGAACGACAATGTGCGATGAGGCATTGTTATGGAAGAAGGCCAATATATCGCTATGAATGAAAATGCCCGACGCAGTGCCATGAGGGAAGATGATCGACAAAGTGTCATGAGGGATGAAGCCTGATGCAGCAACACGAGGGATGATGCCCAATGTAGTGTCGTAAGGGACAATGCCCGACAAGGTGATAACACCCGACGTAGCGTCGCGGGGGATGATGCGTGACAAGGTAATGCAAAGAACGATGCCTGATGGGGCATTGTGGAGGATGGAGGAGAGCCCAATAGAGGTATAAGAGTGTGGCTGCAAGTTCTAAAACAACTGCTAAGGAGCAGCAGGGATGTGCAGTTCTCGCAACCAAGGTGTTTGGAGGGCTACGCCCACGTAGATCTGGAGGTGGAGAAATTCAAAAACATGAAGGATGTTTGGGAGTTCACAGTGATGGTGTATGTGCTGGGAAACCACCGCTTTTACCCTCATCTGAATATTTGGATACATCGTACATGGCAACCAAAGGGAACTTTCATACTACTGTCGAGTGAGAAAGGTATCTTCTTGTTCGCTTCTCCAATGCAGCGGACAAACAGGCAATGCTCAACATGGGGCTGAGATGGTTCGACGCCCAACTTGTGGTAGCTAAAGACTATCATCACATAGATGAGATGAAGTAGGATATGTTCACTACAATCCCAACGTGGCTAATGCTCAAGGCCTTTGGTAGAGTGTGGGTGAGGAAGGCTGCTGGAATGATTGTGGCATGTGTTGGAAAGGTACTCCACATTGATGAGAGATCACTCGAGCATGAAGAAGCAAGAGTACTGGTTGAAGTGAATGTTGATGACTAGATGATAGACACTGTATGGTTGAATGTACATGGACACGAGCCCATCCCAGTGCAGGTTCATTCAGATTATATTCCTCCAAAATGCAGTGGATGTAAAGCTTTTGGGCATACTAATAGCAAATGTGATTAAAAGGGGGAAGACAAAGGTGCTAAAGGTCCTAGGCAAGAATGGAAGGAAAAAACTAAGACTGGAGCCGAGTCCAGTATGGAGGAGAACACTAGCATGGAACATGGTCAGACTAGCCACACTGAGAAAAATATGGTCTTTAACTACAAAAAAAAATTGTAGCGAAAACCCCAAAATTTGTAGCTAAAAGATTTGGCTACATTTATCTTTACATTTAGAATATGAAGCTAATACCCATGTAGCTAATTGTTTAGGCTACATTTTTCAAAGGTAGTTAGTTATTCCTCTGGCTACAAATTCATTTGTAACCCTAATTGTAGGTAAAAAAATGTCCTTACACATAAAAATGTAGTTTCCATTGTTGCTAAATATATGACTACAATTCAATTTGTAGCTATGATATGTAGGGAGAGATGACATTGGTTACAATTTGTATATGTAGTTCATGTATAGCAAAAATTAGCACTTATGACAATTGTAATTATAGCTTGTGTGCATTGAAATATGTCATGTACTACACATACATATGTAGTGAGAGACATTATGTAACATGTCAGTCGCTTTCCAATATAGAGGGATTTTCAAAAAGGAGAAAAAATTAATAATGATCATGATCAAGTTGTTCTTATAATGCTAACAATGATACTTTTATTTATATTTGAACAATGAGTACACATGGGGAGGAAATTAACCTAGTCCCTATTTTACAATATGCATATAAAAAAGATACATATATACAATATCTTCTTCTGACTGCCTCTATCCACTACAGACTCTATATGCCACATGATCATGTGCAACTTCTTCTATCTTGATTTTTCTTTTGTATTAATTCTACCACTCGTATCGTTAACGAATATGATAACGTTGATAAACTCATAAGAAGAGGAAGACTGTTAAGGTATTGCTCTTCTTGATTGAAAATAGAGAACTTCTCTGTGCTCTGCTTCTGATTGGCCATAGGAAGCTCATGTAGTTGATATTGATATTCATGGAGATTCTTGAAAGACAAATCATTCTGCAGGTAAAAGTAAGACAGTATGGCACTAATTTTGAGAAAATGACGTGTATCGGAACAAACCAATGAAATTACTGCATAGTTTACCTTTCACATGTACATGAGCACCAGTTTATGGTACTCCAATCAAGGTTATGAAATGGGTCATTTTGTCTAGGATGAAGATGTGATACAAAGGCCTTCTCTACAATCATTTATGGCATCAAAAATCTGACCTGCAAAAAAGGTCATAGCGAATGATCAAGTTGCCTTGCTAAAAGTTATACATATCAGAATTTATACAAAACATAGCTATATATGAGTTATAATGGCATCATTGTTTACCAAAAACTACTGTGGCAATGTGGTAGTCAGATCAGAGTAAAACTTTGTAGCATCTGAAACAACAGTTTATGTTGGAGCAGGTGTGGTCCCCAAACCAGTTTGATTTTTACCAGGGGCCCTTTTCTCAGCAAGCGGTTGAGATTTCACCTCCTTTGGTACTGAATAAATATGAAACGGCTTATCAGATGGTACCTGCAATCAATGAAGCAATGTTACATGTTTTAGACTGAAAGGTTTCTCTAGTTATGTGGTGGACTACTGATTCTCATTTCCTATGCTTTGCTCCCTTTAGTCATTGAACCTTGACTAGGATCGACAAGGTAGTTCAACATTAGCAAACCTTGCAGTGATACATGAGAGAGAAATGCTACAAGAAATGGAGGGGGTCCATATTTGTGTTGAAGTTTTAAATAAGCTTTTGAGGGGTTGAAAATATGTTGCAGTAGTTTTGTTGTAGTTCTGTATCCATTTCTATAGATTTTGCATCGTAATTCTTAAGGTACACCATGTCCCTCCTCCAGTATTATTATCTTAGACTGGCACACTTAAATTTATGGATAAGGCACAATCATTAACTTATGTGTTGATCATGAGATAAAGGATAATGAAAATAGATTACCATGTAGATTCATACCTGGAAATTGGTTTTGACATAAGCATTGAATATGTGTTGATCATCTTTGGTGTTCATAGATAGAAAAAATAATCTCCAAACTTGTAGATTTGAAGAAACCCATATAAGGAGTATTCAGCAACCCATAACAACCCGAACATACTTCAATCTTCTTGAGATAGATCCCAACAGTTGTAACTTTTAAACCAAAAATAGATCCAAGAACTCCACATAAAAATCAAGTAGGATCCTCTTCAGTGTTTACAGATAAGAGACTATGTTCAAAAGAGATTGGGTAACAAAGAGTCTAGTCCTTTGAATATGTAGCAAGCAGTAAATTTGAGTAGCAGTAATAAGCTGGAAAATAAGAAGAAGAGGGATTCATAGAACATAAGCAAAATGGAGCAGTAATAATATTTCATTACAATAAAAATATTTATATTTCTTAAATTTTCTAAGCAATAAAAGTTAATATTCAATTAATTTTTATCACATTTCCAGGACACCTTCGTTCCTTTCCTCTTCCATTTAGGTAGATACATCATCATTTAAACTGATCTCATTTTCAAGACTGTTGACTAGTACATTGCCAATTGTATTAGACTCAACTTGAAGTATGGTCATTTAAGTCCATACTTTCCATACTAGTAGATGAAAATACAACTTAATTAGAAAAATTAACATCAAATACATTTAATTGATAAAATGTCACAATATATCCAATGTAATAATCAGTCGAATGGACTCTTTTTATCCAATTCATTTTGACATTTTTCACTACTAAATTAATACTGGACTTTTAATGTTCAAATAATAATTTTTCTCAATCCTTCAAGATATGATAAGACTAAAGAAAGGCTAAAAGAATAGGTAATTCAGAATACACCTACCTAAATATTAATTATTTGATGACCACTAAATGTTAGCATAAGACATGCAAAAACAAAATACTTTCAAATAAGTATCTCTAGATATACAAAAATGACCGCATAGAAAATTTGCAGGCAAAGTACAAGCTTCAAGCCATAAAATTACCTACAACTACGTGTTAGACTATCAAACTATAAAAAATATGTGTTGTTCTTGCAGACATTAATGCCTGGCTTGTTTCTAGAACATTTATTGTTGGGTCAAAAGAAGCTAGCGGATTTTGGGGTACTACCATTAATTTGGCGCATGTCGTTTAAAATGGAAAATGTGGGAGCAACTTCCTGCAGTAGTAGGTAGATGAACGAAAATGAAGAGGCATTGGGTGTTGACAATGCTTAAATATTGCATATAGCTTTTATTGCTATGTCACATGCCAAATAACTTTTTCTCTCATTGTTGATTCATGCCCATTAAAGGAAAGGACCAAAAGAGTTGCCATTATACTTCTGAGTTGTGCCAAGTATAGATAACTCAAAAAATACAGACTAATGGCTTCAAGTGTAGAACCAACAGTTTGTGGCCCAGTGGCCTGACTACCATCTTACAACAACCAGAAGAGGAGGCAAAAGGGAAAAAAGAGAAGCACCGTAAACAAGACAATATGACTAGCAAAATGAGAGAGGAGGATAAGGAGTTTCATTTAATTAATTGATAAGAAATTACATGGCAGTAGTTGATGAGAGAGAACATTATAAAGAAAGGAGGGAGGTACACACAGAGAGAACGAGCAAGTGTTAGCAAATTTTTAATTAAATAACCAACATGATACAAGTGGGCGTGGCTGACTGATTGTACTTTTGTAGCAGGTCCACATTGCTAGTAGAATATAGATTAATGTGCACCATTGATATAAAGTAAGTTGAAATGGACGACCACCATCAATGTCTCTCACACTCACACTTTAGAATTGTTTCTCACATGATCTGTCCCCTATGGTACTACATTATTTCCCTAATATGCAAGTCCATTCCTGTTGCCTAGATTTCTAGAGAGATGATTCTTAGAATTCTTATTCCAATTCTAATATTGCAAATAAAGATCTAATCTTCTCTTATACTAATAACTTCTATTAGGATTGGCAACACAAAATACCAACTCCTATTAAGTCCTATTTCAATTAGGAAACATGGCCAGAAAATGTAGCTATAGAGCCAAATATAGTATCAAAAAGAAGAAAATGGTAACACGTGGTAGCCTTCAAAATTAAAACATCAATTGTAAGGCATGGTGACCTCAAAATTTAAAAAATATATATACTTGAATTCCCAATCCTTTACTTATGTACAAGGACAAAGCTTAAAATTTTCTATGCAATATCATGGTGTTGGTGTCACTTCCATCTCGCGGGCAAAATGATCTTCCCCTAGTTTGTAGGATATATCAGTAGGTAGTGATAAAACCTACTCACAAATACTAGGCATGGGACTGAACAAACACAAAATAACATAATAATCCAAAAATATATATTACGATATAATCCAAAAGGTAAATGTGTGAAAATCCCTTTGTAAGGTTCAATAACAATTAGCAACTGAAGTGTAACATAGAACAATCAACTCGCCTCAGAATGCCATTCATAATACCTAGTTGTTGACATCGTATATCATAAAAAGGAATGCAACTCAATAGCACCATTAAGTTTGATCCATACATAACTTTCGTTCCTATTTATGAACCAATAGAGGACACTGCTTCGAATCAACCAAAGCATTGATCTACACGTCACAATAAGTCAGTGTAAGAAAGAAGAGAAAAAACTCACAGTGGTAACAACATCATCGGGGTGTGCATTATCTCAACAAAAGAGGTCAGAAATGAAGTCCCCTCTATCGCATTAACTTTAAGTAAGAAGGAAAATCGAGGTCAGAAATGAAGTCACGACTGCTCAAACATCCTACCACATTGAAACGTAACACGTTTATGGATCGAATCTAAACTAATTTGAAATTGAGTGATAAATTAGAACCTATTGGTTCAATTTAACTGATATTTAATGTGCATTGGAGATTGAATTTGAGAACAAACCAGACAAGCCATTTCAAAGAATTGTATAAAAGTTCAATGTGTGCATTGGGTACTAAATGCATTTGGTGTTTTGATCATGGCATAAATCAGGGAATTTTGAGAATACATGGATAAATTATTGACAAAACAAAGATAACACACTTCATATTATGAGAACAATCATACCTATTCGTGGTGCTTGGCATTTTTTGTTTTCAGTACCAAACAAGAATAGTGAATCCACAAGTAGTATGCGTATGCTATTTTCAAACTAGGAACTACTGCAAACCATGATTGGCTCTAAGGAGAGTAGCTAAGCAAAGCGCAAAGGTATCCAGGGAATTGACATGTGATCCAAAATGGGATTGGGGCCACGAAATGTTATGGAGCTATAAAGAAAACTGATTGTTTATTCCTTCCGTCCGTTTGGTTTCCATTGCCTTCCCCGCAACAACAGCCACGCCTTGCGATTTCCTAATATATCAAATCAAAGTGGCGGTTAGTATACAGATATAATATGCTGAGTACGACTGGTCAAGAAAGAAGCTTTCTGCTAGAGGACAAAGGAGTAAAGAAGCTGTTGCGAGTCAAAGCTCAAGGCACATGAGGACCAGGGACCCGACATACGACACAGCTCTTCCGCCCTCTAGGCCAGGTCGGTCGGTCCCCACACAATATTCCTACCTGAGAAGTGATCTACAACAAGTATGACCAGGGCTCTCCCTTGTAGCGCCAATGTTTAAGAAGAAATCCAAGAATGTCATCACTCGCGGCGGTGGACAAGGCATCAGGTGTCGGCGTCTGCTCCTCTTCCTCCTGATCTGCTGCTCCTTGATCATGATCACTCTCATCCTCCTCGCATCCCTGCCAATTCTCACCCTCTTCTTCTCTATAGCGTGCGTACGCCGAACATTCTAGGGCCTCATGGGGTGAGGGATAGCGGCAACCATTGACAACAATCGGTGGCAGAAAACCTATTTTGTTTGGGGATCGAGCTCAGGGTAGACGGATGGGCAATGGAGACACTGGATAAAGGTGATTTGCCAGGGAAAATTCTAAATGGAAATGGAGGAGAGGGGATAATGTCAGAGGGCAATGTGACGACGGGCGGGAGGAGATGAAAAGGGCGTCCGCACTGCTTTCCAATTTTTAGCGTCCCGCGTCTACGAAAAAAGGGAGTTTGGTTTTTCACTGCAGGCGGGAACCTTTTTAGGAAGATTTTTTCTTTAAACAACTCGATCGCGTCATACAAAACTAACTATATTTATGTAGCCATATAATTATAATATGTAAAGAAATGTATATTTAACTACATATGCAATATATGTAAGTAGAACACTTGTAGCTAAAGAAGAACCAACAACGCCTCACAAAGGGGTCAGACAAAGCACATGAAAAAGATGAAATAGTAACCCAAGAACTGAGAAGGAAGAAGGAGGGTTTGTTTCCTCTATAAAGAGGAACAACTTCAAGAAAAATGAAATTCCCAGAAACCAAGGATTGGGCTACATTTTGGACATAGGAAATAGCTTTGAGACTTTAACTGACTCAGATAGTGAAGATGTTGTTGTACTGAAGCACAATAAGAAAGAAGACAAGAGGAAGGATAACAAGGAGCAGAGTAGGAGAACCAAATCCCTAAAAACCCGTTAATATGTCCATGCTACTATGGAATATTAAAGGGGCCTATGATAGAAGGAAGAAGAAGGAAATTTGGGAATGGATTTCTACTAGTGGTCACTCTTTGACTACATTGGTGGAAATAAAAATAAAAGAAAAGAACAAAACAACAATTAAGTGCTTATTTCTATAGGAATGGGAGCATGTATCTAATGTAGCATACACTAAGGTGGCTAGAGTCTGTGTGCCCTAGAAATCGAATGCTTGGTAGGTGATAGTGATACAGATGTCAGATCAACATGTTATAGTAGACTGCAAAAATAATGGGGGTTGCAGATGTGGGTGACAACAGTGTATGTTCATAATGATGCAAAGGCTAGATTGGACCTATGGAAGGAGTTGATAATTGTATCTCTAGATAGGTAACACTCTTGTGGTTGGTGATTGGAGACTTCAATGGAATCCAGATGTAGGCAGAGAAAAGAGGTAGAAGACTAGCTTTAAATGCATAGATTGATGCTTTCAACCATACTATAGATAAAACTGGCATGTTTGAGCTACTAATCAATGGTGGCGATCTCTTCACATGGAATAATGAAAGAAGCCCTGGAGATAGTATTGCAAGTAAGATAGACAAAGCATTAGTGAATGATGAATGGCTACAAATTTTTCCTAAGGTGCATGTGAAGGTAGGTGGGTCTGAACTAAGCGGCCACGCTCCTATCTCAGTCCAGATTATAGAAAAGAAACAAAAAATAAGACCATCCAAGTTCCTAAACTATTGGGCTGATTGGAAGGGCTTCAATGACATTGTTAAAGAGGCATGGAAAGTGCAGGTGATAGGGAAACCAATGTTTATTTTTGCAAAAAAGTTGGCAAACACAAAATAAGCACTTAAAAGATGGGCCAAGAATAAAGTGAATATCCCAAATTTACTGGAGAAAACAAAAAGAAAATGTAGAGAGGTTAGAGGAAAATTATTATGTGACCCACTCAATGTTGATCTGATAAAGAAGGATGACAAGCTGAAAATGATGATACATGACTTGAAGAAAGCAGAGGAAAAGTTCTACTAGAAGAGAAGTAGAGAGAAGTGGATGACAGATGGGGATAGAAATATCAAACTATACCATACTGCTATTCGGATATGGGTGGAAGACAATATTATTTTTGAGTTGGTTGATATGGAGGTAAGAGTAGTCAACAAATAGGAGGATCTAGAAGAGCATGCCGTAAATTTCTATTCCTCTCTATATAATAAAAATTCTATGGAGGAAATAGAAGAGGAGGATCTGGAGTGGAAATTCAAGCTCACTGGCATGGACAACAATATTCTCACAAGAAAGACCAATGAGTAGGAAATCAAGGAAGTAGTTTGGAGTATTAGCAGTAATAAGTCTCCAAGTTCAGACAGTTTCAATGCCTACTTTTATAAGAAGAAGTGGGACATCATCAAGGAGGATCTGATTGCATGCATCAACTAATTTCTGGAGGGTGGCAACATGGTGAGATAGGCAATCATTCTTCTCTGGTACTCATTTCTAAGAAAACGGTGACTTCCTCCCTCACTCATTTTAGACCTATTGCATGCTATTCTGTACAATATAAAATTATTGTAAAAAAAAAAAACTGCTAGACTGAAGATGGTAGTCCCATATCTCTTATCTATAAACCAAGGAGCCTTTGTGACAGAAAGGAGCATTATTGACTATGCTCTCTTGGATGGAGAATTCCTACTAGATTATAATGTCATGTGAGGAAGAAGGAAGGCATGTCTCAAGATGGATGTGTCCAAAGCATATGATAGAATCAGATGGGAAAAGTTGTGGTCGATCATGTAGCAAATGGGATTTAGTGAACAGTGGATTAGCTGGATGAAGTAGTGTGTTGGAACTACTAGTTTCTCTATTCTGGTCAATGGCACATCTGCTGGAATGTTTAGAGGTAGCAATGGGTTGTGCCAAGGGGACCCTTTTTCTCCTCTCCTCTCCTTTTTGTGATTGTTATGGAATACTTCACGTAGAAAATGCATATGGTGGAAAAAAGAAAGGAGATAAAGCCTTACACTATACATGGCACAAAAGTGTTCACTCACCTAATATTTGTAGATGATGTGTTGGTATTTGTAGAAGCTAAACAAAATACTCTAGAGTGCCTACAAAATCTACTAAAAGATTTTGGGAAACAGATAGGGTTGTGCGTGAATGCAAGAAAAACACACATCTTCTCTCAAAAAATTTCGGCCAAGTGGAACACATGTTACTGGAGGCAATGGGTGTAGCAAAAGGAAAATTCCCTACAAAATATCTTGCCTTTCAACTTGTGGGGGGCAACCTGCTCGTAAAGGACTTTGCTGATTGCATGGATAGACTAGAGGAAATGATCAACTGATAGCCATCACAAAAGACATCCATGGGGGGGAGAGCAACTCTGATACGAGAAGCTATCGAGTGGCTTCTTATTTTCTGGGTACAACAAGGAGAGATTCCTAGTTCAATTCTGGATAGAATGGAGATGAAGATGTCAAACATTCTATGGGCTAGTGACTACCACCCGATGAGATATGTAAGATTGGATCTACCTAAGGAGGAAGGTGGATTGAATCTGAAAACACCCAGAGATATAGCAAAGTAGGGGATAGTACGGAGAATTATAATCTTCTAAGAAGGATCCTCAACATGAGGGAGATGGATGAGAGAGAGATATCCTAGAGGGCTAGATTTTAAACCAAAAACAAGGGAGGGATACTCATGTACTATCAACATCATGATGGAATTATTGTAGCATATTAGACAGTTCTTTGAGCCTCACACTCAAGGGACATGGAGGCTTAAAGACACAAAGATGAATCTATGGGAAATTACATGGACAAGGGCAGCAAAAGACACATGTTTAGAACATAACACATGTTTAGAACATATATGGATGGGTAGTTTTGTTTTGAAATGGAGCATGTGTGTCTACAAAATTCTACATAGTGCATTGACCACCCTAGACAAGCTACATGGATGGAACTATGATGTCTCAGTGCAGTTTTTGTTATGCAAGAAGGAGGATGACTCCCATGATCATCTGGTGGGAGGATGAAATTTCATAAAGGAGATTTGGAGGATTATATATGAAGAGTTTCAAATGCAATTCATACAGGGAACGAACCTGAGGAAAATAGTAATAAGCTACGGAAGAGAGGACATAAAGAAGAATTTATTTGTTGCTCTCTACTATCATATTTGGGAGGAACGAAATGCTAGAAGACACCATGGAACAACTACAAATGAAAGGATTATCAATGTAAAGATTTTTAAATGTGTTAAACTTAAGTTACACATTAGATAGTGTGTGATTTGTTACTCCTTTTTATTTTTGAGGGTATGGTATTGGGCCTACATGTAACTTTTGACCTTCTACTATTTGGTAGGAGGAAGTTGGAATATATTTATCTGATTCTGAGACATACATACATACATACATACATACATACAGCCTACAGACAAGGAGTGGCTCAAGTGGTCAAGCACGGTGTCTCCTCATGAAGGGACCCAGGTTCAAATCCCAGTTTCCGCCTTGATTTATCACCCTCCCGGGTGTTCAACCTCCGTCACGAGCATGGGAGAGGGGGGTGGAATCTTTCTCTCTTAATCCCATACATACAGTCAACAAGGAGTGGCTCAAGTGGTCAAGAATGGTGTCCCCTAACAAAGGGGCCCAGGTTCAAATCCCATTTGTTGCCTTGATTTACCACCCTCCCGGGCGTGTGGCCTCTGCCACGGGCATGGGAGAGGGGGGGGGGAGAAATCTTTTTCTCTTAATCCCATGCATACATACATTTGTACATACATACATACATACATACAGCCAGCAAGGGAATAGCCCGGTTGGTGAATTCCGCTGGTGCCCAATGAAGGGACCTGGGTTCGAAATCACACAGAGAAGCGTCTCTTGATTTATCACCCTCCTGGGCATTCAGCCTCTGCCATAGGTTATGGGAGAGGGGGGAAGAAATATTTCTCTCTTGATCCCATACATACATACGTACAACCCACCTACTACCCCCAAAACCCACCACCAAATAACCCTACACTAGAAACTATGAAGGAGAAGGAAGGGAACACAATGAAGAAACCATGGACTTTAATAGTGAAGAGGACTACTGCACAAGAAAAGGAGTGCACTGAGTTCATTTTCCCTAAACCAAACAAGAAAGATGGAAAAGTGATGGTGGATTTGGACGCAGAGGAATACAGACGGATGAAAGACGTCTGGGAATACTCTATCTCTATCTATGTCATGGGTAAATGGTTGCTCTACCCTCATCTTCTTGCTTGGATTAGGTGCGTGTGGAATCCTAAGGGGGACTTCGACATGATATCTAAGGAGAATGGGTTCTTCCTGATCCGGTTCTCCAATGACATGGATAAGAAGGCATGTCTCAAAAGCGGACCTAGATGGTTTGAAAGTCATCTGGTGATTGTGAGGCGCTATTCCTTTGGAGACGCCCTGGTGAAGGAGGAGATGACTGCCCTACTGATCTGGATTCAGATCCTGTCCAATGGGAAAACTTGGATGAGGAAAGTTGTAGGTATGATAGCAACAGGAGTAGGAAAGGTTCTACATGTTGAAACGAGATCAATGGAGACTACAGGAACTGATGAGGCAAAAGTTTTGGTGGAGATTGAAGCTGAAGATGACATGCCTGATAAGGTTTGGGTCAACGTGCTTGGTAAGGCAGAAATCCCATTCAATATTAAGTATGATATCATACCCAAGAGGTGTTCCAAGTGTAAAGTATTTTGGGAACAGAGATGAGGAGTGCTTATTGAATAAAGAAGTTAATACTGAGAAGGATGATCAAGGTTTCCAAGCTCCCAAAAATGTTTGGAAGGAAAAGCGCACCAAGAAGAATGATGAGACTAGCACATCAAGCAATAATGATAAGGAGGAAGGGAGATCCAAGAGAACCCTTTCAACATCTTGAGTGAGACTGATGTGGAGGATGAAGAACTACTGGAGTCTACAT
This sequence comes from Alisma plantago-aquatica, assembly GCA_963693085.1. Lineage (NCBI taxonomy): Eukaryota > Viridiplantae > Streptophyta > Magnoliopsida > Alismatales > Alismataceae > Alisma > Alisma plantago-aquatica. The sequence continues at coordinate 1,340,304,506 of OY856411.1, read as the reverse complement.
CAAGCCCCAAATCTACAATGAAGGACAAAGACAGAGACAAAGATAAAGGGAAGGGAAAGGAGAAGGAGCCTAGTAGGTGAACCAGGAATAGAAGATAGTTACCCATGCCTATCCTCACCTGGAATGTTAAGGGGATATGTGACCCAGACAAAAGGCATGAGGTACGACACTAGATCAAATCCAGTGGTGTGTCCATGTCAGTGTTTCTGGAAACAAAAATAAAAAGAGTGAATAAGAAATGGGTAGGATCAATCTTTCCTAGTGGTTGGAGCTTTATCTCTAATCATAATGCAGTAGAACTAGGGAGAGTATGCCTGAGATGAAACCTAAATGTGTGGGAGATGGAGGTGATCTCAAATTTAGATCAGGTCATCACCTCAATATGTAGAAAGAAGGTCGAGTGTAAAAATGTGTTTCTCAGTAGTTTATGTGTTTAATCGACATAATCAGCGGTAGACATTGTGGATTGAGTTGGTTGAACAAGCAAAGATGATAGACATCCCATGGTTAATTATGGGAGATTTCAATAATGTGATATTATATAAGGATAAAATAGGCATAAGCATAGTCCCTGAGGTGGAGCTAAGGTCTTTCAACCAGATGATCAATTTGGCAGAATTGTGTGAGCTCCCTATGCAGGGTGACGAAGCTTTCACATGGAATAATGAAGGCAAACCCAAAAAGAGGATTGCATGTAAGCTTGATAGGGCACTAGTCAACAATACATGGATCAATTGCATGGGCAGTATGAGCATTAATGCAAGGACAGCTGATATTAGAGATCATGCACCTCTGGTGATGCAAATACAAGAGAAAATAAAGAAATGTAAACCATTTAGGTTTAGTAATTTCTGGACGAGCTGGAAGGGATACAAGGAAGTAGTTGAAGTGAGCTGGAAGAATCCAATTGCAGGAAACCTGATTTACTACTTTGCAAAGAAATTGATGAGGTTGAAGAAGGATCTCATGTCATGGGCGAAGGAACAAGTAAATATCCCTAAAATCATTGAGGAGATAAAGAAGGAGATGATAGAGATAAAGAACAAACTCCAAAGAGACCTATCGAATAAGACCATCATTGAAAATAAGATGGAGCTGAAGGGCGTGCTTGAAGATCTGAAAAAGGTGGAAGAAAGCTTCATGTGGCAAAGAAGCAGGAAAAGGTGGATACAAGATGGAGATAGGAATACGAAGCTATATCACAGTGTAGTGAATTAGCGGGAAGCCCTGAACATGATCTCAGAGCTGATAGGGGCAAATGGGAAGGTACTAAATAGCCATAAAGAGCTGGGCAAGGAGGCAACAAACTTCTATTTAGATCTTTACAAAAAAAGATATACTGAAGGACTCGAAGGGGAGGGTAATAACCTCCAATGGAAATATAAACTAACAACATCTCATAATAATATCTTATGTAGGTAGGTAACCATGGAGGAAGTAAAGGAAGCCCTCT